>VIBQ01000130.1:29348-53522 GCA_006937295.1 Carpinus fangiana
AAAAAAAAAAAAAAAAAAGAAAAAAAAGAAAAACTTGTAGCATTAGCGTGTTACTTTTCTCAAAAATAAAAAGGTCTGCCTCCATTACTTTAATTAAAGCATGGAAAAATATACTCTCGTCCCTTAAGAAGCAAAGTAAATATGGACTCTCCCCTGGAAAAATTGGATTAAAATCAATTTTGATACTACAATTAGAGATGATTTCTCTCTATATATATGATGGTGATTTTTTGACGCAACTCTCTTAATTGGTCTCATTACCCAAGCGTGCAATGATATCGCAATCCAAATTACCCTGGCGAGGCCCAACCGGCTTTGCTCGCTGTTTAGGAAGCTCTTAATGTGGCACTATGAAAAGTCTAGTTCCACATTCGATGGAAGGAGTTTTAATTGTAATTGAGTAGTTTTTTAGAAGAATGGCAAAAATGGCAAAAATTCTGGTCTAGAACACAAAAGGTAAGGATGACCATACAAGTGAAGGTAAGGATGACCATACAAGTGCTATAAAATTCTCATTCAGAATATATAATATTATCATATCAGACAATTAATGCACCTGTGACAAATATCAAAACCATACTAGAGAAGTAGAGTGAGCACAACCAAGAAGCCTGCACCACTTCCAATGGCAACCATTATTGTTTTCTTTGTCTTGGACTCGCTGGCTGTTGAAGTAGGTTGTTGGGCCGGCAGTGGAGAGGCCACACTTTCAGGATTGGGACCGGCAAGGTTTTTGTCTTTATCGCTCAATTTGAACACTTCCACACCGTTTAAAATGGCATCGGCGATGCTGTAGGGAGATTTTATAGGGAGTAGAGCAATGAAGAGAGTAGGCTTGTTTTGGATATCTACAACATAGTCCTTGTACACGGGCGTCCCATTCCTTCCGGCCCACATGATTACATCGGCGTGTTCCTCCGCTATCTCATTGTCTATATAGATTTTGAATACCCTTTGGCCAGGTGCCGTTATTTGGGTTACTATTTCGCAGAAATAGAGCCTCACCAGATAATTGAATCCTGGATCAACGGGTAATTTCAACGTCAAATTAGAACCCAAGTTTTTGGTTGTGTTTGGACCCATTGACACTGCTGTCCGATAGATATCATCTGGTGCAACGTAATCTGGTATTTTTGTGTATTTTGGTGTGAAAGATGGCTGATGAGGGATTACGCCATCACCCAACCAATAATCATCGTCCTGCTGGGACCATTCTCTAAACATTCCAATGTCTTCCACCGCCGATATGAAGCCCCCGCCCACATTTAATCGAAAAGCCTTCTCCAGTGCCATCTCGTAGTTTAGGGAGAAGTGATAATTTTGGCCGACGTAAGGGACGTCTGGACCTTCTGGGTCATAGTAGAGGTTGTTTGGCATGGAGACAATCTCAATTCCATTAATAAAAGTATAGAACTTACTAAAAGTAGTGCTTGGAGATGGGATGAATGTTAAATTCAATATTTGATCTTTTTCCACGTTGATGCAGAACTCCTTAGAAAGAGTTTTATCTTGTTTCAAGGAATCAGAATGGATATAGATGGAAGCACTGAAGTTGCTAAGTAAGGTGAACGAATTGGCTTTGACAGTGAACAAGTCCTGAGACCCTTCAAAACCCGAGTAAGAAACCGGGTAAAAGTAGAACCGAACGAATTTGGGACCTGGGGTTACATGAAATTCGTACATGAATTGTGAATAAGATAAACGGGCAGTCTTGTAGGGGACACTGTTTACAGAGCTGTCTTGGAGTTGGGGTGTAGAGGCATTAGTTTTGGGATTACCTTCTTCAATTGGAGTGAATTTGGAGTGTATGTCTCCCACCCACTGGCGCTTATCCATAGCCGTTGAGTTGCCACGGGTGCCACAGTTGATGGCAATATTATCAGCAGCGGTGTAACGAGGTGTGGAAGTAGAGACTGAAGAGATAACCTGAGAAAGAAGGCAGAATAAGAAGAAGATAGGGGTGAGCATTGAGAGGTTTTTCATGGCATGCAGCTAGAGATCACTGAGGGTGACAATTAGAGAGCTAGCACAAAAGATAGAGATTGAATTGACCGATGACTCTCGTAAATCGTAATCATTCACTGGGAGTTGTGGTTCTATATATAACGAAATTGTTTGCTAATTAAACTACAGGATCAGGATACATTAATGCTCAAGTCAAATTCTAACTACAGGAATTCAACCCTCGCGCGACGACTTTTGTTCTTTAGATGATTCAAGGCTCCTTTTTGTTCCATCAATCATAAAGTTCAACTACCCCCATAAACCGCGATTGGCGGAATTTTTTTTATTATAATTTACTCTTAAACATTAAATACATTCCTATAGTATTTTCTAGCAAAAAAATATACATATTTCCTTGGAACTACTACTTCTTTTTTTTTTTTTTTTTTTTAATTGAAGGAAAAATGAGGTTATAACTTATAAGGGAAGATCTTTTCCAATCTTAATCTAAATGAAAGAGAGAATAAGAAATCTTGTGAGAATGCTACCAAATACAAGATGGGTAGCGGCTCATTTTAACTAACAAACATGCTTGATAATTCGCACATTTAGAAATGTTTTGAAATGAAGAGAGATAAAGAGTATTAATATCATATACAATAGAGGCAAACAGCCAAGTATAGAAGAAATGAGGTCAATTCAAACCAAGAATCACTAGAAGCGCAACCCCTTCCAAAGCAAAACAACCACGCCCCGTAGTAGAAGCCGATCGAGAGGCCAAAAGAGCTGTTATGATTTCTCCAAAGAGAATATAAGTGAAGTGCAGTTTCTGCGTAGCTGTAAGAATTAATAATATTCCCTAAAGAATCGCCAATAACCATAGCTATCACTGCAAAGTTGTCTTTGATTGCAACATCAAAATTCCCTTTTATGCATTCAATCTGAGGAGGGAGCCAAAGGAAGGGAAGAACAACTGCCCGCCAAGCAGAGAGATGAGAATCCACGTTGATCTTAAGCTGCAAAATAGCCTTTTGCGGGTCAAGTAACAACGTCTCATTAATCAACTTATTCCTGAACAGCCAAATAAAATCCAAAGTGAGAGTTGCAAATAGTTAAAATTTTATAATTTCAGCCTTAGGAATAACAAGTCTACTGGAAGGGTAAATAATGATTAGAACCCAATCCTTAATAGGCCTAAATCGAAGAGAAGGAAGAAATCATGAGAGCAATAATCTAAACTAAAGATTATTGTTAATGTCTCAAACGATCGAGTTCAATAATCTAAAGTAAATCTTCGATATGTGGCTAATCCATCCCAATATGCGTCCTTAATTAGAAGCTTCTACTTGCAGTTTGTCAAATAACAACTGTTTCCTAGTGAAGATATATTAACCGACTACAAATATATTAACCTGCCAACCAACTGTTGATACCTGCCTCTTATCCACTAGAAGCTTCTCATCACTTTCTTCCAACTTAATTTTTATTCTACTTTATTGGACAAAATGAATAAAGGAGGTCAATGCACGAGCAGACATTGAAGTTGACTCATTCCACAACCATCTGCGAATTGAGAGGTTCTAATATTTACAGCCATGTACGTTTACTCTCGATCAACGTGGAAATTGCGAATTATACTCCGACAAAAATACATACATTATTGATTAAAACACAAACACATCCACACGGATTCACAATCCTTCCAATTCAGCATGATCAATATATGTCTTACAAAAACAAACAAAAGAAATACCCAATTAGAATAGGATGTATATGGGAGAACAAGTACATCTAGCTAGCTGAAAGGAAATGCAATTAATTGTTAAGGAGTATGATCGCAAAGACTGCTGCCAGAGGATACATTCTCACTCCCTTCTTCTTATATATGACCCCATCTTACTACTCTTTTTAACTCACCTTTAAGGTTGATAATTTTTGACATGATCGACAAATATGACTCGTTTAATTAAATGCATCGGGTTAGGATTAGGATTGGACTATATAATCTTATATTCATATCTCGACATGACTCAAACCCAATGTGCAACATAATAACTCGCAATTTTTTACATAACTTGAAAATCTGACACAAACCAAACACAAAATTAGAGAGTTAGGGTTGAGGGATTTAACCTATTTAATTAAATTGGTCGGATTATGATTGACCTATATAGTTTTATACCCTGCCTTGACACGACTCAAACCTAACACGTAGGGGCAGAACTGAAAACTTTTAGCTTGGGGAGGGGGGCAAAAATTAATGATTAAAGCTCTATTTTATAAAAAAAATATAGGGGTAACTTCACTTAGCCTCCCTGAAATTTTGTACCTTTTGCAAACATCCCTCTATTGTTTAAAGTCTCTCACTTTGATGTATTGAACTTTCATTTCATTCTAGTTATCTCCATTCCGTTAGATATTAGGGTTAAATGAAACGGTAAAAATGGTAAAAAGACCTTTATATCTCAAAAAGCATGGGGCGCGCAATTGGAATGAAATAAAAGTTCAATACATTAAAGTGAGAAACTTTAAATATTGAAAGGGGTGTTTGCAATAGGCATGACATTTCAAGAGGTTAAGTGAAATTACCCAAACAATATATGTTTTTTTTAAAAAAAAAATTCAGGACTTCTCAAGCCCCTCAAAATCATAATGTGGTTTTGTCCCTACCGACACACGAACAAGAATGCAAATTACCGATTCCTCCACAACTCCCTCGCATAAGTTATCTACCCTGAGAGGTCTACTTATAGGGAGTAAAGAAGAGAGACACATGACCAAAGGAACCAGGATGAACTAAATGCGCCAAAAAACGTACTTTATTTTAGTGGAAAAATGATATTAACCTTAATTGAGGCTTGCCAAATTACACTATAATCTCTCTTTCTAGAATTATGCATTAATTTTCTTTAAATTTAAAAATAGGGCTAAATGCATTATTTTTGGTTTTTGATAAATGCAATATGTGGAAGAAGTTTAATGATTTTTTAAAGAAATCTGACATTCTTGCTTTACAATTCTGGAAAAGGCGAATAACTTGTGGTCCGTCGAAGAACACTAATTTAATATGTGGGGTCACATTTCTTCCCTCTCTTTTATGCATAAGCTTTACTTCATAAAATTCGTGGAAGGACCATAATTTAGTGTGTAGATACATTAACTTTTCTTTTTTGACAGTGATTCATTAACTTTTCTGACTACAAAGAAAATATATATATACATCAACTTGAAGTATTTTTATTTATTTATTTTTTCATATGAAGGCTGCTAGGTGTCCTAATTTTTTTCTAAAATTCTTTCCAAATGATGTGGAAATTAATAAAATATTATTTTGGGAAGGAGTGGGAGACAAATGAAAGAGAATGAGAATTTTTTAAGAAAAAAATGCTTGTCATATCATTTAGGAAGCATTTTGAGAAAAATTCCTTGAAATGTCTGTATATAAGGCAGTACACCTTCAAGACAATAAACTTGGAAGATCAAATTCCAACATTGCAGGACGATGATTATGGGTTTATTTTTTCTAGTTTAGTTTTAGTGTTTTTTTTTTTTTAAAAAAAAAAAAATGTAAAGAGAGAGAGTGAGAGAGAAGATTTTATATGGGCTACCGGTGGGTTAAGCGAGTAAACCTGTGATTGGCCCATTTATTAAATGGGTCGAACAGTCAATCCATTAGTGACCCGAAATTGATTACGTCAAACCATAATATTCTAATTTTATGTCAAATTCGCAAACGGTATCTAAAATTGGCTGCCCTAATCTCAAGGAACCAAACTCAAACCGTTTATGAAATTATCCTTTTGGGTTTGATCGTGGACCTTCGCTTATTTTTGTGATCGGAGGCCCATCAAGTGATGAGGTTCAGGTTTCCATGTTCAGAAGAATCAGAACAGTTCTGATCGTTGCCACAAAGACAACAAATTTTTAGACAATATGCATTAAAAAGAAAAACGGAAATTTAAGTGGATTAGAGGCAATTACTAATTAGTAATAGTGTTTTTTTTTAAAAAAAATAAAAATTATTTTATTCTTTATTTCCAAACGGCAGGATTGAATCCATTACATGCGATTCGTGATAAGTCTATTATCATCAAGTAACAAATATATTGGCCAATTGATTATAATAGTTTAATTGGCATTTCCTAATCTTCTATACACCACTTTTGTGAATCTACGCCACAAACCTCATAAACTATAAACCACTTACCACCAAAGATGGTGGTTTAGCAGCATTTGGGCTAATTCTTAATGGTTTGTGGGGGGAAGGTCTCCGAGTCAAATTTTCTTTCAAATGGAAAGCATTTTAAATTATTTTCATAACATCAATTTGGGTGTTGCTAGTATCTTTGGTAAGGCTGAGTTAGGCTATAGTTCAACTAGTTTGAGAGAGTGCATGCGTTTTTCCACTATCTAGACCCTTATTGTTATTGATTCCCAGGAGCATGTGCTACTATAATCAAATCGAAGTAAAGTAGCAACTTTGGTTGCCCCTCCTACATTTTTAATTAGGAAAAAAAAAATAAAAACTATACACCATTTGCCAATCAAAATATCCTCTCCTTTCTCATGAGCAATGCGAATTGTTACAAATTGACATGACAATTCACAATTTGTGAAATGATTAACCAAAAATTTGACTTGTCAATTTAATTAGTCAGTGATTAACTTGTCAATTATACATTCTTAATTAATTAACTAATTATGGACTTTCATGTCACCTCAATTTTATGCCCAAATTTAGGAAAACTTTAGTCTACTTTATTACCAATTTACGAATGCAGGCTTTGGACAATATGGGTGATCAGATGGGCTAAGGTTTAACATCAGTTGTAAGCCCAAAGTATTCAACAGTCAACAGGGCTGGAGCTGGAGCTGGGTCTTGATAGGCCATCTGAGAAGGCCTCATTTCGACTTTTAGCAACAATTTGAACAATATTGTCTATATTTTTTTACTTTTTGTTGAGCACTCGTTTTCCGGCCCAAGCATCAGCTTGCTCGTACAGAAAAATACTCTACATTTTTTGGTCAAGCAAATAGAAACTTTTTTTTTTTTTTATTGAAGAATAGATGGATTTTGGGCAGTAATTAGGTGATGTATATTGGTTGAAAGAGAGATAAAATTGTGGTTCTAGGGATTTGGCCAACCATAGAACTGGTTCAAAACCAAATTAACCAATTCTAGAATAAAAATTACTTCATTTTTGAATTGATTTTTTTTTTTTTAATTTATAAAACCATCAATCTCAGCTATTCATGATCATAACATTTTAGGGTCTGATTGCCTAATCTGAGAATCCTTGCCAATTAAATCTTTAATCTTTTCAATAGTGACCTTTTTTTTTTAATGCACGAGTAGCTTTCAATAATTATCAACAATATAATGAATATATCTCTTTATAAAGAAAAACTTTAGCCAAATCTAAAGCTAGCTACTTTAACCTTTATACAAACCAAACTAGTGAACCAACAAAAAAATGAAGACTTTAACCTTTTATGTGGGTCATATTTCTTTTCTCTCTCTTGAACTTTTTATTTTTCAAATGCTTTCCAAAACAGTGATGGCCTGTTGGTAAAAGTGTTCGGACCATATCTTAGGGGATCATAAAGTAATCATTCCTGCTACTTTTACCACATGATTAGAAAAATCATATATGTAATAAAAGTAGTAGGAATGATTACAGTTGTACCCAATATTTATAACTTTTATTACAGGTTAGAAATACGAAAATATAGCTCCAACTAAACAGGATGGACCTGCAGTCATGTAAAGCCAACTTTCCACCATTTCATCTAATTGTATATACAGGAGTAGTCTACAGGCTAATTTGCCTGAAACAATGCATACTATAAAATAACAAGCAAATTTGAGAATCACATAAGAAGGAGAGCAATTGTAGTGACTGAGTTGGACCTGTAGAAGTAGAGCTAGAGCACCACCATAATGTCCAATAAAAGAGGTACCCAATGAATGAAGTAGACTTAATTTGTCGACACCTCGCATTTCGATCGCTGAAATCAGGTCACCTATAATTAATAATTTTCTTCTTCTTTTCATCATAAAAATCTTAATCATTTGTTTAATTTTGTCGGTACCAACTATTTCAATTGACATTTCCTATACACTTTTAAGGATGAATTTTTATCTGTCCCTCATTGGTATATGAAGATGCTCCCACCCTTTGCAAAAGAATACAAGAGGCTTTTGGAGTTGGTGGGGTCTGCTCTAACTTTATATTATCATAATAAGACATGGATTAAGCAAGTTCATTCATTATTTGGTGCACATTACTCCTAAAAATTAAAATAATTAGTGAATATTATAATTGACTAAGAATCTCACCTTATACTTTGGTATGTAAATAATTCAGTTTACTCTATCGATCCGTACATTGTAGACAAGAAGGATTCATGTAATGCCTTTATTATGTTGTATCTACAAGAGATAGTTATCATTATAATTTATAATAGTCAAAAGTATTTCCATATTTATATATAGGACAGAAGCAAGCTAGGACAGTAAGAAACAAATGAACATAGGCTTTAGAAAAAAAGGCATGGCTTTTGGGAAAGTCTCTTTTTTTTTCTTTTTCTTTTTTTTTAGAAATTATTAATTAAGAATAACGAACTTTTTTTTTTTTTTTTTTTGTTAGTTCGCGTACCCCTCAAACTATTATCAAATTGATAATGTCCCCCAAACGGTCAAACTTAATTTTAATTGTGACAATGTCTTTTCTAAGACTAACAAAAATATAAAAATGCCCATATAAATTTTTAATAAGACAAAAATACTCCTATAAATTAGAATATTGAAAAAAAAACGGAAATTTCTATTTTTTTTAAAAAAAAATTAAACGAAAATTTTCAATTTTTTTTTAATTTTTTCTTATAAAAATGATTTTTTTTAGTTGGATTTTATATATATATTTTTTAATTTAAGGTTTTTCTAGAAGTTTTAGTATTTTTTTTGTTTTTCTTTTATTAAGAGTAATTTTGTCATTTGAGATTGGTAATTTGGGGAAGATATTGGCATTGAAAGTTTAAGGACATTGTTAATTAGGTGATATTTTAAGAGATTACGTAAACTTTATTATTATTTTTTTCTCGGAGCGAACATCCTATGTGAAATAAATATAGACGTAATAAATTTTAACGGATAACTCAATGGGTTGAAAATTACTCTTCATGAAGTGAAAATCGCAAATTTAATTTTTTTTCTTTTCTTGTGTGAATATAATAAATTAATTAATTAATTAAAAAAAAAAACATAATAATGATATAAAACAGGTGAATAACATAGGGAATATAAAACTAGAGTAACTTCTAGAAGGTGACCAAGACCATTGTCTTCTTCGATGCGTTCATAGTCTGATATATATATTTTTTTTAGATATTCGTACTCTAATGTTAATCATGCAAGTTGGTAGCCGAGGACCGAGACGGCGAGACATGTCGTGATGGCATCTTAATTTTCTTCTGTCCTGTCAACACTTTTTCTTTGTCGATCACTGTTGTTTTCCATTCTAATCTTGATATTGGCCTTGTTTGCCAAGGGATTGGCTTGGCTTTGTAAAATCCTCAAAAAATTTTCTTTTAAAATCAACCTTAATATTCTTATTTTTTATATTACATTAATCACTTTTTATCATTTTTCAAATAAAAAAATCACTACAAAACAAAAAATTTCACTTTTTTATACAAAATATTCTTACTTTTTTCCTCCTATCAATCAAATCTGCTACAGTACCAATCCACTTCTTCCAATCCAATCCCTTCCCAAACACAACCTATAATGTTCTGCTTTTTCACTTCTCCTTTTACTCCCTTTTCCTTTTTCTATATCTTGCTTTTGTTTTGGCCAATCACTCAGGCTCGGAGTAGGGGCCACAACCTTTTTAATATTCGACCAGAAATAGTAATCTGGACTACGTGATTAATGCTCCAGACAAACTTTAATGTTTTTTTAATATGAAATCGATTGTTTTTTTCGGTAAGTTTGGTGAACCTTCTTATCATATTCACATTCATGGGTACAGCGAGACGAATTCAAAGTTCTTAATTGACTCGTTAACCACAATTATAATGATAACCATGTTAATTTTTGTTAGTTCTACGCCCTGGGTTTTAGTACTTTGGCTCATCTAATATGTATAGTACACATGATATTCAATCTACATATTCGCATTATTTAACCAAAAGAACAAACATTTCAATTAAATTTACAGGGCTCTCATCCACAGTATTAATAGTTTGAGAATGAGGCACTAGAGAATGTTTGGTTTGTTTAGGAGTAGTTTGCCCCTCTCTAGATCCAGTAATTTAAGTGGATTAGAGGCAATTCGTAATAGTGTTTTTTTTTTTAAAAAAAAAAAAAATATGTATTTTATTCTTTATTTCCAAACGGGAGGATTGAATCCATTACAATAGTTTAATTGGCATTTCCTAATCTTCTATACACCACTTTTGTGAATCTACGCAACAAACCTCATAAACTATAAACCACTTACCAACAAGATGGCGGTTTAGTAGCATTTGGGCTAATTCTTAATGGTTTGTGGGGGAAGGTCTCCAAGTCAAATTTTTCTTTCAAATGGAAAACATTTGAAATTATTTTCGTAACACCAATTTGAGTGTTGCTAGTATCTTTGATGAGGCTGAGTCAAGTTATGGTTCAACTACTTTGAGAGAGTGCATGCGATTTTTCATTGTCTAAGCCCTTGTCATTGATTCTTAGGAACATGTGCTACTATAGTCAAATCAAAGTAAAGTAGCAACTCTGGTTGTCCCTTCTACATTTTTAATTAGGAAAAAAAAAAACTATACACCATTTGCCAATCAAAACATCCTCTCATTTCTTACAAACAATTCGATTTGTTACAAATTAACATGACAATTCACCATTTGTGAAATAATTAAGCAAAAAAAATTTGATTCATCAATTTAATTAGTTAGTAGTTGACTTGTCAATTTTACACTCTTAATCACTTGACTAATTATGGACTATCATGTCACCTCAATTTTATGCCCAAATTTAGGAAAACTTTAGTCTACTTTATTACCAATTTACGAATGCAGGCTTTGGATAATTTGGGTGATCCGATGGGCTAAGGTCTTGAACTTGATAGGCCATCTGAGAAGGCCTCATTTCGACTTTTGGCAACAATTTGAACTATATTATCTTTTCTTCTTCTTTTTTTTTTTTAAAAAAAAAAAAAAATTTGTTGAGCACTCGTTTTCCGGCCCAAGCACGAGCTTGCTCGTACAGAAAAATACTTTACATGTTTTGGTCAAAAAACATTTTAATTTTTTAATTTTTTAATTTTTTTTTATTGAGGAATAGATGGATTTTGGGCAATAATAAGGTGATGAATATTGGTTGAGAGAGTGAGATATAATTGTGGTTCTACGGATTTGGCCAACCATGCACAGAACTGGTTCAAAACCAAATGAACCAATTCTAGAATAAAAATTACTTCATTTTTAAATTGATTATTTATTTATTTATTTATAAAACCATCAATCTCATATATTCATATTCTTGTTTAAATCTTTTTTATGAAAACATATATACTAATTTCAAATAATGGAATTTACAAACTACGTACTAATTCTTTAGTTTATAAAATTTGACAAATACATAAAAGCTAATATACCATTCACCACTGCCCTTAATATGTGGGTTGCCAAAATTCTACAATAGTTTGGGCTCCAATGAAGTTCGTCTTACTCTTACCCCTTATAGACATCCCACTTTATACCATATTATTGTTCTTAAAATTCCTTATTTCCAATCATGAATAAGGGAGTGATGATTATGAAATTGAATATTACGAGGGAAAAATATAATTTTGCCCTACAAACTATGTCATTTACGATTTAGCCTCATAATGTTCAAAAAGTAATAAAATAACCTTCAAAACTACCATCTAGTTGTAATTTGGCCACTCCGTCAAAATAGATGAAAAATTCAAAACGACATCGTTTTGGGGGCTTTTTTAATTTTTAATTTTTTTTTTCCAAAAATGACATTTTAATAACTTAACCTCATCAAAACGATGTCGTTTTGAAATTTTCATCCATTTTCACAATGTTGACTAATGGAGTGGCCAAATTACAACTGAGTGGTAGTTTGGAGGCTACTTTATTACTTTTTGAACATTATGGGGTTAAATCGCAAATAAATGGTAGTTTGGAGGGCTAAATTATATTTTCCCATATTATGAAAATATTGTTCTCATAACATTTTAGGGTCTAATTGCCTAATCTGAGAAGGATACAAATTTTCTCCAAACAGGTTCGGAGGAAATTTCCTTCGACCCACTCTAATAAGTGACAAGTATTATTCAACATTATTGGTTTTCTAAAAAAATTAATGTTTGGGTTTCTAGATTAATGAAATGAAAATAAATGACGCTTAAAATATTAATAAAAATATGTGAGAAATGACACTTAACACTTATTAGAATGGGTTAAAGAAAATTTTCTCTCAACCGATTTGGAAAAAATTTCTATCCAGTTTGTTAGTTTGAAGTATTGGCTAAGTTTCGTGATCAAAATGAAAAGAAAAGAGCAAAGCGTTCGGACGGGATTCATTGCCGTTCGGACGTGATGCAATCAAGGACTTCAGTACTAAAACCCGAGAGCTCCGTTCGCAGGCCCGTTCGCATCCCGTTCGCAGCCCGTTCGGACGCCTTCGAACGCGCCGCGCCAAGTTTGAAGAATGCGACGTAAGAAAGCGATGGAAACCTAGAAATTTCCACATCAGTAATAGTGACCGTTCGAACGCCCATCATGACCGTCCGGACGGCCAACCTTCACGAAGCCCATCATGTATGTATATTCAAGTGACCGTCCGGACGGCCAATCTTCCCGTCCGAACGCTACCTACCTGTAACAGTTTTATTTGGATTCTAACTGTGTCCTAGGTTTAGGTCTTGTGGGGCTATTATAAATACACCTCTATAGAATGTTAGAGGTACGGATTTTCACCCCCAGAGAGTTCGTGAGAGGCTGTACTTAAAGAGAGATTTATTGTGAGCCTTGTTGTTCCTCTTAGAGGATCTTTGTTAGTTTGTGAGCATAATTGAGAAGTCTATCGGAAGGGTCCGGTAAAGGAGAATCACGTTGAAGAAGATTGTGAGCAAGGAGACGAGTTGGAGGCTTGTCGATCTTACAGAGCCGAGGTCTTGCAAAGGGTTGTAAGTGTTCCTAGTGTCTGTAATCTCTGGATAATTTTCTGATAGTGATTTCCTGGGTTTGGCTGCCCCGGAGAGGTTTTACAATTAGATCGGTTTCTAATTGGTTTCCTCTTCGTCACCAAAATCCTTTGTGTTTGATTGTTCATATTTTGGTGATAGCTTGCTTAGATTTAAATATTCGTTAATTCCGCATAAACTGTGATATGTTATCTGTTTAGCATTTTTCACAGTTCAATCTTTTCAATGAAAGTGGCTTATCTTCAAACTTTCTTTTTTCTTTTTTAAGTGAACGAGTAACGTCCAATAATTATCAAAAGGTATCTCCTTATTAAAGAAAAACTTTAGCAAAAGCTAAAGCTAGCTACTTTAACCTTTATACAAACCAACCATGCACAGTGAATCAACAAAAAAGAAGACTCAGCGATAATTTATTAGAGAAATTACTATTGGATTTTTGTTTACAATTTTTATATAATCTTGCCATAAAATTTCCTTCTAGTATGGTTGCTTACTATCATTCCTAATTTTTTTGAAGGAAAATATATATTTATGCCATATAAAATCTAATAAGGGAAAATTATAAAAAAGCCTCATAAACTACCAATGATTTATGATTTAGCCCCTTAAAATTTCAAAGTGATAAAATGGCCTCTCAAATTATTAAACAGTTACATTTTGGCCCCCATCATTAGTCAAGACCGTCAAATTGGATGAAAAATACGAAACAACGTCGTTTTTTAAGGTTAAGTTACTAAAATGTCATTTTGAAAAAAAAAAAATTAAAAAAATGCCCCCCAAAAACGACGTAGTTTTGGAAAAAAAAAAAAAAAAAAACCTCCCTCTCTCTCTCAGGCGCACGCGCTGTGTCTTCACATATTACGATGTGTCTTCACGCACCTGCAGTACATCTTCCCCTACCCTTCTTCTCTTTCTTTGTTCAAGCAATTCTCTCTTTCCCTTTGGTTCTTGCAAAGAAAGAGAGAGTGCCGGAGGAGGCGAGGCGAGAGCGGAGAGCTCACCGGAGGAGTCGACGGCAGAAATCGGAGAAACCCAAAAACCCCAAAACATCTCCGCCCATTCTCTGGAGAAACCTAGGAAACTCAAAACATCTCTGCCCCAACAACAATTGTTAGGTCTACTGGAGCTGGGCAACCCATCGGCAAGGAAGAAAGGAAGATATATTGGTGGAGAAAGAAATTTGGTCCATTAGGAATGCTTAGAGAGAAATGAAGAAATGTTGTTGGGTCTACTTGAGCTGGAAAACCCATCGGCAAGGAAAGAATAAATAAATTTTATTGGAGCTCGCATAATGAGGGAAGAAGACAGCATAGTGCATCGGGGGAGAAGAAGAAAATATGGCGGGAGAAAAAAAGTAAAATGTAAAAACTCGTCCAGAAGCTCCTGCGCGGCCTTCAAGTACCCAGATCAGGAATTTGAGATTATGAACAAAAATATAAAAATAAATAAAAGTTAATGATGTTGATTTTAGAATTTGGGTATGTAAAAAAGACCGAAATATGTTGCAGAATACAGAGAAAATACTACAAATACACCCAGATCAGCAAATGTATGTATCAAAGCAAAGAATTGCAGAAACAAACTTAGAAATAATTTTTTAAGGGTGGAGCTTACCACCCCTAAACTATCGTCGTTCTTCTTCTTCTTCTTCTTCTTCTTTTTTTAAAAAAACAATGCAGTTTTTGGGGGTATTTTTTAAATTGATTTTTTTTTTCTAAAACGGCATTTTAGTAACTTAACACTAAAAAACGACTTCGTTTTGTATTTTCTATCTAATTTGATGGTCTTGACTAACGGATGGGGTCAAAATGTAACTATTTGGTAGTTTGTAGAGCCATTTTATTACTTTTGAAATTTTAAGGGGTTAAATCGTAAATCGTTGATAGTTTGGGGGGTTTTTTTATATTTTTTCCATCTAATAACTTAGGACATCTGAGATTTATTAAATAATCAAAACTTCTCTGTCGATAATTTGTTGGATTCTTTGCAAAGTTTTCAGTTATAATTAAATCATTAATTAGCTACATCTCTTTTAATTATGTGTAGTCAATATCCAATTTTTCTCAGGTGTAATGTGATTTTTGATTTTTTCTGATAGCTCACTAATAGATTTTGTATTGTCTAAATTGTTAATTTATTGTTTAAAAATTAATATATATATGTAATGGATGGTTTATCTTCCAACTTTAGCTTTACAAGTGGGTCATATTTGATATTTCTCTCCTCTTTCTCTTCTTAACTTTTCATTTTTCTCTCCATTACTTTCCAAAACAGTGATAGCGGGTTGGTAAAAGTGTTTGGAACATATCTGATATCTTAGGTGCCTCCCTGTAGGGGGAATAATTTTATAAATTTCTCTTGTGTCATTCTTATGTTTCTTTAAAAATGAGGTGACTTTTAAAATTTTTATTTGATTAAAATTCAATAATGATCAACCATAAACCTAATAGTAATTTTAAGAGCCACATTATTATTGAAATAACAAAAATAAAAACTTATAATATTACTCATTTAGGGAATCATAAACAAATAATGTTGGGTAGAAACGTAATCATTCCAACTACTTTTATTACATGATTAGAAAAATCATGTAATAAAAGTTGTTTGAATGATTACACGTGTACCCAATATTTATTACTTTTATTACATGTTAGAAATTATATGATAATAGCTCCAACTAAATAGGATGAACCCAGTCATGTAATGAGACTTGAGTTTAGAGATTATGAAAATCCAACTTTCCACCGCTTCATCTAATTGGTACCAACAAAATTAAACAAATGATTAATATTTTTATGATGAAAAGAAGATGATAATTATTAATCATAGGTGACCTGGTTTCAGCTATCCATATGCGGGGTGTCGACAAAATCTATTTCATTGGGTACCTCCTCTTTCATCGGATATTATGGTGGTGCTCTAATTTGACAGTTCTGTTCAGTCACTACCAGTGCTAGCTCTTCTCTGTATGTAGTTCTCAAGTTTACTTGTTAGTAGTATGTATTATTTCAGGCAAATCAGTGACTGCTCCTACAAATTGTTATTTTAGATGGTTCATTTTCTTGGTGGGCCAAGCCATTCACTTGGCCTATGATCACATTAAATCTTAGGTGGTTTTTTGTTTTTTTTGAAATATATCGATTATATATATATAAACTCCATATTAACATATCAGACTATATATGTAAATACGTTAAGTGTACAGACCGAATAAAGTTTCTTGCATTAACATAGCCTAAAAAAGCAAAAGTGTGATGGTTAAACAACCTGAATCACATTCATACTAGCTGTCATATACTTCCTCTTTTTATTTTTTTTCCTCTATTTTTACTTTTTCCAAGCCAATCAGACCTTCACATAAGAAATGCCACACACTAAAAAAAAAAAGGTAACAAATCCTAAGCTTTAGAGTACCTTCACATAAGAAATGCCACACACTTAAAAAAAAGTAACAAATCCTAAGCTTTAGAGTTGGTGGTGTCCGTCGAGACATCTTGACTAGTAATAGCATCAGAATCAATACTTGGGTATGTCAACCCTGTATTAGTTGCGGTTGATCCTGTCCCACTATCCGTTTTCAACACGTGTCCATTGTAAACATTATTGTTCTGAGGAACACTAATGGTACTGGCAACACAGAATGATACCACCTCTGGATAGCTATGCTCACCACTGGGGTTGATTTTCTCCTTCCCGGCGTCCGCTTTCTCTTGCAGCTCTAATGCAAACATGAGTTTTTCCATCACATCATTCATCGTAGGCCGTTGGATCGGCTGATCACGCACACAACTCTCCGCAACCTCCACATATACCTTGAAACACTCGGGAGCTATCTTGCCCTTCATAAACGGATCAATAATTCCGCCGATGTTCTCTCTCTCAATGCATTTCCGGGCCCAGTTGGCCAAGTGCCATTGCTCGGTCTCGAATTTTTTATCTAGTGCTTTTCGGGCACATAATACTTCGAACAACACCACGCCAAAAGAGTACACGTCTGATTTTTCCGTTAGTTGCTGACGTCGTGCATAATCCGGATCCAAGTACCCCCACGTACCCTTTACCATGGTACTAACCGCCGTGTTATCTTGACCCATTTTGGACAACCCGAAATCCGAAACCTTGGCCACCCATTTCTCGTCAAGCAGAATATTGGTGGTCTTCACGTCACGGTGGATAATGGGTTGCTTCACGCCGGTGTGAAGGTAGTCTAGACCAGATGCCGCTCCGATGCAAATCTTGAGCCTTTGTTTCCACGAAAGGGGATCGCTTTGGGTTTCATAGAGGTGGTGGCGGAGAGTCCCGTTGGTCATATAGTCGTACACAAGGATCATCTCACCCTTCTCATTGCAGAATCCGATGAGAGAAACGAGGTGGACGTGGCGAAGCAGAGAGAGCATCTCGATCTCTGTCCAAAACTCACGAAAACCTTGTTTTGACTCCGGGTTCAAGCGCTTGATCGCCACAATCATTGTACCCTCATCAATGAAACCCTTATACACATTGCCAAAGCCACCGACGCCAATAATTAATTCTTCATGGAAGTTGTGGGTTGCTGTTCTGATTTCGTCTAGTGAGAAGTGGCGACATAGTTCTTCGGGCAGTGACAGGTCTCTTTTCCTTGTTGACTTTCCTTTGTTTGGTTCGGGCCAGCACCAGCACTTGGATAGTGGATAGTAAGAAGCATAGCGCTTGGTCTTCCTCAGTTTCCAGAGAAGCATGCAACACACTAGAGTGAGCACAACCAAGAAGCCTGCACCACTTCCAATGGCAATGATTATTGTTTTCTTTGCCTTGGACACGCTGGCTATTGAAGCCGGTGGTGGAGAGGGCACACTTTCAGGATCGGGTCCGGCAACGGCAAGGTTTCCATCTGAGTTGCTCAATTTGAACACCTCCATACCATTAAGAATGGCATCGTTGATAGCAAACGTAAATTTGCGTGGGTGTAGAGAAACGAAGAGAACAGCCTTGCCTTGAATCCTTACTACATAATCCCTGTACACAGGCGTCCCTTTCCTGTTGCTCCACAAAAGTACATCAGCCTTGTCGTCAGCTATCTTACTGTCTATATATATAAGGAATGGTCTATCGCCCACTTTCGTTATTTCGGGCTGTATTTCACAGAAATGGAGTCTCACCAGATAATTGAATCCAGAATCAACAGGTAATCGCCACGTCAAATAAGAAAGGAAATTGTTGGTTCTGTTTGGACCCATGGACACCGCGGTCTTATAGACATTATCAGGTGCAGTGTAATTTGGTATGATTGAGTATATGGGTTTCAAATCTGGATCACGAGGGATTACGCCTCCACCCAATGAATAATATTCTTCCGGGGACCATTCTCTGAACATGCCAGTATCTCCCATCGGTGATATGTAGCCCCCGCCCGCGTTTAATCGAACAACCTTCTCGAGTGCCATCTTGTTGTCCATGTAGAACATATTATTTTGGCCGACGAAAGGGAGGGCTGCACCTTCTGGCTCATAGTTGTAGAGGTGGTTTGGCATGGAGACAATCTCAATTCCATTAATGAAAGCATAGAATTTACCAGAATTACTTGGAGATGGGATGAATTTAACATCCAATTTTTTATCCTCTTCGACGTTGATACAGAACTCTTTAGAAAGAGTACTGATTTCGCGCGAGGACTTAGCAAGTGAAGCACTGAAGTTTCTAAGTAGGGTGAAAGAACCGGCTTTTACAGTGAAGAAGTCGTAAGAGTTATCAAAACCTGGGTAAGAAGCCGGGTAGAAGTGCAAGCGAACGAATTTGGGGCCAGGCCGGTTGACAGGAAACACGTACGTGAATTGGGAGGAAGATATACGGGCAGTCTTGTAGGGGACAGCGTCCATGTAGTCATGGCTTTCCGCTTCAGAGTTGGTAGATTTGTGATTTGGTTCTTCTGTGGGAGCGAATTTGGAGTCCTTGTCTCCGATCCACTCGCGCTGGTCACTACTCTTTGAGTTGCCAGAAGCGCCGCAGCTGAGGGCAATATCATCAACAGCGACGTAAGGAGGTGTAGAAATAGCGATTGAAATATGACAAAGGAATGCCAAGAAGAATAAGATAGGGGCGAGCGTTGAGAGGTTTCTCATGGGAGCCAGCAGAAAATCAGACTGTAAAAGCTAGCTCTTCCTTAATCCACTACATAAAGTTTTGTAAGAGGCGCTGTTTAATTTGGTCATCCTCGGAATTTAGTTACTTTTTAATTAAACAATAAAAGTTATTATGTCATTTTTACTAAAAAATAAAAATCAACGGGATGGCTGCGAGCCACCACCCTAGCTATCGCTCACGTTCCCCGGATAGGCGAGCCACACCAGTATTTTTTCTTAAAAATAAATAATTAATTAATTAATAAGAAGACCATAATAGTACTTTATATCAAATTTATTATTATTATTTTAAAAAATGACTAGAAGTCTTATATTTTCATTCTTCTTGTTCTATCGGTGAGTAGTTACTGTCACAATGAAGAGCCAAGATCTAATAATTCACTGAAATTAGATTGTAACAAATTCAGAAAAAAGAAAAAGAAAGAAAGCGGTAAAATGTTGAAAATTGGAAACAACACACAAGAGAGCACAAAATAGCTAGGAAGAGGAATAAGGAATTAATAGATAACTTTGTATTCTATTATTTAAATTGATAAAATAACTTATATAGGTATTTATAAGATACAAATTAATGACCATTCTAACTTTTTTACAATAATTTCATTCATGTACATCCTATATAACTCTCATGTAAAATAACTTCATGAAGTGTGCATAGTCTTCAATCGATTGAGCTATTTTTTTGGGACATGTAAAATAACTCTTGAAAAACTAAAAGGCACAACATTTTCAAGCCACTTAGTAACATATGAGAATATGAAATGAAAAGACTCAAATAAATGTTATTAACATTAAGTTTATCATTCAACATAAAATGCCAAGCTCCTCCTTTTTCCAACTACATAAAGTTTTCCAACAGGACACTGAAAGTTTTCAATAAGATAAAAATACATTTATAAAATTGAAAAATAAAAAATTAAGAGCTAGAAATAATAAATAAATAAACTAAAACACAAGGGGATGGCTTAGCCACCCCCAAAATGACTAATGGCCACCCACTTCTACCTGCATATTTGGGGTAGCTGAACCACCACCCCTCAAATTTGAGGATGGTTGAGCTACCCATATGGTGTAATTGAAAGATAAAAGGACACTTTCTATTTCTCACTTTTCTCTCTTTTAAGTACTAAAAGACAAGGAACAAAAGTTGAGGAATTCCTTTTCTTATTTCAATATTTGTTGTAAAACATATCTGACAAAGGGCCTATATATATAGGCATACAAAGACAAACGAAAAGACTTTTCTCCTCCTTTCTTTATTACATTTAACATCAAAATAAAACTCTTACTTTAATACTTCACTTGAAAAACTAAAAGGCTCATCAGTTTAGAAACCAAAGGCCATTATTTACTAAATAAACTTTATGACCCTTAAAAGCTTTCTTACGTTTTTGATTTGTTCAGTTTCCAACACTTGTTCAGTTTCCAACACGCCCCCTCAAATCAAAAACTCCTCATACCAAGCATGTCTCTTAGCCTCATGAAAATTGCACCTGATAATGGCTTAGTAAACATATATGCTACTTGTTCAGTGGTGTGACAATATTGGAGCTCTATTGTCTTCCGCTTGACATGGTCTCTAAGAAAGTGGAATCTAGTGTCAATGTGTTTACTCCTCCCATGTTGCACTGGATTCTTTGCTAACTTTATCGCTGATTGGTTATCCACATAAATCACTGTTGGTTCTTCTTGTGGATGTTCCAGTTCCTTCAAGAGATTCCTTAGCCATATAGCTTCACAGACAGTAGATGAAGCCGCCACATACTCCGCCTCACAAGAAGACAAGGCTATGATTTCTTGTTTCTTGGATGTCCAAGAAAATGCTGTAGAACTCAGATAGAACACATAGCCAGTAGTACTTTTCCTCTCATCTTGATCACATCCCCAATCACTATCTGAATAACCAACTAATTTTGCTTCATTACCATAGGCATAGAATAAACCAAGATTCAGAGTGCCTTTGATGTACCTTAGAATCCTTTTTGCAGCTAGCCAATGAGTCTCCATTGGTGTCTCCATGTATCGACTCACAAGTCCAACTCCATAGACAATATCTGGCCTTGTGATTGTCAAATACCTCAAACTTCCAACCAAACTCTTGTAAAGAGTTGGCTCAATAACTCGACCATTTCCTTCTTTTGACAACTTTATGCTTGTTTCAACTGGGGTATTCACAGAGTTGCAGCTATCCATCTTGAATTTCTCTAAAATCTCCATCATGTACTTCCTTTGGGATATGAAAATTCCATCTTGTTGTTGCTTCACTTCAATGCCAAGGAAATAGGACATCAAGCCATTGTCTGTCATCTCAAACTCCTTAAACATTGATTGCTTGAATTCCTTGAACATTTCACCACTATTTCCTGTATATAACAAATCATCAACATATAGGCAAATAATTAGGAATTCACCAAGATGATTTTTCTTCATATAGACAGCATGCTCATATGGACATTTGGTGAAACCGTTCTGATGAAGATAACTATCGATGCGTGCATTCCAAGCTCTTGGTGCCTGCTTTAAGCCATATAACGCCTTCTTCAGGCGGTACACCTTACTTTCTTCTGCTCCCATTATAAANNGGTGCCTTGATCTCCATCATTCCCCTCCTCTTGAAAAGGATTTGCCCTCAAATCATCACCTACATCAAAAGGACTCAAATCAGTAACATCAAAAGTGGCACTTACATTGTACTCATCAAGTAAATCTAGCTTGTAAGCATTGTCATTCATACACTCAAGGACTTGGAAAGGAGCATCTCCTCTTGGGAGCAATTTGGAACGTCTTTTCGCCGGGAATCTATCTTTTCTCATATGCAGCCAAACCCAATCTCCGGGTTCAAAATCCAGCTGGCGACGTCCCTTGTTGGCTTGTGTGGCATATTGCTCCGTTCTTCGCTCAATGTTGAGTCTTGCTTTCTTATGAATCTGCTTCACAAAGTCAGCTTTCTTTTTGCCATCTAGATTAACGTGCTCCGTCAAAGGTAAATGAGATAAATCCAATGGAGTTAAAGGATTAAACCCATATACAATTTCAAATGGCGAAAATTTGGTAGCAGAATGAACAGCGCTATTATATGCAAACTCAACATGTGGTAAACATTCCTCCCATGTTTTGATGTTCTTTCTAATGATTGCCCTCAATAGAGTAGACAAAGTCCTATTTACTACTTCAGTTTGACCATCAGTTTGTGGATGACAAGTAGTGGAGAACAATAGCTTAGTTTCTAGCTTACACAACAAAGTCTTCCAAAAATAGCTCAAGAACTTAGCATCTTTATCCGAAACAATTGTCCTAGGCATGCCATGTAATCTCACAATCTCTCTAAAGAACAAATCAGCAACATGCGAAGCGTCATCCGTTTTGTGACATGGAATAAAATGTGCCATTTTAGAAAATCTATCCACAACCACAAAAATGGAATCTATTCCACGTTTAGTCCTAGGCAATCCTAACACAAAATCCATTGAAATATCAATCCAAGGCTCACTAGGAATTGGTAAAGGAGTATACAAACTGTTGGGCTGCAATTTGGATTTAGCTTGTCTACATGTGACACATGTACCACAAATCCGTTCGACATCTCGTTTCATGTGAGGCTAATAGAAGTGGTGATGCAAAATAGCTAAAGTCTTTGCAACTCCAAAATGTCCCATTAATCCCCCGCCATGTGATTCCTACACTAATAACTCCCTCATAGAACAATTAGGCACGCATAGCTTATTTTCTCGAAATAGGAATCCATCAAGCCTAAAGAACTGACCAGAGGCGATTTTCTCACAAGCTCGATATTCCTCACAAAATTCGTGGTCTTCAGCTTATAATTCTTTAATGTGTTCAAAACCAAGCAATTTTGCATCAAGTGTGGAGAGTAAGGCATACCTGCGAGAAAGTGCATCGGCGACTACATTCTCCTAACCATGCTTGTACCGAATGATGTATGGAAACGTCTCTATGAACTCCACCCATCGCGCATGCCTTTTGTTTAGCTTGTGTTGGCCCTTCAAGTGCTTCAAGGACTGATGATCGGTGTGAATCACGAACTACTTAGGCCATAGGTAGTGCTGCCACGTCTCTAAAGCCCGAACTGGCATACAACTCCTTGTCTTAAGTTGGGAAGTTTAAGGCTGCCCCGCTGAGTTTCTCGCTGAAGTAAGCAATTGGTCGTCCTTCTTGCATAAGAACGGCACCTATACCAACACCTGAAGCATCACTTTCAATTTCAAACGTTTTAGAAAAGTTAGGAAAAGACAACAAAGGTGCGTTAGTCAGCTTCTCTTCGATTAATTGAAATGCCTTCTCTTGTTCTTCTCCCCACCGAAAGCCGATGTTCATCTTGATCACTTCGGTAAGCGGTGCGGCTAAGCTACTGAAGTCCTTCACGAACCGCCGGTAGAAACTATCAAGTCCATGAAAACTACGAACATTACCTACACTTGTGGGGCTCGGCCAATCTTGGATTGCACGTACCTTCTCTTCATCAACCTGTATATCTTGTGCACTAACAACAAATCCCAAAAATACAAGCTTATCGGTGTAAAAAGTGCACTTCTTTAAATTAGCAAACTACCTTTCTTTCGTTAGCACATCTAAAACAGATTTCACATGTACTACATGATCATCTAAGTTTTTGCTATAAATGAGTATATCATCAAAATAGACAACAACAAATCTGCCTATAAATGCACACAAAACATGGTTCATAAGTCTCATAAAGGTGCTCGGAGCATTAGTCAAACCAAAAGGCATAACTAACCATTCATACAAACCATATTTTGTTTTAAAGGCGGTTTTCCATTCATCTCCTTCTTTTATCCTAATTTGATGATAACCACTTTTTAAATCAATCTTAGAAAATATGCAAGAACCATGCAGCTCATCTAACATATCATCTAAGC
>VIBQ01000130.1:53865-66428 GCA_006937295.1 Carpinus fangiana
GTCTCCCTCCAGGCCACCTACAGAGACGAGGACGAAGAAGAAGATGAATCCGCCCATCGCACCACCACCGCCCAACGCCACCGGGTCGCCCTCCACCATTGCCAGCGAACCCCAGAGCGGAATGAAATCGAACCCCGTGACCTCCAACTCAGACGAGGGTGATGGAATCGCTACGGCGCAAGGATCCACCATGAACGCTTCCACCCCGACTTTCCAACCCATTCAATTATACATATTGTCTGAGCAAACTAATTAAAGATTATGAGTTACAAATATGGGTCTGAATCTGGGTCTTTGAGCAGAAGTCAGAGCAATTCGGGTTCTGTGTTGGGTAGGCACGCTCGGAGGCGGAACAGAGCTTGGGTTTTGGAGGATCAGAGTGGGAATAATGGAAGATGGTGAATGGGTTGGGGAGTGCCATGGGAACAGGAGAATGGATGGGAAACAGCCTGCTGGGAGGGGATGGGTTTTTGTGCAAACCGAAACTGGGTGTGTTTTGGGGATGGAATTAGATCGCAGTGACAATGCCCATACTGTGAAGAGGAGGTTGCAGCTTGCCCTTAATGTCCCGACCGAGGAGAGCTCGCTCACTTTTGGGGATATGGTGTTGAAGAATGATCTTAGTGCCGTACGAAATGATTGCCCTCTCCTTCTTACACAAAACCTTATGCATAGAAGCTCATCAACCCCTTGCCTGTCACCCACTGGGAGGGATATCCAGCAAAGAGATCAGAGCAGTCTCATTGAGATATTAGGTCCGTCAAATTGCTTTACTGAAATGAAACAACTGGTCAAGGACATTGTGAAGGCAATTAAAATTGGTGTTGATCCGGTTCTTGTTCATGGTGGACTTGGCAGTGCATACTATTTTAGGAATAGCAGAGGTGAGAGTGTTGCAATTGGTAAGCAAGATTGCATCCGAAACGGGGTTCGATTTCATTCCGTTCTGGGGTTTGCTGGCAATGGTGGAGGGCGACCCGGTGGCGTTGGGCGGTGGTGGTGCGATGGGCGGATTCATCTTCTTCTTCGTCCTCGTCTCTGTAGGTGGCCTGGAGGGAAACGACAATGGCGTAGGGGGTTGGGGGAAAGGAAAATGGAGAGAACATGCTCTTTTTAATTTTCTTTTTTTTTTAAACATAATTTAATATTATTTAATCTAATGTGGTAATTAAAAACCCTAGTATCATGCCATGTGTAAAGGTGACGTGGCGTTCCGTTAAAAAAATTAACGGAATCCTAACAGAAGTACTACGTGGGTTTATTTGATAACCACAGGTACCATTTGTGATATTTTTGAAAACCTAGGTGGTTATTTGATTTTGACTCAAAACACATGTACTAGAAATACATTTAACCCTTTATTTTAAGGTTAGATTTTATTTTACAGCATCTATTTAAATACTCTTTGTACTCCTATGGAGAACAGATATTGATTATTCATAAAACTTGTGAGGTTTATTCTCTTTGGTTCTTTGAAGAACTACTTGAACTTATTGGGATTTCCCGTGGCGTTCATCTTGACTTATCAAACGGAAATTACACCACAGTTTGTGGCGTCTTCCTTATACCGAGGTTCTTGTTTATCATAAACAACGGGTCAAGGTCTTCCATTCGAATCTATCCATAGAACGATCTTGGGTTCCCTTTCGTTGTTGGGTCTCGTTATTCTTGGGGGGGTTCACATCACATTCATCTCCTTCTTTTATCCTAATTTGATGATAACCACTTTTTAAATCAATCTTATAAAATATGCAAGAACCATGCAGCTCATCTAACATAACATCGAAGCATGGGATAGGATGACGATACTTTACCGTTATGTTGTTGATGGCTCGGCAATCAACGCACATTTTCCACATCCCATCCTTCTTAGGTACAAGAAAGACCGGAACCGCACATGCCCTCATGCTCTCCCTCACGTGCCCTTTCTCCATTAATTCACTTACCTGCCATTGAAGCTCCTTTGTCTCCTCGGGATTGCTCCTATAAGCTGGTCGGTTTGGAATGGTTGCACCTGGAACAAAATCAATTTGATGTTCAATCCCTCGGATTGGAGGTAACCCATGTGGTGTTTCCTCGGGGAAGACATCCTCGTACTCCTGCAAAAGAGAAACAATAGAACTAGGCAAAGGAAGGTCAAGTTCGTTAGTGTTTGAAAGTGCATTTGTACAAAAGTACAGTCATCGGCCGATTTGACAACATTGCTTGCTTGATCTCACTCACTTTTGCATAGAAATTCTTTTGTTTTCTCTCAAGGGCCGAACTTTGATTTTCTTTTTCTCTCTCATTTTTCTCGGCCTCTCTCTGATTTTCACTCTTTTTCTTTTGCTCACTCTCTTTCCTTTGATCACTCTCCTTTTGTAACCTCACTTGATCCTCGTATACTTGCTGCGGTATCAATGGTATAAGTGTGATTGATCGTTGATTAAGTAAAAAAGAGTACTTGTTCGTAAAGCCATCATGCTTCACTTGCCTATCGAACTGCCCTAGCAATAAGTGTCACGCTTGCATCGGTACTACATCACACGACACTTCATCTTCGTGTTTACCAATTCGAAATGCAACTAACACTTGCTTGTTCACCCTTATCTTACCACTATCATTTAGCCACTGCAACTTGTACGGTCTAGGGTGCTTTACCATGGACAATCTCAATTTCTCCACCATAATTGTGCTTGCAACATTAGTACAACTACCACCATCAATAATCACACTACATACCTTGTCTTTAACTTAGCACCTAGTGTGAAAGATGTTCTCCCGCTGTACTTCATCAACCCCTTTTGCTTCCAAGCTCAATGCGCTCCTTGCCACCAATGTCAATGCGTTTGGGGCTAAATACTCCTCCTCGAAAATATCCTCCAAAGGCGGCATGTCGCCGGTGTCGGAATCTTCACAATCGGTCACAATTTCACCATTGGCTTGCAACACCATCAGCTGCTTGTTTTGACAATGACTTGCTATGTGGCCCCTGCCTTGACATTTAAAACATTTAATATCACGATTCCTAGAGGTAGAGGCTTCGGTTTTACCTTGAGAAACACGGCTGGTGGTCGCGGACTTGGGTTCGGGTTTGGGCGTTTGTGACTTGTCCAGCGGGTTGGCATGACTCGATTTCCAAGAGGTAGAACTAGAGTTATGGCCTGCACGTGTCCCTCTCCCTCTCTTGAGTTGTTGTTCGACTTTGATAGCCATATGCACCATATCTTCCAATTCCACATAATGCTACATCTCAACCTTATCATGGATCTCCCGGTTTAAGCCAAGTAAAAATCTAGCCATTGTGGCCTCCCGATCCTCCTCTACATTTGCGCGGATCATAGCAATCTCCATCACCTTGTAGTAATCCTCTACGCTTAGACTCCCTTGTCTAAGACCTTGTAGCTTTTTGTACAACTTTCGGTAGTAGTAACTTGGAACGAACCGCTTTCTCGTCACTACTTTCATCTCCTCCCATGTGTCTATTGGTCATTCTCTATTCCGTCTCCTGTTTATCACAAGTTGATCCCACCAAGTAATAGCATTTTCAAAAAATTCAATCACGGCTAATTTTACCTTCTTTGTCCCCGAGTAGTTATGGCAATCAAACACGAACTCCATCTTCTTCTCCGACTCAAGATATGCCTCAGGATCAGATCTACATTGGGCGGAATCTTCATCTTAATACCACCCAAGTTGTTATCTTCGCGATTCCTAGCTTCTCCAAATCTTCCTCCGGTTCTCCTATTGTTAACACTGGAATCCCAATCTTCTTCATCAAAACCAGACCCATAACGCTCTTCATCCTCCTCCCTCGGTGGAACTCTTTCCCTTCTACGCAAATTACGACCATTTTGTGGTTGCTCCTCACGTCTATTCTCCATCTGATCTGTCCGTTCGTGAATCTGCTCCATCTCCATGTTCATCACACGCCTCATCTCACTCATCATGGCCTCCATAGAAATGTCTCTTCATCTAGCGCCCTAAAATCGCCTGGTTTTGGAGTTACTGACCCAATACTCGTTACATAGGTCATTTAGAAGCTTAAGGGAGTCAAGCATTGCACAGCCTACACAAAAAAATTGCATCTTTCGATTCAGGCCGTGGTTGTATTTATCATATTGTTTTCCTATGAATTTTGGGATTCACCTCTTTGAAGAATAATTGAAACCCCATGATCATGTGTTAGTTCACTTTACACTTCATGAAACATGTATTATCTTAATTTTCCAACTCTGAATTGAATGATGTTTGGATGCCTGGATGATGTGATTCATATGTTTAACATGTTAAATTTGCTAATGATGTATGAACCATGTGTTTGTGTGAAAGGCTTTGTCTATCAACAATATAGTACCAATAACTTGTTTGTGGGTGTGATTGATGGTAAACCCTCACGAGACTTCACTTGTCCACTAGGGATTTAAAAGGCTTGTTGCATATGCTTATTGTGTTTTTATTTTTGTTTTGCTAAGGGATCAGCAAAATATAACTTTGGGGGTATTTGATCGGTGCCAAATATTGTATATTTGGACCTCTTAATTTATATTTTGTTAAGCTCTTAGATAGTTAATTTCTAATGTTTTAGTGTTTTATGGTGTTGCAGGTCCTTGCATTCAAACTGCGGTTAAAATGGTGAAAAAGGTAAAAACTGAAGATCTAGCCCCTGACAGTACGCTCAAGTGCACTAGGTGTGATCGAGCGCATTGTGCTCAAGCCCGTGGGGCGCGATTGAGCGCATGCCTCATTAGCCCGCAAAGCCCGCGTTGCCTTAATCACCATCGCTTCACTCGCTGTGCCGTGGGTTTTCAGAGCAGTTATGTGTGCTCAAGTGCACTGTCTGCGATTCAACGCACATAGGGCTGCTCTCCTGACATGGCAGCACATGGCAGCACATTAAATTTTGCCTATAAATAGTCCCTCTTGTATATTTCGTAAACCTACATTTTGGAGGCGCCTTTGAGGCTAGAAACCCTCTGTTCTTCACTGTGTAACCCTTCTAAACGTCATTTATTTTATTAGCCTTTAGTTATTTATGATTAGACGCTAAATCTTCAACTAAGGCTGAAGATGAAGCCTCACCATTTATTTATTATCTTCATGATTTTGTGTTTAGTTTAATGCTCCAACCGTCGTTTAATGTTTTGTTTATTTGTTTCAATTCAGTTTCGTGAGAAAATTGTGTTGATTGTTAATTATGAATCGTTAAACGTCAAATATCTATTTGATTGGTCCGGGGGTATATCGGATGATTTATCAATTTTATCGATTAAATATCCGTTGTGATTATTTAATGGTAAATAAATTAGATGATTCGACAAGATTTCATAACGACAATAGAACATGTATAGGGCTAGGATGTATGAATTAGCGTGACACTAGAACATGCATCGTTTTTAACCGTTTGACGGATGTGTGAATTAATCATGCTAATATGTTTATTAATGTCGTGTGGTGGATTCTAGACCTTAGTATTTTTATTTATTTGTTTTTAAGCATTTAGATTAATTTACATTTTATGCACGCCTTATGTTCGATATTTGGAACTATGTTAAGATAGAGTTAGTTTAGGATAGAATTAGTTTTTCACAAACTTGATTCCCTGTGGGTTTGACCTCGCACTTGCACACCGCTACATTGCAAAACGATTCGTGCTATTGCGAGTACTTATTTTTGTACGACCAATGGACATATGCTAGGGTTAGTGGATGTACGCTCTTGTCTTTAGTGCGGACGTACGCTCTGCAAATAGTACTCGAACATACGTGGGACCACATGGATGTACGCTACTTTACGTTATACCATTTTGTTAATAACCTGGACGTACAAGCAGCCTTTGGAGACCGCTATGTAAATAGTACCTGACGTAGGCTATGGTTGGTGGACGTCCGCTACTTTTTTGGAGAGTTGGTAGAGTCCCTCAGCTATAAATACCCAATTTCCCCTCTTCATTTCTCATGCATTCTCATGCCCCCAGGCTGCCAGTAGACTTTCTTTGAGTGTGTTTTGTGAGTTTGCAAGTTTTAGATGCTATCGGTGATGATGTTCTTGAAGTTTCACTTCAAGGAGGTAATGTCCTTGTGCCTAGTTCTTTTTTACGTCGTTATGCTGCCTGAATATTGTCTTGTGTTGTTAGTAGTAGTTATGCTTTAAATCTTGTTTAGAATAGTGTTGTTTTAACTTAGCATGATCGCGTTTGCATGGAGAATAGGGCCTTAGGAAGCCTTTTGATAGTCTTAGGAGTTGATTTGGAGAATAGAAGAACGAGTGAACAAAATGAGATTCACCTTGAAAACCTCAAAGAGGACGTACGATCTCGAGAATAGACGTATGGTCCAAGTATCACAGTGGACGTATGGTGTAGTGACCCAAATAATCAACTAGGCAGAAGTATCTTAGTTAAGCGGGTTAATTTGGGCTTTAGGTCACTAAGGACACTAGAGGGGCGTTTTCGACCTTTGGACGGACATACGTTAGGTTAAGTGGATGATGTGGTATTTTTGTGACAAAAAATATCAATAATAAAATTACCACTCGCAATAGAACGAATCCCGTAGGATATGGTTATATAGAGGGTGTCGAATCTCAAGGACTACAGGGGTTTCGTTATTAAATCTAAAAGATGAAATTTAACCTAATTAAACAAGAGAGATTTGAATTGTTGTGTGAATTAAAGTGCATAAATTAAACGCAAAATTAAAAGTGAATTATATAAGAGAGAGAGAGAGAGCAAGGTATCGATTTCACCACAATCCGCACAATGGTAACCGTATTTAATTCAAGAAACTCATGATATGTATGTTATAAAAGAACCAAGAAAATACAATATTAAAGGATAAGGATAATCTATCTTCGGTTGGCACGGATCGTCCACCTAACCATTAAGATGCGGCAAGACCCGTCTTCCCTAGGTATAAACTATAAAATCATTTAATAAGTTTCATATGATTAATGGAATAGCATAAGTCATCTTCGGTTGGCACAGATCGTCTACCTAAATTACTCTAAACTAGGGTGTAGCACGACCCGTCTTTCCTAAGCATGATCTATCTAATCCTATTAATCATATGTCTATTAAAATCCATTGCATAACCATCAATCTTATAATCACAGAAAATAAAGTTGGTTTGAATTCAATACAAGCAAAATAATTTCTAAGACAAGAATAGAATTTCGCAAATATTGATTTTATAAATGAAAAATAATTGCAATTAATATTAAGAACAAAAATCAATTGTTGCAATTCTCATTGTGCTTGGAGAGGGTTACATCGATATCCTACAAAGCGGTTTAGCTGCTCATGATGTTGAAGCTCCAAAGACAATTTGCTGCAATTTTCGCTCTAGGAAAACCGACCCTGTTTACAATTTATAAAAGTCTATTTATAAGGACTTACAAAACCCTAAAAACCCTAGAAACCCTAGGAAACCCGTAGGTCAGTCTCCCAGACCAATTGGGAGACTGAAAACCAAGTTTAAGTAGTCAAAAAGGCGCCTGCCGTATGATGGACCCTCCCGAGTGCGCTTGATCGCATTGCGCTTGAGCATAGATGTGTGCGCGCGATCGCAGGAGTGCGGTCGATCCTAGCTTGTGCGCTCGAGTGCATACGCGATCGATCCCAGGTACAACAGCGATTGATCCGAGGTGCAGAAATGGCTTCAACTTGTCCTTTTCAACTCCTGCATTTGGCCTGAAACACAAAAACAAAAGAAAATCAATCAAATAACAAAGCTAAGGAATTAACATATGCAAGTTAAGGGGCTTGAATGTGCAACATTCAACGCTTATCACACCTCCAAACCTACATATTGTTAGTCCCTTAGCAATACAAAACTGAAAATAAACTGAAAAATATAAAGATAAATCCAACTTTCGTGGAATGTACGGTTGCATTTAGGATATGCAACAAGCTTTTTAAACCCCTAGGAATTCCCTAGAGGACGAGTGTAGTATCACCATTATGCACAATTCATGTTATCCAAAAATTAAAGTGTCACTCAAAACAATGATTTTCATTCATTAGCAAGCTTAAAAGGATAAACGCCATCTTCACAATGTATTGAAATTGTAAAGTCTAATCACTTACAAACGGCAGACCAAAGCATCACAAGTTGAAGCAATGTAAAGTGAATTAACACAAGATTATGAAGCTTCCAAATAATTTTAATGTGGAAAGTCTCAATATTTCAAGCTTCACTGGAATTCTCATCAGAATGAACAACAATGGCATATTTTTCTCTTATTCACCTTCTATTATTAGGCTTTGTAATGCTTAGTTCCCTTCAGCTTTCTAATTGACCAATGTAGCGACTGTTGTACCAATGACTCCCAAACCAGATGGTTTTAGGGCATTAGGTGTAAAGACACGCTTAAGGACTTACTAACCTGAGTAAAAAAGGCTACGAAACTAAACTTAGCCCTTCTTTTTAATTTATTTTTAACCAAATCAAATTTATCCACCTTTTGATGTGAACACTTAATGCTTTATGAGGCAAGAGGTCTAGTTACTCAGTGAAAATCTTATCAATGATCAATTTTTTTTTTTTTTTATTATGCCAATGTATCCAACCAATAAGTTATCCAGTGTCACCCAAAACATAGAGACGTACACATTAAGACCATATGTCATACCCCACAAATCATGTGCTAATGTGCTTGTGTTAGAGAAGATCAAACACGTGAATTCTCAATTGTCTAAAGTAAGTAACAAAACTTAAAAATTTTATCATTAGATCATGTGTTCAAAATTTTAAGCTCACTGATGAAATCAATTCATAATTTTTTTCAGGTCCACCAAAATTTTAATACAACATGAACATGCATTTTTTTCTTCAAAAACGGGACAAAGTGTGTGTAAATGTGTCTCCCTGATGAGAATCAACAAGCGTCATTAAAGGATCCATTGCATTTTTTATGCAGCGCGACTTAGTGGGCTGCAGCGAAGATCAACAAACAAGCAGTGGATAGGTAATTCTAGATCGGAGTCTATCAACGATCTAAGAACTCTTTTCAAAATCTAGAGTCTGTCTACGATTTTAAGGGAAAAGGGGGAAGAAAACTCGTCTGCGAGTAATTCTTATTCAACAAAATAATAATAATCAACAACTACCTTTTCTGAGGGCTATAAACATGTACATATAGCCCAAAACCCAAAACCTGATAACATACGAATTATAGACTCCATAAACCTAATAAACACTTAATAAAGATAAAATATGAATTACAGACTCCATAAACCTAATAAACACTTAATAAAGATAAAATATGAAATTCAAATACAATAATGAAAGATAAGATAGATAGATTGATGATAAGTCCAATCTACATCATCCTCCCCAGGTTGAAGAGAATTCACCCTGTATTCGATTTGTCTTTTCCGCGGTCCTTTGGGTGCCCTGTCAACTCATTCCAATCTTCTCTTCTCAAAATCACAACAAGGCCATACCCCATAATAAACATGATGGCCTTATTCATCAATACACCGCCACATTTATATTGAAGACCATGCGCCTTCCCTTGTCTTGCCTTGCCCTTCCCCCATGCTATGAGAATTCCCAACAAACTCACAACAATCCATTCACTCTTTGATAAAAATGTCGTCTCCACTCCATAGATCTTATCACAACTTTGGTTAAAAGTTTTTGACAAGATAACATATACTCCAAGGAAATCAACTTGATGTATAGAACTCACCTCTTCGTCGGGAAAGGTATCATAGATTGGTGGAGAGGCCCAATCTATCGAGCAACCTTCCTCAATAAATCCATCTTCCTCCTTCTCAACCGATTGACTCCAAATCTCAGCCGCCTTTCTAAGCACTTTCTTTTTGTCGATTTTTTCTATTTTTCTTGTTACAAGGAACTCTTCGGGTTGCAACCAACCTTGGGATTCCGGTATATTGAGTTTGAATCCGTTTTCCCATTGATTGGCATGAGCTTGCGCACGGTGCTGACGTATGTGCATTCTGCGCTCTGCAGAAGGGTCTCCAGATCCATTCCCGTTGTGACGATACAAGTTGGATATTTGGGTAGGCGAGGCTTCACGTTGATCCTCCAATGCCTGAAATTGATCCTCCTTGTATTACCGAGTTTCAGCTTTAATTTTGCCATCCGCCACCGCGAGTTGCGATCTTGGTTGGTGACGACAATCGTTCGGCCCACGACCCATGTGCCGCAAACGAATTGCCAGTTGCTCCTTACGTGCTGTCTTTGTGTGGGCGTACACCTCGTTCATGTCTGCAAAGCGGTTGCTCCTCCCCATTCATGGAAAGTGACTGAGCTTTGATACCAATTGATGCAGCGAGACTTAGTGGGCTGCAGCGAAGATCAACAAACAAGCAGCAGATAGATAATTCTAGATCGTGAGTCTATCAACAATCTAAGAACTCTTCTCAAAATCTAGAGTCTATCTATGATTTTAAGGGAAAAAGATGAAGAAAACTCGTCTGCGAGTAATTCTTATTGATGTGAACCCCGTCAAGAATAACAAGACCCAACAACGAAACGGAACCCAAGATCGTTCTATGGACAGATTCAATAGAAAACCTCGACGGTTTATGACAAACAAGAACCTCGGTATAAGGAAGACACTACAAACGGTGGTGGAATTTCCGTTTGATAAGTTGCGATGAACGCCACGGGATATCCCGATAAGTTCAAGTAGTTCTTCAAAGAACCAAAGAGAATAAACCTCACAAGTTTTATGAATAATCAATGTCTGCCTCCATAGGTACTGTAAAATAGTATTTAAATAGGTACTGTAAAATAAAACCTAACCCTACCCCGTTTGTGGCGTTCATCTTGACTTATCAAGCCCATTACAATAACTCTTAAAATATGGATAAAACATCCATTTAAATATAAATAACCTAATTAACTAATGAGACCCAAATACAATTAAAATTCCAGCATAGGAAATAAGCTAAAATAGGAAAGAAGAGCCTTGCAATCCGATCCTTCTCGAATAGACCCAATTGGTACTTGAACGAGATCCTTCGAAGTGGTGCCTTGAACTCCATCACTTCTTTAAATTAGCAAACAACCTTTCTTTCCTTAGCACATCTAAAATGGATTTCACAAGTACTACATGATCGTCTAGGTTTTTGTTATAAATGAGTATATCATCAAAATAGACAACAACAAATCTGCCTATAAATGCACGCAAAACATGGTTCATATGTCTCATAAAGGTGCTCGGAGCACTACATGCTCGAACCACTTTTTAAATCAATCTTAGAAAATATGATCTAAGCGTGGAATAGGATGACGATACTTTACCGTTATGTTGTTGATGGCTCGGCAACCAACGCACATTCTCCACGTCCCATCCTTTTTAGGTACAAGTGAGATAGGAACCGCACATGGGCTCATGCTCTCCCTCACGTGCCCTTTCTCCAATAATTCTCTTACCTGCCATTGAAGCTCCATTGTCTCCTCGGGATTGCTCCTATAAGCTGGTCGGTTAGGAATGGTTGCACCGGGAACAAAATCTATTTGATGTTCAATCCCTCGGATTGCGGGTAACCCATGTGGTGTTTCCTCGAGGAAGACATCCTCATACTCCTGCAAAAGAGAAACAATAGAACTAGGCAAAGCAAGGTCAAGTTCGTTAGTGTTTAAAAGTGCCTCTTTGTACAAAAGTACAATCATCGGCTGATTTGAAAACATTGCTCGCTTGATCTCACTCACTTTTGCATAGAAATTCTTTTGTTTTCTCTCAAGGGCCGAACTTTGATTTTCTTTTTCTCTCTCATTTCTCTCGGCCTCTCTCTGATTTCACTCTTTTTCTTTTGCTCACTCTCTTTCTTTTGATCACTCTCCTTTTGTAATCTCACTTGATCCTCGTATACTTGCCGCGGTGTCAATGGTACAAGAGTGATTGATCGTTGATTTAAGTACAAAAGAGTACTTATTCGTAAAGCCATCATACTTCACGTGCCTATCGAACTGCCGTGGACGTCCTAGCAATAAGTGTCCCGCTTGCATCGGTACTACATCACACAACACTTCATCTTTGTATTTACCGATTCGAAATGCAACTAACACTTGCTTGTTCACCCTTATCTCACCACTATCATTTAGCCATTGCAACTTGTACGGTCTAGGGTGCTTTACCATGGGCAATCCCAATTTCTCCACCATAATTGTGCTTGCAACATTAGTACAACTACCACCATCAATAATCATACTACATACCTTGTCTTTAACGTAGCACCTAGTGTGAAAGATGTTCTCCCGCTGTACTTCATCAACTCCTTTTGCTTGCAAGCTCAATGCTCTCCTTGCCACCAATGTCAATGCGTCAGGGGCTAAATACTCCTCCTCGAAAACATCCTCCAATGGCGGCATGTCGTCGGTGTCGGAATCTTCACAATCGGTCACAATTTCACCATTGGCTTGCAACACCATGACTTGCTTGTTTGGACATTGACTTGCTATGTGGCCCCTGCCTTGACATCTAAAACATTTAATGTCACGATTCCTAGAGGTAGAGGCTTCGGTTTTACCTTGAGGAACGTGGCTGGTGGTCGCGGACTTGGGTTCGGGTTTGGGCATTTGTGACTTGTCCAGCGGCTTGGCATGACT
>VIBQ01000130.1:69812-87312 GCA_006937295.1 Carpinus fangiana
ATTCAATTCCGCATTCGTCATTCAATTTCTGTGACAAATAATTGAATGGTTGTGTGTGTTGATGCATTGATAGTCGTCCGGTGATGTGTTCCAAGCCGGGTGCACAACAAGTGTTTGGTTGTGATTCAATATCCACTGTGATCCAAGGATACAGTGGATGATTTTATCCATAATCAAAACTCGTTGTAGCTCCTTAACGGTAAACACGTTATTCGGTTTGACTTGTGTCAATTACTACAATAGAGTGTGTTGAAGGGTTTAATGTTTAAAGAACGGAAAATGAGTGTTTAATATATTTAGCTTATTCTTATTGGGTGAGGTTCGTCTTTAACCTTAGTTACTTTTATCCCAATAGTTTTCAGTTTAATTTTATTTCTGCATTTTTTTAATTGTTCGAAATCAACCCTCTTTGGGACTAGGTTAAGATACGTTTAATCTAGGAATTGTATTAGTTTTATTTACAAAACCCTGTTCTCTGTGGTTCGACCTCGCACTTGCACAACACTATATTGCACACGATTCGTACACTTGCGAGTATTACTTTTGATACGATCAGTGGGCATGACTCGATTTCCAAGAGGTAGAACTAGAGTTATGGCCTGCAAGTGTCCCACTCCCTCTCTTGAGTTGTTGTTCACTTTGATAGCCATATGCACCATATCTTCCAATTCCACATAATGCTGCATCTCTACCTTATCATGGATCTCCCGGATTAAGCCAAGTAAAAATCTAGCCACTGTGGCCTCCCGATCCTCCTCTACATTAGCGCGGATCATAGCAATCTCCATCTCCTTGTAGTAATCCTCTACATTTCGACTCCCTTGTCTAAGACCTTGTAGCTTTTTGTACAACTCTCGGTAATAGTAACTTGGAACGAACCGCTTTCTCATCACTACTTTCATCTCCTCCCATGTGTCTAATGGTTCTCTATTCCGCCTCCTGTTTATCACAAGCTGATCCCACCAAGTAATAACATATTCAGAAAATTCAATCACGGCTAATTTTACCTTCTTTGTCTCCGAGTAGTTGTGGCAATCAAACACGAACTCCATCTTCTTCTCCCACTCAAGATATGCCTCAGGATCAGATCTACCTTGAAAGGACGGAATCTTCATCTTAATACCACCCAAGTTGTTATCTTCCCGATTCCTAGCTTCTCCAAATCTTCGTCCGGGTCTCTCCTATTGTTAACAATAGACTCCCAAACTTCTTCTTCATCAAAACCAGACCCATAACGCTCTTCATCCTCCTCCCTCGGTGGAACTCTTCTACGCAAATTACAACCGTTTTGTGGTTGCTCCTCACGTCTATTCTCCATCTGATCTATCCGTTCGTGAATCTGCTCCATCTCCATCTTCATCACACGCCTCATCTCACTCATCATGGCCTCCATAAACATTTTCGGATCAGTCAATTTTATATCATGTTCGGCAGTGCTCTTTTCAGTCATGATTGCTGCAAAACAAAGGTTAGAAAAATAAAATAAAGGACCTCACGAATCACTCCCTTACGTGTTTACACTCAAGAATTTGGATCACTCTCCACTCGTGTTTCACTCAAAATAATATGGCTTTTACCCTCCGATGTCCTCACCACTCTTTCACTCGCTAATTCTCTTTTAATTCTTTTGAAACTAAACAAACAACTCAAAATTTCCCGCAACAATTCACCAAGAACTAATCATGGAATTTAGATTTGAACACAAGGAATATAGAATTGTTCAGATTAGAATTAGAATGAATATGGTAGTTTGAAATTTTGGAAGCACAGAATAGTGATTTTTTTTTTTTTTTGAACTCCTTTTTGTCTACTTCTTCGAGTCTCTCTCGTCGTTTTTTTTTTTTTTTTAATCAGCAACTAGCTTTTGAGAATAATGAAATAAGATTTCGAAATAACTAAGAGATGTGAGACCAGACCAATAGTTTAGACATCAACAAGAACAAACAAAGATTGAACAGATAGGGCAAAGGAAATTCGGCAAAGAAGAGATAAATGATGTGGACGGCTAAAGAAAAAAACAAAGGAATGAAAGATGTTAAAGGATAGGCATACCTGAACCAGAAACTGTGCTTTGATACCAAATGATGTGAACCCCGTCAAGAATAACGAGACCCAACAACGAAAGGGAACCCAAGATCGTTCTATGGACAGATTCAATGGAAGATCTCGACCCGTTGTTTATGACAAACAAGAACCTCGGTATAAGGAAGACGCCACAAACAGTGGTGGAATTTCCGTTTGATAAGTCGCGATGAACGCCACGGGATATCCCGATAAGTTCTAGTAGTTCTTCAAGGAACCAAAGAAAATAAACCTCACAAGTTTTATGAATAATCAATGTCTGCCTCCATAGGAGTACAAAGAGTATTTAAATAGGTATTGTAAAATAAAACCTAACCCTAAATTGACTGACTTTGGGCTAAGCCCATTATCTAATAATAAAATATCTCTAACCCTAGATAAGATGACTATGGGCCAAGCCCATTACAATAACATTTAGAATATAGATAAAACATCCATTTAAATATAAATAACCTAATTGACTAATATGACCCAAATATAATTAAAATTCTAACCTAATTAGCATAGGAAAGAAGCTAAAATAGGAAAGAAGTGCTGGACGCCTAGAGTAGCCATGCAATCCGATCCTTCTAGAATAGACTCAAAATATTTCTTGCCAATTCTTAGCCTTGACCGGATCCTTCTAGAACTTGAATCAAGGTGACGATTCTTTGTTGCCCACGTGGATCATGCTCAATGGGCCTCCACGAATTTGCTTGAGTCCAAAACTCTTGAATGAGTCCGTTGAGTACATCCTTGAACTTTTTTGCTCGTGCCCTCGTAACCGGCCCAATTGGTACTTGAACGAGATCGTTCGAAGTGGTGCCTTGATCTCCATCACTTATTCAACAAAATAATAATAATCAAAAACTACCTTTTCTGAGGGCTATAAACATGTATATATAGCCCAAAACCTTAAACCTGATAAAATACGAATTATAGACTCCATAAACCTAATAAACACTTCATAAAGATAAAATATGAATTACAGACTCCATAAACCTAATAAACACTTAATAAAGATAAAATACGAAATTCAAATACAATAATGAAAGATAAGATAGATAGATTGATGATAAGTCCAATCTACATCAATTTTCCAGTTGGGCCTATTACTAGAGCAAGATCCAAGATGATTAAAGAAGCACTTAGTGGGCTGATTCAAGAGATTTGGGCTCGTTCTAAAACGGAGCATTCAAACTTGGGCTGAAAGAAAGATGAAGGAGCAATCAATTTAATCCAAGCTATTGATGGGGTTGATCTAGCTTAATTGAGTATAATTTTCTTAGTGATGGCGTGGATTAATGGTTGATTAAAAGGATTGAATGACTGATTTATCTATTCAAACATTTCCAATTCCATACCAATTAATTGGCTGATTGATATATCTATTCAAGACATTGCATAGGTGATTTCTTTTCTTTGAGGAGCTGCTAATTTAAGACGAAATCAATCTTAATTTTAGGATTCTTTTATTTAGTATTTTATTATCTTCCTTTAGTAATTTGTATTCCTATTTCAAACATGCATTATAAATAGCAAGGACTCATTGTAATGAAGGGCATGAAATGAAATATTTAAAAAGGTTTTTCTTGGAGGAGCTGCTAATTTAAGACGAAATTAAGACGAAATTAGCCTTAATTTTAGGATTCTTTATTTAGTCTTTTATTATTTTCCTTCAGTAATTTGTATTAATATTTCAACCATGCATTATAAATAGCATGGACTCATTGTAATGAAGGACATGAAATGAAAGATTAAAAATGTGAGGTTTTGCTTATTTTATTGGTTCTTCAAAGAACCTCTGAACTTATCAAGGATTTTTCCTTGTGGCGTTCAAACTTTATACCTTCGGTTCATGATTTACTTATAATCATTGGGTCGGGGTTTCGCTACTTTATACCTTTGGTTCGCGTTTTATTTATAAACGTTTGGCCGAAGTTTTTTTGCTTTATACCTTTGGTTCGCGTTTTATTTATAAACGTTGAGTCAAGGTTTGTAACTTTATACCTTTGGTTCGCGTTTCAATTATAAATGTTGGGTCGAGGTTTGCTATCAAATCTGAATTTTAGCTTTCTTGGGTCTATATTCCAATATATTGTTGGGTCTCAACGGCGTATCGATTGAGGTTCGCATCAATCCCATACCCCCAAACTTAAATTACACATTGTCCCCAATGTGTAAATATCATGGAAAGAGCTTTCCTAGGGAAATGGAGAACTGTTTGGAGTGGCATGGCTCATAGCACACCCCCAAACTTGAACTGAAGTACCCTTTTTGTAAGACTGGAAAACAAAAAATGAAACAACTTAAAACAAAAATAAAACAACTTAAAACACAACACTAAAGTAAGACTGTGGGGTGCACAACACTAAAGTAACACTGGAAAACAAAACACTAAAGTAAGACTGGAAAACAAAAAATGAAACAACTTAAAACAAAAATAAAAGAACAAGAATTTAAAAGGATATGCTGTGGGGTGCCTCCCATGAGCGCTAAGTTTAACGTTTTCAGCCAGACTGTGTGTCCTCTCACTGATGTGCCCCACGTGGTACTGAAGATGATGCCCCCGTAGATAGTGGTAGTCGCTCCAGAATGGCCTTGAGCATTTTGGCTTGGGTATCAAACTGCTTTTCCATTTTGTCAAAGCGCTATTCCAGCCTATCCATGCGCTGATTTGCACCACACAAAAATTCATATTCAGTGCAGCTTACGACAAGAGATCCTCTTCTCCCACCTTGCTGAGGTGCAGGTGCATCTTCAAATATGCTCTGCGTCCTCCACTCCTTCAACAGCAGGGATTTGCGCCCTATGGCCTCATGGCATATGTGATTGGCTGTGGTTCCACTGGTTTCTGCCAAAGAATGGGTGTTTTACGACAGGTCCATCTTCGGGAGTGCCCTTTATGCCCTTTTTCTTCAAGATATGCGTGAGCAGAAATGGAAATACTAGCCCCCAAGCGTTTGTAGTGGTGGCTCGGAGTGCATGTACCCAATCCCAAAACTTGTGAATTTGATTCCAAATGATAGATGGAATGGAATACCAATGGCCTTTATGGAAGGCGTACATCGCTTGAAGGAACTAGTCACACCTTTGCGTCTTGTGTCCCAATGGGCATACATTATGCTGCAGAATAGAGTCCACAAGCCAGAGCTGTGGAGGCAATTTAGACCGGCTGCCCGCATTCCTTTTGTCATCCGCGTACTGGCCTGCACACCTAACTTCAATTATTTCAGAAGTGTAGAATGATTCCGGCTGCTCATTCAATTGTGCATCTTTAGGTGCGTGTTCATAATTGCATTTGAGAGCAGCGGCAATATCAGAAGTTGTCACCTCAACTAGCTTTCCTTGAACAGTGGAGAATAAGAAACCCTATTGCAGTCCGTGAAAAGGTCCTCATAGAATTGGATAATCAGCTTTGTGTAGGCAGTGGAGGTGACTGGTTTGAAGAGCCCCGGCATTTGAATTCTTGGACCACCCATTGCGGTTGAGGTGCAGCATTGAAATTTTTGAAATCGCAGTTAATGTCAAATTCGGTCTCAAAAAGGATCTCTTGCGGTTCAAAAGTGGGCCGGGAGGATTAGGCTCGGGAGCTTGAGGTTTGAGAGGTGGAAGCAGTGGTCTTTGGCATCTTGAGTTTCGTTCAGGATTTTTATCGAGCAGGTTGTGTGCAGCTTCCAAACAAAGTGGTGGCAAACCACTTTCAAAATATGTCCAACCCCCTGCAAAACAATAGAAAAACAACATAGAGGGCAACTACACTCTATACATGTAGAGTGCAGTTGTCAAAAACAAAAAAAATTCAAAAAGTTTGTAAAGGTTGGGGTTTGTGAAGGTTGTGGAGAAGAAGGTTGAAGAACACGGGAAAATGAGGATTTGTGGCGACAATGTGGCAAGGTTGTGCAGAGGTGGTGGCTTGCGGCGGTGTGTAGTGGCCGGCGAGAGACCGTGAGTGGTGGTTCGTGTTGAGGGGGAAGGTTGAGACTGCAGGTGGGTGAGAGGGCAAGAGCAGAAGGCTCTCGGCGCAGGGCTCCCAGTGATGAGGGAAAACGGGGAAAAGTGACCTAAATAGGTCATGTGACCCCTTTTCTCGAATGCATTCGATCGCACGTTACTTGTGCTTAGGTATGGGCGTGGGATGTGATGGAGATCAAGGCAACATTTCGAAGGATCTTGTTCAAGTACCAATTGGGGCGGTTATGAGAGCACGAGCAAAGAAGTTCAAGGATGTACTCAACGGACTCATTCAAGAGTTATGGGCTCAAGCAAATTCGGGGAGACCCATTGAGCATCCATGTGGGCAACAAAGAATCGACACCTTGGTTCAAGTTCTAGAAGGATCCGGTCAAGGCTAAGAATTGGCAAGAAATATTTTGGGTTTTTGTAGAAGGATTGGATTGCATGGCTATTCTGGGCGCCACTTTCTTTCCTTTTATGTTGTCTTTTGGTTTCCTTCAATGTGACTCTAGGCGTCCAGCTCTTCTTTATTTATTTATTTTTTTTCATGTAATGATTTATTTTAGCAAGTATGGATTTATTTTAGCTTTGATTAGGAGAGTGGGCGTCCAGCCTTTATTGCCTTATATGTCTTATATGTCTTGTGTGTCTTAGGAAGGTAAGGATTTCAGTCCTTACCCATTTTCGGCTTTAATTAGGTTTTCTATGTTAGGTTTTTTTTCCTTGTAATGATCAACCCTCTAAATAGGTGCATAAGCAATGGAAAAGGCAGGCATTGATTATTGATAAACTTGTGAGGTTTATTCTCTTTGGTTCCTTAAAGAACTACTTGAACTTATCAGGATTTCCCGTCGCGTTCATCTTGACTTATCAAACGGAAACTGATGCGAACCTCAATGATATGCTATTGAGACCCAACAACAATATTGGAATATAGACCCAAGAAAGCTAAAATTCAGATTTGATAACAAACCTTGACCCAATGCGAACCAAAGGTATAAAGAAGTAAAACCCTGACCCAATGATTATGAAAGAATCATGAACCGAAGGTATAAAGTTTGAACGCCACAAGGAAGAATCTTTGATAAGTTCAGCAGTTCTTTGAAGAACCAATAGAACAAGCAAACCTCACCTTTTTAAATATTTCATTTCATGTCCTTCATTACAATGAGTCTACGCTATTTATAATGCATGGTTGAAAACGGAATACAAATTATTAAAGGAAAATAATAAAAGTCTAAATAAAAGAATCCGAAAATTAAGGCCGATTTCGTCTTAAATTAGCAGCTCCTCCAAGAAAGAAATCACCTAAGGAATGTCTTCAATAGATATATCAATCTGCCAATTAATTTGATATGGAATTGGAAAGACCTGAAATGGGGATGTCAATCAATCAGTCAATCCTTCTAATCAGCCATTAATCCACGCCATTGCTAAGGAAATTATACTCAATTAAGCAAGATCAGCCCCATCAATAGCTTGGATTAAATTTATTAATCCTTCATCTTCCTTTGGGCCCAAGTTTGAATGCTCCATTTTAGAACCAGCCCAAATCTCTTGAATCAGCCCACTAATTGCTTCTTTGATCATCTTGGATCTTGCTCTAGTAATAGGCCCAACTGGAACATGCAATGGATCCTTTAATGATGCCTGTTGATTCCCATCAGAAACTCCACCACCGTTTAGGGCGTCTTCCTTATACCGAGGTTCTTGTTTGTCATAAACAACGGGTCGAAGTCTTCCATTCGAATCTGTCCATAGAACGATCTTGGGTTCCCTTTCGTTGTTGGGTCTCATTATTCTTGACGGGGTTCACATCATTTGGTATCAGAGCACGGTTTCTAGTTCAGGTTTGCCTATCCTTTAACATCTTTCATTCCTTTGTCTCTTCTTTAGCCGTCCACATCATTTATCTCTTCTTGGCCGAATTTCCTTTATCCTATCTGTTCAATCTTTGTCTGTTCTTGTTGATGTCTAAACTATTGGTCTGGTCTCACATCTCTTAGTTATTTCGAAATCTTATTTCATTATTCTCAAAAGCTCGTTGCTGATAAAAAAAAAATAATAATAATTCACTTTTCGGTGCTTCCAAAATTTCAAACTGCCATATTCCTTCTAATTCTAATATGAAAGATTCTATATTCCTTGTGTTCAAATATGAAATTCCTTGATTCCTTGGTGAATGGTTGCGGGAAATTTTGAGTTGAGGGTAATATTTTGAGTGAAACACGAGTGGAAAGTGATCCACATTCTTGAGTATAAACACGTAAGGGAGTGATTCGTGAGGTACTTTTATTTTATTTTATTTTTTTTCTAACCTTTGTTTTGCAGCAGTCAAGACTCAAGATAGTGGTAAGAGCATTGCTGAAGATGATACAAAATTGGCATATCTGAAAGTGTTTATGGAGGCCATGATGGGTGAGATGAGGCGTGTGATGAAGATGGAGCAGATTCACGAACGGATAGATCAGATGGAGAATAGACGTGAGGAGCAACCACAAAACGGTCGTAATTTGCGTAGAAGGGAAAGAGTTCCACCAAGGGAGGAGGATGAAGAGCGTTATGGGTCTGGTTTTTGATGTGAACCCCGCCAAGAATAACGAGACCCAATAATGAAAGGGAACCCAAGATCGTTCTATGGACAGATTCGAATGGAAGACCTCGACCCGTTGTTTACGAAAAACAAGAACCTCAGTATAAGGAAGACGCCACAAACGGTGGTGGAATTTCCGTTTGATAAGTCAAGATGAACGCCACGGGAAATCCCGATAAGTTCAGGTAGTTCTTCAAACAACCAAAGAAAATAAGCCTCACAAGTTTTATGAATAATCAAAATCTGTTCTCCATAGGAGTACAAAGGGTATTTAAATAGAGGCTGTAAAATAAAACCTAACCCTAATTTAAAACCTAACACTAACTTGACTGACTTTGGGCTAAGCCGATTATCCGATCATAAAATATCTGTAACCCTAGATATGATGACTTTGGGCCAAGCCCATTACAACAACTCTTAAAATATAGATAAAACATCCATTTAAATATAAATAACCTAATTAACTAATGAGACCCAAATATAATTAAAATTCCAGCATAGGAAATAAGCTAAAATAGGAAAAAAGAGTCGGACGCCTATAATAGCCTTGCAATCCAATCCTTCTCGAATAGACCCAAACTATTTCTTGCCAATTCTTAGCCTTGACCGGATCCTTCTAGAACTTGAATCAAGGTGAAGATTCTTTGTTGCCCACGTGGATCATGCTCAATGGGCCTCCATGAATTTGCTTGAGCCCATAAGTTTTGAATGAGTCCGCTGAGTACATCCTTGAACTTCTTTGCTCGTGCCCTCGTAACCGGCCCAATTGGTACTTGAACGATATCCTTCGAAGTGGTGCCTTGATCTCCATCAGTTTTGATGAAGAAGACGATCGGGAGTCCATTGTTAACAATTGGAGACCCGGAGGAAGATTTGGAGAAGCTAGGAATAGCGAAGATAACAACTTGGGTGGTATTAAGATGAAGATTCCTTCCTTTCAAGGTAGATCTGATCCTGAGGCATATCTTGAGTGGGAGAAGAAGATGGAGTTCGTATTTGATTGCCACAACTACTCGGAGACAAAGAAGGTAAAATTAGCCCTGATTGAATTTTCTGAATATGCTATTACTTGGTGCGATCAGCTTGTGATAAATAGGAGGCGGAATAGAGAACGACCAATAGACACATGGGAGGAGATGAAAGTAGTGATGAGAAAGCGGTTCGTTCCAAGTTACTACTACCGAGAGTTGTACAAAAAGCTACAAGGTCTTAGACAAGGGAGTCGAAGCGTAGAGGATTACTACAAGGAGATGGAGATCGCTCTGATGCGCGCTAATGTAGAGAGATCGGGAGGCCACAATGGCTAGATTTTTACTTGGCTTAAACCGGGAGATCCATGATAAGGTAGAGATGCAGCGTTATGCAGAATTGGAAGATATGGTGCATATGGCTATCAAAGTGGAACAACAACTCAAGAGAGGGAATGGGAGACGTGCAGGCCATAACTCTAGTTCTACCTCTTGGAAATCGAGTCATGCCAAGCTGCTGGACAAGTCACATGATGTGAACCACGTCAACAATAACGAGACCCGACAACGAAAGGGAACCGAAGATCGTTCTATGGACTGATTCGAATGGAAGACCTCGACCCGTTGTTTATGACAAACAAGAACCTCGGTAGAAGGAAGACGCCACAAACGGTGGCGGAGTTTCCATTTGATAAGTCGAGATGAACACCACGGGAAATCCCAATAAGTTCAAGTAGTTCTTCAAAGAACCAAAGAGAATAAACCTCACAAGTTTTATCAATAATCAAAAATGTCTGCCTCCATAGGTGTACAAAGAGTATTTAAATAGATACTGTAAAATAAAACCTAACCCTAATTTGACTGAATTTGGGCTAAGCCCATTATCTAATCATAAAATATCTCTAACCCTAGATAAGATGACTTTGGGCCAAGCCTGATGTGAACCCCGTCAAGAATAACGAGACCCAACAACGTAAGGAAACCCAAGATACGCTATGGACAGATTCGAATGGAAGATCTCGACCCGTTGTTTATGACAAACAAGAACCTCGGTATAAGGAAGACACCACAAACGGTGGTGGAATTTCTGTTTGATAAGTCAAGATGAACGCCACGGGAAATCCCGATAAGTTCAAGTAGTTCTTCAAAGAACCAAAGAGAATAAACCTCACAAGTTTTATCAAAAATCAAAATCTGTTCTCCATAAGAGTACAAGAGTATTTAAATAGAGGCTGTAAAATAAAACCTAACCCTAATTTGACTGACTTTGGGCTAAGCCCATTATCCAATCATAAAATATCTCTAACCCTAGATAAGATGACTTTGGGTCAAGCCCATTACAATAACTCTTAAAATATAGATAAAACATCAATTTAAATATAAATAACCTAATTAAAACTAATGAGACCCAAATACAATTAAAATTCCAGCATAGGAAATAAGCTAAAATAGGAACGAAGAGCTGGACTCCCAAGCTATTTCTTGCCAATTCTTAGCCTTGACCAGATCTTTCTAGAACTTGAATCAAGGTGACGATTCTTTGTTGCCCACGTGGATCATGCTCAATGGTCCTCCATGAATTTCCTTGAGCCCATAACTCTTGAATGAGTCCGTTGAGTACATCCTTGAACTTCTTTGCTCGTGCCCTCGTAACCGGCCGAATTGGTACTTGAACGAGATCCTTCGAAGTGGTGCCTTGATTTCCATCATTCCCCTCCTCTTGAAAAGGATTTGCCCTCAAATCATCACCTTGAAAAATTAATGAAGATCACATGGGCAACAATAATTGGAGACAATTAAGTCAAATCGGTCTATCTTCTCTCAGCACGAATTTTTTTTTTTTCGCTTCTTGAACCAACCAAACAAGAGCAACTTCTTTTTCTTCCTTCTTCTGAACCACAAAACACGAAACATGAAAGACTGAGAGTCGACTGCGTGATCCAACTGGGTGACAACTGATGCGGGGGCACTTGAGGATCTGCAGAGGCTGGAGAAACTGGTATTCAACTGCTCATGTGAAAAATTAGAGAATTGTCCCCAATGTGGACAATCACCTAAACTATGGTAAGGACTCGAGCAGTATGAACATGGTTCGTGTGGGTGAAAATTGGTAGGATTAGGCGTCCTACCACTAGGGGAAACATAAAAATAATTAAACGGAAGACTCATGTTTCACCCAAACAGTTCAAAATATCCCACATGAAACAATTAACAAAATACAAAAATAAAACAAAATAAACAAAAACTAACAAAAAATTAAACTAATTAAACAATTAACAAAAATAAACTAACTAATAAAAACTATCAAAAATGAACTAAACCAAACAACTAATCAATACACTAACAAAAATAATAAACTAATTAAATAATCAAAAATAAATTAAACTAAACAAAACTAACAACAACAAATAAATAAATAAAAACAGGCCAAATAATTAAATATATACAACCTAGCAGAATGATGTGAACCCCGTCAAGAATAACGGGACCCAACAACGAAAGGGAACCCAAGATCGTTCTATGGACAGATTCGAATGGAAGACCTTGACCCATTGTTTATGACAAACAAGAACCTCGGTACAAGGAAGACGCCACAAACGGTGGTGGAGTTTCCGTTTGATAAGTCGAGATGAACGCCACGGGAAATCCCGATAAGTTCAAGTAGTTCTTCAAAGAACCAAAGAGAATAAACCTCACAAGTTTTACAAATAATCAATGTCTACCTCCATAGGACTACAAATAGTATTTAAATAGGTATTGTAAAATAAAACCTAACCCTAATTTGACTCACTTTGGGCTAAGCCCATTATCTAATCATAAAATATCTCTAACCCTAGATAAGATGACTTTGGGCCAAGCCATTACAATAACACATAAAATATAGATAAAACATCCATTTAAATATAAATAACCTAATTAACTAATAAGACCCAAATATAATTAAAATTCCAACTTATTTATTTTTCCTTCTGCGTCATTACCAGTGATGCAGCATTTATTTTTCATCCAAAGTCATCTTATCTAGGGTTAGATAATGGGCTTAGCCCAATGCCAGTCAAATTAGGGTTAAGTTTTATTTTACAGTACCTATTTAAATACTCTTTGTACTCCTATGAAGACAGACATTGATTATTCATGAAACTTGTGAGGTTTATTCTCTTTGGTTCTTTGAAAAACTACTTGAACTTATCGGGATTTCCCGTGGCGTTCATCTTGACTTATCAAATGGAAACTCCACCACCGTTTGTGGCGTCTTCCTTATACCGAGGTTCTTGTTTGTCATAAACAACGGGTCGAGGTCTTCCATTCGAATCTGTCCATAGAACGATCTTGGGTTCCCTTTCGTTGTTGGGTCTCGTTATTCTTGACGGGGTTCTCATAAAAAATATACATGTTTTCTGGATACATAAAATAGATGTGTATTGCATGGGGAAATAGTAATGAGCATTATGTGAGTTAAAACTCTCTCCTAGATCGATACGTGATGCGAGCCTCAATCGATACGCCGTTGAGACCCAACAAACAATATTGGAATATAGACTCAAGAAAGGTAAAATTCAGATTTGATTGAAAATTCCAACCCATTGTTTATAATTAAAACGCGAACCAAAGGTATAAAGTAACAAACATCGACTCAACGTTTATAATTGAAACGCGAACCAAAGGTATAAAGTAGCAAACCCTTAACCCAATGATTATAATTGAATCATGAACCGATGGTATAAAATTTGAACACCACAAGGAAGAATCCTTGATAAGTTCACAAGTTCTTTGAAGAACCAATATGATGCAAACCAAGGAGCTGGACATGCTAATCATACACGTGGGAATGGAGCTGAATTTGCACAAGACCCTTTGTCACTTCCTAGTGGCCCAATTACAAGACTTAGAGCCAAACGTTTCAAGGAAGCACTAAATGGGCTAATCCAAGAAAATGGGACTGACTCTAAAAAGACCGAGATGGGCTCAAATAATAATCAAGGTTTAGTCCATGTCATCAAAGCAATTGATGAGGTTAATTAGCATGCTTTTCCAGCGTGGTTTGACCATTAAAGGGTGTGAATTTGTTGAGTTTCTAGGATATTAAATAGTCCAAGAAGTCTAGAAACATGGGACTTGTTACGTTAATGTTTGTGTAGTTTTTAAAGCTGTAGTTATGGCTTTTCCTATGCTTGGAGGGTTGTTCCAAGTATATAGGTGGATTTTTACGAATTTTAATGTTAATTTTGCTTTTCAGAAAAACTATTATCATTGTGAGATAATAGAACTCTTTGAACTTATCAAGTTAATCTTGTGGCGTTCAAACAACCAAACTTATCACTTTGATTTCTTGAGAGATTCTTAGGTTTTCATCTAGTTAGGTGACGGGTAAAGACTCAACAAATCTTGTCTTCACGATCTTGGGGTTCCAAGCCATCTTTTTTATCGGGTTTCATCACAATTGTTGGTGGAGTTCATATCACAATACATGGAGCAAACCTCACATTTTTAACTTTTCATTTCATATCCTTCATTATAATGAGTCCATACTATTTATAATGCATGGTTGAGATAGGAATACAAATTACTAAACGAAAATACTAACAGACTAAATAAAAGAATCCTAAATTTAACGCTGATTTCGTCTTAAATTAGCAGCTCCTCAAAGAAAAGAAATCACCTATGACATGTATTGAATAGATATATCAATCAGCTAATTAATTGGTATAGAATTGGAAAGGTCTGTCAATCAGTCATTCAATCTTTCTAATCAACCATTACTCCACGCCATTGCTAAGGAAATTGATTACTCCTTCATCTTCCTTTGGGCCCAAATTTGAATGCTCCGTTTTAGAACCAGCCCAAATCTCTTCAATCAGCCCACTAAGTGTTTCTTTGATCATCTTGGATCTTGCTCTAGTAATTGGCCCAACTGGAACATGCAATGGATCCTTTAATGATGCTTGTTGATTCTCAACAATACGCGTCTCCGAAAACTCCAAAAGATCTGGGTTTTCAAAATCTGTGGAAAACCTTTTATTAGTCCTAATTCTACTAAACAACTCTAAACTAAGGAAAACAGGAGCTACAGGACAGTTGGAGAAAATAGGGTTTCCCTGTCACACAGTGACCATACGTCCGGGCTCGATAGCATTCGTCCGCCGTGCAACGACAAGCCATACGTCCTGTCTCGATAACATACGTCCGCTGTATGGGTCCTCGGGGTGAACCTCATTTTCTCTCCACAGTTCGCCTACTCTCCACCTCCTAGGGTTATTAGGAACACCCTATTGCCCTTCTAGTCTAGTTTATAGCCTCCATGCAATGTAACAACGCTAAGCTAACGAGAACCCTAACCCAAACGGGTCTTAAAAGCAAAACTAAGCTAACAACTACTAAATATAAAATGGGCAACATAACGACGTAATTAAAAGTTATAGATTGAACGTTACCTTCTTAAAACAAAACCGCAAGAGTTTCGCCTCACGAACGTTTCAAACTCGCAAACTTCTCACACACACAAGCTCACAACACACTCAAAACACTTTATAAATGCTCTAGAAACACTCTGGTAGCCTGTGGGCGTCCGAAAGTTGTGAAAAACAAGAAGGGGATGGGGTGCTATTTATAGGATTAGAAAAGCAGCGGACGTCCGGCCAAGGGGCGTACGTCTGGTGGTTCTTGTCTAGTAGTTCCATGGCTGCCTCGTACGTCTAGGTATTAACTAGTGGGTACTCAAAAGTAGCGTACGTCCGTTGGTCCCACGTACATCTGCCTGTACGATTTGCAGAGTGTACGTCTACCAAAAGTCCAAATCATCCCTCTAGTGTCCTTAGTGACCGAAAGCCCAAATTAATTCCCCCAACTAAGCTACTTTCGCCTAGTTAATAATTTGGGTCACTACATTGAATAACTGTAAGAATTGCAACCATTGATTTTTGTTCTTAATATTAATTGCAATTGTGCTTCATTTATAAAATCAATATTTGCGAAATATTATTCTTGTCTTAGAAATTATTTTGCTTGTATTGAATTCAAATCAACCTTATTTTCTGTGATTGTAAGATTGATGGTTATGCAATTGGTTTTAATAGATATAAGATTAATTGGATTAGATAGACCACGCTTAGGAAAGACGGGTTGTTCTACACCCTAGTTTAGAGTAATTTAGGTAGACGATCCGTGCCAACCGAAGATGGGTTATGCTATTCCATTAATCATATGGAACTTATTGAAGGATTTTATAGTTTATACCTAGGGAAGACGGGTCGTACCGCATCTTAGTGGTTAAGTGGACGATATCCTTATCCTTTAATATTGTATTTTCTTAGTTCTTTTATAACATACATATCATGAGTTTCTGGAATTAAATACGGTTACTGTTGTTGTGCGGATTTTGGTGAAATCGGTACCTTACTCTCTCTCTCTCTTTTATATAATTCACTTTTAATTTTGAGTTTAATTTTTGCACTTTAATTCACACCACAATTCAAATCTCTCTTGTTTAATTAAGTTAAATTTCATCTTTTAGATTTAATAACGAAACCCCTGCTGTCCTCGAGGTTCGACACCCTCCATATAGCCCTATCCTATGGGATTCATTTATTGCGAGTGGTAATTTTATTATTGATATTTTTTATCACAAAAACTGTTTAACGGTTTGTTTATTAAGTTTAAGTTTAGCTTGATTTTTCTTTTTGTTTTTGTTTTTGCTTTTTTTTAAAAAAATTTTAATCTCTCTTTTCAAGTTCTCGTTCAGCTTCGCAGGTGCCACTCTCTGTGACTGCGATCGATCGCAACCGGTGTGCGTTCGTGCGCAGGTCTACACACAGCAAGCAGCTGTGCTCGAGCCCTCTCCTCCTGTGCTTTCTCCCATCTTCGGCATTGTGATCGAGGGCACCCTCAAGTGCGATTGAGCGCACTCTTGACAGAATCTGCTACAGCATCATTCTAGCGCATCCAAGGGCCGTTTGTGAGCTTTTAAATTCTGTTCTAGTTTTCATTTTGTTTTCTGTTTTTGTTTTTATTTCCTGTTTTAGTTTTTTATTTCCTGTTTTTGTTATTGGTTTAGTTTATATGTTGGGTCGCCGACCTTTGTCTTTGCCTTTAATTACTTGTGACCCCGACATTGAACACATTCTTAGACAAATTAGAGCCGAAAGGAATTCTAAATTGCCGAAAGAACACGCGACAAATACCATGGCTGGAGCTAATCATGTAGCGTTGCAAGATCACTACATCCCTTCCACATACACTTCCCCTTCCTGTTTCAGGCTGCCGGACATCACGGTAACCCTCTATATGAGATCAAGCCACCATACAGAGCTTACCAACTTTCCTAGGACTTACCCATGAGAATCCTTATGACTTCCTCAGCGAATTCCAAATAATCTGTTCTACCATTCAATTGACGGGATTCACTGAGGATGCCTTAAAGATGCGTCTCTTTATCTTTGCCCTCAAACATAGAGCCAAACATTGGTGAGTCTTTAGAGCCCAATTCTATCACTTCTTGGGATCAATTGCAACAGGTTTTTCTGAAGCAGTATTTTCCCATAGGAATGACTAATGACACTAAGAGAGCAATCACTATTATCACACAGTATGAGGGTGAACCATTCCATGGGACGTGGGAGAGGCTTAAGGATTTGCTTAGATCATGTCCACACCATGCTGTCCCCAAATGGTGTGACTGAGTCTAGTAGGAGTATGGTAGATGCATCCTCTGGTGGGACATTTATGTTAAAAAGTGAAGATGAGGCATGGGCTATATTTGAAAATCTAAGTAACAACTCTCGTCAGTAGGTTTCCAATAGACAGAGAGCACCCGCACCTAAAGCACCTAGGACAGAGAGTCTTTTCGAAGTAGCCTTCAAGCATGGCCACCCAAGTAGTGGATGCTATAACCAAGAAGCTGGATCAAATAATGACTGCTGGCTTT
>VIBQ01000131.1:0-100000 GCA_006937295.1 Carpinus fangiana
GCGAACGGCGGTGTTTCCGGCGAGCGTGGTGGCCGGGATCGAGCCGCTGGTGGCGTTCCGGGATGTACCGAGCGGCGAGAGGATGGGGCTCTTCGTGAGCAAGGTAAGCCTCTGCTGCATCACCTTCGACTTCTACGACCCGGCCAAGAACCCGGTCGAAAAGGACGTGAAGCGCCAAACCCTAATCGAGCTTGTCGACTTTGTGGCCTCGTGCGGGCCGTCGATCCGGTTCACCGAGGCGGCGATCCACGCCACGTGTCGTATGTGCGTGGCCAATCTCTTCCGGGTCTTCCCGCCGAGCTACCGATCCGGGTCGGGCGGGGCTGGTGAGAACGACGAGGACGAGCCGGTGTTCGACCCGGCCTGGCCTCACTTGCATTTGGTCTACGATTTGTTGCTTAGGTTCGTCAACTCCTCGAGCGTCGACGCCAAGGTAGCGAAGAAATACATTGACCATTCGTTTATACTGAGATTGCTAGAGCTCTTTGATTCAGAGGACCCTAGAGAGCGAGAGTGCTTGAAAACGATTCTGCACAGAATTTATGGGAAATTTATGGTTCACAGACCTTTTATTCGCAAGGCAATCAACAATGTTTTCTATAGGTTTGTTTTTGAGACGGAGAGGCACAACGGGATTGCCGAGCTGTTGGAGATATTTGGGAGCATAATTAGTGGATTTGCTTTGCCTTTGAAAGAGGAGCACAAGATTTTCTTGTGGAGGGTGTTGGTTCCATTGCACAAGCCCAAGTCTGTGGGGATTTACTTTCAGCAGCTGTCTTACTGTGTATCGCAGTTTGTGGAGAAGGAGCCCAAGTTGATGGCGACGGTGATAAGGGGGTTGTTGAAGTACTGGCCGGTGACGAATAGCCAGAAGGAGGTGATGTTTTTGGGGGAGATAGAGGAGATTTTGGAGGCGATTAACATGGTGGAGTTCCAGAAGGTCATGGTCCCGTTGTTCTGGCGGATTGGATGCTGCATTAATAGTTTCCACTTTCAGGTATTGTTTTCTTTCCTAACGTTTGTGTTGGTTGCAAATCTCCGTTTGGTTTTGCCGTTTTGGCACCTCTTGATTTGCAAAATAGCGTCTTCTCTCTTTCAGCTAATGTAGGGGCATTTGATTTGTCTTCTTTATTCGTTGAAGTATTAACTAGTTTTAAAGAAGATGTGGTTGAAGTCTTTGGGGCTTCAAAGTAATATTATGGTAAATGTGACTTAAACTTCCTTAGACATAAGAAAGGGCTATGCACTTGGTGTCACAAATCTGGATTGCCTATCTAGGCATTGATCATGTAGGAATGGATCTGCATGTCGGTTTTGAATCTGCTTTTACTCAGCATTATGCAACTTGACAGCAGATTGTTCATTTCATTCCTAAGTTTTCATTAGCTTTTGAGATCACAACCCGCAACAAGAGAGCAGATTTGTCATCTTTTATATTGGTTACTAGTTTCTGCTAGAGAATGTATTGGTCCCAAAGGGTTTTTATAGCAGCATTTTTTTCATGGTTGTTTTTATCCGATCGTCATTTATAACTTCTTCTTTTTTGGGGTAAATTTCATTCATAACTGCTTCTAATGTTCACTTTTTGTCTATTCTATAGACATTCCCTTGGTATATGCCATATTGCTTCAGAGACTTCTACCGTTTACACGTTACTCTTCACTGGGTTCAATTTAACATTTTCACTGTGCTAGATGATACTTTTGTTGTCAGTCACATGATTGTGGGAATGATACGTGTTCTTGTGGTGGCTCTTTAGTTGGCACTTTTTGTTTTGCTTAGTTTTAGTAGTGCAGGATGGTGGTCATCGTGTTTTCCTCGTCTAGATTTTAGAAAAAGAACTTGAGATATGGAGCTTGACTTGCAAAAATAAAAAAACAAAGATTTGGAGCTTGGTTAACTTTATGAAAGTTTGTACAGCTGTACAAACTGGTGGGATATTTTGCTTGTTAGGAATGGAATGATGGTAAGCTCTTGTCACCTTGCCATGCATGGCTAGAAGTAGAGCCAAGTTGAGACAATATGTGGGCAGGGCTTGGGGTTCTAGAGTATCCATTAAACTTTCATGCGCATTAGGAGCCATATGTATGGCACCTAGAACTCTTGTTGGCTGGAGATTCTGAAGGTCTCACTTAACATCAAGCATTGATGGTTTCTGTGCACTAATAGTGTAGACATTTTGTCCAACTGAGCTTCCAATTCTGCTTATGATATTTAGGCTTTTATGCCATTCTTGTGTGGTTGTCTGAGCACTGTATCACTTATTCCTCATTAGTTGTTCTGCAATTTCGCTATAAGTGTTCCACGATTTCATTCTTCCTTTTGTGGGGTCATTTGAGTAACTGCACTCTCCCTCGCTCTCCACCCAACCAAAAATGTATCTTTTTTCTCTAAATAGCTTTTGTGATGCCTCAACTTATTGTTTCAGGTAGCTGAAAGGGCCCTTTTCTTATGGAATAACGACCATATTGTCAACTTGATTGCACATAACCGTGAGGTGATTCTTCCGATCATATTTCCAGCCTTAGAAAGGAATGCCCAGAGCCACTGGAACCAATCAGTGGTCAACTTAAGTGTAAATGTTAAAAAGATGTTAATGGAGATGGATGACGAGCTTTTCATGTCCTGCGATGTTCATTTTAAGGAGGAAGAAGCAAAGCTAAGCCTAGCGGCTGAAAAGCGGAAGGAAGCATGGGAGCAATTAGAGAATGCAGCCAGTCTCCAGCCCATAATTGGAAATACTGCTGTTCTGGTAGCTCCTTTAGCAACCTCAATTGCCTGTTAAGTGCCATTACTAATTAATTGATTGTGCCAAGCTTTTCTTTCTTCTCTTTTCCTGTTTTTTACGGGAAACCAGAAGAAGTGGGCACTTAACAGATGAAATGTACTAAAATGGCTGTTGTTTGGGGGTGGGAAATTATTTTTGGATTGTCCTCTTACAGCCACTTGTAACTTTGTGTTGATCCTGTATTTTCCATTGCTACTGTGTGGAAATGTTAATTGCTTCCTTGAAAAAGTAATGGGAAGGGCCATGCAGTGGGACTAAAATCTTCTGTACCAGCCAATGGCTGATCAATTTTTGTCCTCTCTCTCTCTAAATGCCTGGTTACCGTTGTGTTAGTGAATGATAAATGCTGGTGAGCTTCTTTTTGCCCTAGCTTACCAAATTATGAGTAAATGAGTAATGCTAGGAACCATTTTTCATTCGGATTTATTTTTCCTTTACTCTTTTGTGGCGGAGTGGTCCCCCTTTCACTTATTGTGAATGAAAAACCTTTTTCGTCCAAATGAAAAGATGGCCCCTAATATTACTCTCAATTTATAGTTCTTAGTTATTAGGAAATGGGCTTTTCTTGACAATAATCAATTTAGATTTTGGAAGATTTCTGGAGTGATTGTGGGAATATGTATACAATTATTCAGGGAGAGATTGAAGACTTTTTTAAGCATTTAGCAGGCTAGTTCACCGAAGATTTTATAGGTGTCTCTCATTAGTCATTTCTATTAAGTAATTTGCACAAGTATCCTAAAATCAATTTTTTTGGCGCAAGATGATGATAATGATTCCGTATGAAAACAAGAAAAGCAAGTATCCCCTATATATATTAAGGGGTTTGCTAAGGGTTCTCCCCATAGTGTTCTCCCTATAGTATTCTCCTGGCGTTCTCCAAGTCTTACATAGAACATGATTTAAGAAAAAATAAAATTGTAGTATCGTTTTTTTGCTAACAGATTAATTTTTATGAGTTAATAGTTAGATTTTAATGCTTTAAAACTAGTTTTTGGATTCAAAACAAAAATCTAAGGATGGAAGGTTAACCCTTTAGAGATGGTATCACCCAAAATGAATTTGATCATCCTAAATTTGATGCTAATGCCTCAATTTTGGTGCTAATACCTCACAAATTTGGTGCTAATGCCTAAAAAAATCGATGGTGGAGGTCAGTACAATTTTATTTTTTCTTAAATCATGTTTTACGTAAGATTAGGAGAACCTATGGAGAGAACCCCTAGCATTTTCTATATATTAATTGTTACTTATTATAATAGTTTGTATTATTAAGTCCTCGTTAAATTATGGTTCGGTCGGTTTTGAGGAAGTGCCCGTGGTTTCCACCATCTAGGCCCCTCCTGAGCGGCGCCCCGCAGGTTAATGCTACTATGGTCACACCCAAGTAAGATAACTACAATTGACTTCCCTCTCCAACCTTTTTTAATTAGAGAAATTCCCTCTCCAACCTTTTCTAATTAAAAAAAAAAAAAAGGAAGTCCCCATTTTCAAAGTATTATCTAAAAATTATTAGTAATTCATTCAAAATTTAATGGTGACTATTAGTGTCAAGTTAAAGAGTGCATTTGCAAGTATAAGAATGAGAGTGTGTAACATTTCTTTTTTTATAGTTGCTTCCTTATTGTTAATTAACCATTATAATCCTTAGTTTCAGGGAAATCCCGCATTCTTAGAACACTTACATTAGTTTAGCCATTTTTCAATGCAATTGGCTTACTAAAATATACTTTTTGTTAGTTTAGCTTAACCAATTTTCAAAACTGTATCCATCAGCTTATCTAAATTTTTTTCTATTCTATTAAAATAATTTTTATTTTTTATTTATTTTAATTAAAAAACCATCTCCATGAAAAACACTAAATTATGAACCACGAGTTTTTCTGTTAAAAAACCGGATTCTATCACATTATCACTTCAATATTTTTAATTTTTCTTTAATTAATTGCATCTCATATTGTAGTAAAGGTGTTATATTTTAATAATGGGCTCAAGCCCATTATTAAATCATAACTTTAAAAAAACCAAAAAAAAAAAACACACACATATAAATATGAAAAACCAACAAACAATACGTAGGTTTTATTTAAAACTCTCAAGATGAGTTGACGCCGTCAATTCCCCTCCCTCCGGAAAAGAACTCGACTCCAATGAGTTGCGGGCAATGTAGGCATCATAAAGGTCGAGACGGAGACGTTAGACTTCTTCAGTTTGCAACCAACGACAGTCTGAGGGAGGACAATTCTTCCATTAAACTTTTTCCAGGTCAGCAGTTACTCCCTTCCCTTGAATGAGACAATGAAACACTTCTTGAGATTTAACAAAAAAAAAAAACTTTCAAAACGGAGTGTCTCAAGTACCTGTCGTAGGTGGCCCACATGTGATAGACTGCCGCTCCGTTTCGGTTAGGCGACGACTGCAGATGCTTAACTCATGGAAGCGGTGTGTCTATTCATCCACCGTTGCGGTCCCTTGCTTGGGTCTTTCTCTAACAGTCTAGTTATAATAGGAGTATATTTTCTATTAGAGTACATCTTTAAGATGTCTCAATGGAGTCTTGCGTTTTAGTAGATGTGTTTTTTTTTTTTTTTTTTTTTTTTTTTTTTCAGTAAGAGAACATTTGAATAACACTGCAAAGAATAATCAATTAATTACTAAGCAATGTGTACGTTGCAGTTGAGGTCCTTTAAAACCTCTTTGTCCCACTTTTTATCTATTATAATGCTATCATAGGAAAGCCACATCTTATTAGGAGGTCAACATCTAAGGCTTGTAACAAAGTGGTTCTTTTGTGAATAGGGATATTATTGCATAGCGATTCATTGGCTACTTGCTACATCATCTTCTAGTAAAAAATTGACTTTAGAAATAGGAAAAGCTTAGCAAATGTCACAACACAAATGAGATGAGTGGCAAGAAGTTACAGGAAAAGAAAATTGTTAGTTGACTCTTTCAAATGTTGCACTAACCTATCCTATTGAGTTGTCATCTTTTCCTCAACATCCACATTGTGTGTGTAATGGGCAAACTCATGTGGAAAGACCTCAGGCCCCACCTGTTTGGGCACCTGCCCAAATAAGTTAAGAGCCTGGGTGCCTATAATTAAAGTTGACAACTTTTTATATGGCCTGCGAACCCGACATGAAATTATAAGGTTAGGGATCGGGTCACAAATGAGTCAATTCACTTGACCCATTTAATAAATAGGTTAACTCGCTTGACCAGTTTATGAAATTATATATACACACACACACATGCTATAATAGGTTAAACAAGTCATATTTGGCTCAAAACGAGTCAAATGAATCTTGTAATCTTGTTGTGTTAGATCAAACAGGTTAAACAGGTTGTGTTTGGGTCAAACAAGGCGACCCGTTTATGACCTATTTATTAAACGAGTCATTAGTGTGTCGTGTTAAGATTGAAAGGTTTGACTTGTTTAACTAAACGGGTCATGTTCGAATTGACCCTTAATAGGTTGGCGGGTCAAGCGGGTCGAACCCTACCTATAATAGGCAACCTCATTGCACCCAATCTCCTTCCCTCTTCAACAACCAAATCCAACATGCATTGGGATAACTTCAAATCTTGTTCAAAACTTCCCTGCATAGCCTACTTGTAGGAACAAAATGGGCAACTTGAGTGGCAAACTGTGGTTCAAGTCATAACTGACATGTCTCAAGGAACAAAAGGGTCGGTGGATGTCAAGAATCCGAATGTTGCCAATTCAGTAAATTATGACTTTTAACTCCTGTTTACCATAGCTTATAGTAGGTGGGGGGAGCTGTAAAGGGATTGGATCCTAGGATCTTGCACTAGAATGTCAATTATTGACTTCCAAAGAACTTAGCTTTGAATTTGGGTACCCAACATCAACAAAGCTTATTTGATGTTAGCTGCAAGCTGCACAATGATTAAATGATGCATTTAAAAATTCAGGCATTACCTGTATTCACTGATATGTTTACTTTTCATCTCTTTTTGGCTAATACATGGACTGATGAACTTGTAAGTGGACCTGAAGCTCTCTAGACTTGAGCTTCTCTGATCATGTGTATGTGCAATTGTTCACATGTCAGTGCCTACACATGTACAAACATTATGGGCCAAATTCTATTTGAAGATACAACAGCATAAGGACCAAATGGAGAAGTGAATCCTACAAACAACAATAGAAATGCTATATTTAAATTGCAAACTACTTTTCTGCAAAAAAGGAGCAATTTTTTTTTTTTTTTTTCCTTTCCATAATAAGGTTTTGGATACATTAATTCTCAAATAGCTACATTTCCTGTCACAAATTTGCAACCCAGGAATCCTAGGTGCTGTTAAAACTTCCCATGGGATAGGAAGTTTTAGAAATTATTCTGCCGAATGGCATATAACTTACTGCCTTAAATGTGTCATGCTCTAACAATTTCAGGTTACAAGGGCCGAGATCTGGAAGCACCAGATCTGGATCAGATGTTACAACAAACGGCAAAGTGAAAAAAAAAAAACAATTGTAAACATTAATTAACAGTAAAATTAGTAACTTGAGATGTGGATCACCCTTATATTGTCAGAATGTAGAGAGCCCTTCCACCTCAAATATTTCAATTCAGCCATTAGAGAATCAGATATCTTGATTTTAGAAGAGTGAAACAACCGGTTGCGGAGAGGTCAAAGCTGCCACGCACTTGAACTGCCATAAGAGATGCCATTTTATGAGGATACTCTAAAAGGAATATTAGAAAAAAATTTAGTATCATGTTAATGCTTAAGATGCACACTTTGAGGAACCCAAAAGGCCTGCTGTCATTGTAGTTGTTCTGATTATAAGCAACCACCAGATTAAGAACTAGGTAAACTAATGGTTCTTTTTTGATGGTTCACTTAGTTTGACCTAAATGAGAGTTGGTTCAGAGAGGCTGAATGAGAAATCCTTAAGACTTCTTCCGGCTTTGCCAAACAAAGCCATAGATTTTCTTACAAAAGCATTAGGAGATGCAAACTGGAAAGATAAGTAATTCAACTACAGTTTGAGAGAAATAAACTTTTTCATGTAGTCCTACACGACAAACTATTACCTTCTGTTGTCTATACTTCTCGCGTATAGCATTTAGGGAGCAACCGTTGGTGTTCAGTTGCAATTCTTCAAGTGCTAGAACGATAGTTTTCAGCTCTGAAGCCTTGTAACTGGTATAATGTTCTAAAGTTGGATTCTGCATCAAGTGCACATCAAGAACTTTTTCAGACATTTTTCTTCTAATGGAAAAGGAAGAAAAAAATTTCAAATGGAATAAGGGAGGCACAAAAATTGCAGACCCATGGGTGGTCTGATTGATCAAGTGTCCATCTAGCAAGGAACACAGCAGCTGCAGCTATGAGGGAAGGTAGAAACTTTAGGAAGCTATATTCGACTAGTGTCAATTCTGCTAAATAATTTGCCAAGAACTCAAGTTCGACAGAAGCAAGCTGTACAACAAAATAAGAAAATAGCAAATTTAGCTTTCTTTTGTATTTAATTGATTTTCTAAATGTAAAACAAGAGATGAAGAATACCATCATTTAGAATACCTTGTAAGAAGCGTGTGCTGCTTGAATGAATCTCCTGAAACCAAAAGATTTGGGGATCATAAAGATTAGTTAGTTCACTATTAGGTGCCATTTTAGGAAAACATTAAGGTGGTGCATTACCTGAGAAATGTTTTTGTGCTGGGAACAGATAACTGGAAGTGCAAGAAATTCAAAACTTGACGCTCCAGTTCCAATACCTGCCATTTGATGTCAACAATCAGGGAACTTATACATCAGTATATCTAAATGATCATCCCTATTCTAGAATGAGGGGATGATGAGTGGTCTGGAAACTTGAGATATAAACCAAAAGAAGAATTTGAAGAACTCTTCAAAGAAAACAAATCACTCTTTTCTACTTACAGGAGGGCTTTTATGATACTGAGTAAAGCTTTGCTACCTAAATTTTAGAGACAAATATTTGCAGGGGACTCATAAACAAAACTCATAAGGCACAAACCTTAGAAATTGAGGCTAGCCCTGAAATTGCAGCAAGTGCCTCAAATTATCATTAATGAGTTTTGCCTTCCTTTCCTATTATTGTTGACTCCTTAATAATAAATTGTTTTTTTCACAGTAAATGTTGGAGGATAGGTTGGTTGTTTGCCTTTACAGTGACTTTAAATAACCTTACAACTGCTCAATCAATTACTTCTTTGGATTGCTTAAAAATTTTTATGTATCTGAACTACAATCTTCAATAAATCACAGGCCATTGCATCTTTGCTTCAAACAGTTACTCGCACTCATTTTGACCCTTTCCTTGTATTCATCCTGGAACAAAAATCACTCCTTACTGGATCTTCTACATTGACCAAATCATCTAAGATGATCTCGATCTTATTATACCCACCACATCATTTCTCTAAGAAATTCGTCACATTATTTCTTGGTCAATGTGTACATATATACAACTTAGTTTCTGAAATTATGACCAACCTCAAGATAACGATTGCTGCAGCAAAGCCATGCGCTAGTTTTTATGGTCAGAATATTGCAACCTCAAATGGGATGCCAATGACTTACCAGAAATATGGATGCCATAAACATAAATTTCAAGTAGCAAGAGTCTACCTCGCCTCTCATGTAGGTATTGTCTGTGATGACACAAAATTCCTCTACTCTTGGTGCACAGATTTCCTCGTACTTCCTTCAAGCCACAACAGAAAAGAAGCAGACTTTAGAATCCCCTGATGATATAGAAAAATAGACGTAACATCTAATTTACCAACACCAAGAAGTTAACTCAAGATTTGGCTTATATTGACTCAAACAAATTGAGCTAATTTCATGTTAAGAACCAACTAATGGCGGTAACACAAGAGAGGAAGATAGACACTGCTTCATTCACACACACACACACACTGACACACACAAAGGCACGGAGATGTCTTTAATGTGTCTATGACTTCAGCAATTAGCCTAAAAAACAAGTTTTTTTTTTTTTTTTAATAAGACACTCTTGTCTCATTACCTTGGATCCAATTTCATAATTCAAGACACGTCATCTTCAGAAGACTAGATAAAAAAAAAAAAAGAGTTGTAAAAATGTTAGTTAAATCTTATAATATTCATCATTGTCCTTGGCATTATCATCATCATTATTACTTATCTTATACAAACCATAGTTCTGAATTGGAAACATTTTAAGGAATGAGAAAACATCTCTCATCAAAAAATCAAATGTAGAAAACTATTGCACCTTATTTACTGGAACCACCAAAAACTATAGAACTTACGAGGCAATTAGCATGCAAGTAACACCAAGCAACTGGAGTCTTGTTTTTTCCATATAATTTTTAGAGAGGAACCGATCGATGAGATTCACTGTGAGGTAAAGTGTATCTGGAACAAGCTTATATTCTTCAGAAACCTGAAAAAAGAGACAAGTCGATAAAGACCAAGACTAACCCATTGGACATCAAATTAGGAAATTACTCACAGATCAACAAAATAGGTCTCCAATCCTTTCTTCAGGCTAAAATATATAAATAACTAAATAAAAATTCAAAATATTATTTGAAGATAAAATAGAACAACATTTTATCTAGAATTGATAAGTAATGAAAGTAGCAGTCTACTGTAGATATCTAAGCACTAGATTATTTTCTAGTAAAGAACACAACAAAGATGGACCCTAGAAAATGGGAGTTGATAGAAAACAATTGAGAAATTTGTTAAATTTGTTGGCCTAGCCTTTTCAAATACTAACAAAAGGAGAAAATACTATGAGTTTGTTAAAGCAATATCAATTTGGATGTTTACTAACCTCCACAAGCCAATCAATTAGAATTCCTCGCATGCTTGGAGTGATATCTCGCTGCAACTTTTCCATGTAATTAGTTGATGGTCTACAGTCAAGCTGAAGAAGGAGAGTTTTTTTACAAGAAGTTAGCATATGTCACTTTTTTTTTTATCACAAAGCAAAAAGGGTAAGAGAGCGGGAGGACCGGAGGTTGGAACTCTCCACCTAGACTTATCACAATTGGATCTTACCCACTGGGGCACCAGTCAAAAGGCGTCTAGATGGGCCTGCAATGCAGGGAATCCGCAAGCACTCCCTCAAGATGAGCCAAGCCATATCCTAGCCTCATCCCCACCAAGGGTATAGTAGCAAGAAACTAGTGAGCATGGATCAATGGGCATGAATCCCGTCCCCTTAGCATCGTGCTCATGGAAACTCAAACTCATGTCCTCCCCCTCACCAAACCACTTGGGCGTAAGCCCCTTGCCACTACACCAACCCCTCCATAATAGTTAACATATGTCACTTATTAAAATAAAATTGTAAGTTAAAAATCCTTTACTTTTCATTTATAAGTGAAACAAAAAACTAAAATAAAAAAAATTGGGAACCTATCTCTGTTGAATGAGAAATACTCGCAAGTTATTATTAAAATTTTAAAGAATCTTGATGATTATGTACGGCCATATTACCGTCAACACTAAGGACACTTTTCAACGATGGAAAAAGAAGCAGCACCAATTATTCAAGACATTTACGTGATAATATGTTTAAAACATGCAACTAGCAGGATTTGCAGTCAAGCATGGACTATAGAATTAGCAATAAGCGAATTTAAAATGAATACTACTTGCAGCACAAACCTCTGCAACACGAATATTACTGTGTATATCAGAGGCATATGAGCTGCAGGCTTTAGGATCTTTTAAGTTCGAATCAATATCCACAATGTCTGGACCGGTTGAGGTTCCCAATTCCTTGCAGACCATATCTTCTGCATTATTTAATCAAAGAGCATCACAGATAATACAATATTAGAAACAGAGTGCAATGACCTAGAAACATCTTTCTGACTAACAAGTAATATCCTTTCTGAATTCATGATATTTTTTCTCTGCCATAACATTAACCAAATGAATAATGTTTTTCACATCACCTTCAAAACTTATATAATTTATGAAATGGACGCATTAAGTTACTGTACAATTCTGTCAGTTAAACAGTATGTTCAAAACTGTAGCATCCCAGGGAGAAATTTGAGACAGAAAACAAACCTTTCTCTGGAGAACTTTGGAGTCCCGCAGGTTTTATGGAAGCCTGTACCAGAGGCATCTGATCTGCTAAACCACATTCCCTCATGCTATTACTCATGCTTTGCTCGTTAGGCTCTTCCTCTTCTAAATTAACTGGTAAGGTGATATCTTGTGATTCCACCATCCTTATTTTGGACAATTCTTCAGCTAACTTTGTTTTTGCATCTCCTTGCATAGCTGACATCTCTTGAGTGACTCTTGCAACCACCATATTGTTCTTCTTTCCAGGACCTCTTCTAGCCTGCTTCCTAGTCTGTCAATCAGCAATGTCAATGATACTAAGTTCAGATGATTTAGCAAGTATTGATATATTTTGCAACCAGAGAAAACCTATGGGACAATATAGTTACTAATATGATCATTGTCAAGAACAGTCTCCTAATTTTGGGTTATCATAAATGTCATAGCACAGGGATAAGCTAATTGCACTTGTCTGATTATTCTAAAACAATTCGTCAAAGCTAATTGCATCTGCGTGATTATTCTAAAACAATTTGTCAAAATTGGGGTTTTAGATAATTGGTTATAGAGTCTAAATTGACCTAGTACATGGCACTCAACACACCCGTGCAACTACAATGTAATCCAACTCGAGATACCATAGTAACTTTTAATAAATTGGAAGTTACCAGACAAATGCTATCATAAAATCTTGCTACTTTGAAATTGGCATATCAAATTACAAACTGAAATATGGCAAATCCTTACCTGAATTTTTGATGCATGGATGGGGTTCATAAGTGAATTTACACATAAGATATTAGTCACATCCTCCAGCACTGCCCTTCTCTTATGCTGTGCGCCGGCAGGGGGAACCATAGAAGCTTTTTTCTCATCTGATGCTGCTCTTTTGAACTTTGACTGTAGAACATGCTTCTGGCCTTGCTTAAAAGAAGGTTTAGAGGACGGGAATATCCCTCCTGATGAGCCCAAGGCTTTAGCCCGTGCTCGTGTGATTCGAACAGTAGACTCTTCAACTTTGGCAGCAGTTTTATTTTCTTTATCCATATTTGCATGCCTTGTAAAAGAGCAATGCATGAATTCAAAGTGAAATCTTCTGCATCGAACCTGCACTTCTAAGATCAATTCATTGTGAGATAATAGGAACAAGCAGCTGGTGTATAAGCTGGAAAAATCCCAAGTAAAGATGCAATGCAATTTATCCCTTCAACCCAACAAAGCCTTTGCAGTAACAATTTTTCCAAGACATTGCAACACAAAGGAAAGAGTGAAAACCACAAGCAAACACTTCTCGGATATGCCAATGCGTGCACATGTAAAAGATTAACAATTTCACATAATCAAAGTTAGCTTCCCAATATTTTTCCCCTTCTGTGTCACAAATTTAAGGTGCATTTACTCCACATTATTGAGGCATCTATGCTGTGCAAAAATTTAAATTCGGAACTTAGCCTCTCTTCTTCGTATAAACTTTTTTTGAAGGTTCAGATTTATGTAATGCTTAGCAAAACCAAAAAGAAAAATAGTTGCAAAATTCAGTTTAATCAGAATAACAGAAGCCATAGGTTAAAATCAGAGGGGCCTTAAACGGAGCTATGGATAGGTTACCTTAGTGCATTTTGTTTTAGATCGTCATTACTCTATATCCCCTGTTTGGTAGATGATAAAACTTGAAGAAAATAGTAGAAAATAAAATTCTCCATTGACAACAAAACTCTCCTTTAAAAAAGCAATTTAAAAAAATAAAAATAAAAATAATGCCAAATGGATGCACAAGGTCCAGCTCAGTAGACATTCTACTTTTTTCCTCGAGTCAATGAATTTTTTTTAAAAAAAATTAAATTAAAAACGAATTCTTTTGTTCCTTTTTTTCGCTTCGAACAATATCTCAGGAACCAAACAGAGATCTTAAAACCAAACCAAAACCCTAACTTCTCATAGATTTTCTCTAAAACTTTCAAATATACTCCACTAAACTCAACGAAACGAACAAAAGCACCGGATTAAACTCATTGACCCGAATTTTTCCGATAAATTCCCCCGAGACGAGAGAAATCAGAAGCCGCACAGAGCGACGGAAAAACGAAAGATTTCAAATCAAACAAAAAAGTAAAAAGTAAAAATGTGCAAACAAACCAAACCAAACAAAATCAAAAAAAAAAAAAAAAAAAAAAAAAAAGAGAGAGAGAAAGAGAGCGTCTCCGTCACAGATCTGTTCACGAAACTGAAAAAGAAAGAACTTGAGAGAGTTCGCACAGAATCTGTGACGTGCCATCGATACAAATCCAAAACAACGAAGCTCCAGCATTACGAAATTCACGCGATTTTGAAAATCAAAAAGAAAAAATGAAAAAAAAAAAAAAAAAAAAAAAAAGACGAATTGAAAATGCGTGGAAGAGAGTATCTGACAGCTCGGAGCTTACAGTGTTGTTGTTGTGAGCTCCCGTAGAACTTCAGGCGCGGCCTGGGAAAGCTCCGAGCCGAAGAGAGAAAGAGAGAGAGTTCACAGAGAGTTCACAGAGAGTCAGACAGTGTGTGTGCGAGAGAGAGAGAGAGCGCGTGGATATAAGCGGAGCGTCTGACTGGGCGGGACGGGGGTACAGTTTGAACTTCCAAATTCCAAAGGCGAATTTTTTTTTATTATTTCCACTACTGCTTTTGCTGCTTCCACGTATATTTATATCACTCTCATTTTTCTTTTCTTTTCTCTTTCCTTTTTTTGGACACAAATTTTAGGATGTAAATGTAATTAATTATTCATATTGCAGCTTCATAGGGAGGGTAGGTCTAGATTTTTCCTGCTCGGACACGTTAGCCTCGCACTCCAATCGGCCAAAATAGGCAAAATCTATCCATACACGCTCTTTACGTGGGATAATGATCATCTTAATTTCAAATAAAATTATTAGTTTGTTCATCTAACGGTGTACATGGTTTTACATTATTTAAATGCGTCAACTTTACATCGTGACCGTTAATTAAATACGATCAATTTTATTTGATACTGAGATAATTTTATTCTCAACTAATTGCACCTTATCCATATCCCCATATATATTTAGTTTTTAATATCACACATTAAAGAAAGAAAGAAAAAAAAAAATCAATAGTGAATTTTCAAGTGTTACTTGGAAGCTTTATTATTTGTTTGTGAATTATTTGAAATTTATAACTTAAATTGAATGATTAAAACTTAAAAGTCATTTAATTTAAACTGTTATTCTTGTGTAATTTATTACACCCATTGAATGGTGGGATTTGTTTTGAATTATAAATTCCTTGCAAATTGACATAATAATTCATAATTGGCTAATGATTAAATTCATTAATTATAAAGTAGAGAAATGCTATATGTAATATAATAATAAAAATTATCTTATGATTTTGGATTATACTCCTAATTGTTATCAAATTCCTTTTTCTATTAGATTTATATATATATAATCTTAAAGGAGGGATTTGATAAAAGGTCAATCAAGAACAACGTCTATATATTTCTTTCTCAGTCCAACTCATTTCGTGCTTGGAATTCCCGATTTAAAACATTGACTTGAAATTTGAATGCCACTCTCATATAATTTTGTAAGGAATATGGTAATTTTGGCATTAAAGGTTTGCTTTTTGAGTGAGAAATAAATAAATAACTAATTATGTGAAGGAAATGTTTGTTCACATCATTAGATTCTCCATAAAAAGCTAATGAAAAAACAGTGTAGGAGCCTAATAACAGGTGAGGCCAGGTAAAATCGACCAACAAATTGAACCTCAAAATAAAATCCACTAACAAAACACCATTAAAACGGTAAGAGAGCACCTAACATTTCCCTATATACATAGACAGAAAGATTTTGCAGGCCAAACGCACATTTTTAAATAAAAAACGTGAAAAATATTTTATTTGGGAGTGTGTTTGAAAAAAAAAAAATGTCCATTTGAAAATGTTAAAAAAAAACAAAAAAAAAAACCTGTGTTTTCGTGCAATAGGGAAGAGGATGCGTTAAAACACGATTTTAACAGAAGAACTGCAATTTTGAATGCCGATTAATTGCATTTTTTATTATTAAAAATTGTGTTTTCATTTACTTTTTTTTCTTTTTTCTTTTTTTGAAATAATAATGTTCATTCTCATATATCAATCAATAGAAAAAGCATATTTCTCTTTCAAAATTACATCACGGATTCATTCCAGAATTTCCTCCGACCAAATCTTATCCATGAAAAATTGTTTGGCCACATTTACTAAAATATGGGCCGCTCCATTAACATCTCTACGTACAAACCTACATTCTCATTTCCCAAACCATTGTAGGACTCGTCGTGTGTCTGATATTATATGACCAAAGCAAGACATATTGACCTATGTATTACAGATCGTAGTGGTCATTGCCCGTGCATCTCCCTTTAGAATTATCTTTTGAATCCCTAAGTCCTTACAAAAACAAGCAGCAATAATACACACACATTGCTTCGGCTGAACTTGGGTCTGGGGCACCTGCTTGTGTCAAACTTCATGATGCAAGAACGTTGCCCAAATGATCACAAACAATGATCCCAATACGCAATCTCTCCTTGCTCACGTCTAGGCTAGCGTCCCAATTTACTTTTTTCCAACCTACTTTTGGGGCAGTCCAATAGATCGCATTTATTATATTTTAAGAGTGTTATCGGTTCAAACCACACGATTTGAAATCGTTAAGCTAAACGGACATAAAAACTACAGATCTACCTTCTTTTTTCGGAGATGACCCCTCTCAAATTACAAAATCGAAGCATTTATGGGGGAAAAAAGAAAGAGGGGGGCTTAAAATTATGTAATTTGAGAATTTAGAAAAAAATTTACATTATTATTTTGGAGTATTAATTTTGTCTTTGTTCTTCCATGTTGCGTTGACTTGCTTTGCTTCAAGTTCAAGGCAAAGGGTGCCTTTTCGTTTTGTCATGATTTTTTCTTTTTGAATTGGGAATTTGGGAAAGGGCGCTCCGGCGGGCGCTGCGAGTGGGGCCAATTTTCACATAAGATAATGGGCCCCTCAAAACCCGAAAGGAGGCAGGCCCAAAGTGTAAGAGGTGTGGGCCAACAGCATCTGCTCTTTGGCCCAAATGGGCCCATCTTTTGATCCCAAGTGAATAAATAAGGTTTGGGGAAAGACCAACTTAAAAGTAGTATTTTAATTGAAATTTGAGTGTTTAATCATATGGACTTTGACCCTTTAAAGTAGTAATATAAAATGAAGGAATATTTGGCATACGCTCCCCCCTCCCCCTCTCGTCACATGCCAATGAATCTGAATCCTTGGCATATATATTTTTGAAAGGAAACAAAATAATTGTGGAGGATATAGATTGAACTTTATGCATTGTGGGCTTGTTTGGTTGTTAGGATTTAAGCTAAACGGGTTTGGGTTTATGACCCGTTTAATAAGTGTGTCATGTTCAAAATTGAAACAAACGGGTTCACAGGTTGACATGTTTATACAATTTAATTATTTTTAAAAATTTTATTTTTAATTTTAACTTAAGTTATGGTTGACAATTTAACCTGTGACTCGTGAACCTGACATGAACATGACACATAGTTTTAAAATTAGAATTTAGGTTAAACGGGTTCATGTCATAAATTGGTGACCCGTTTAATAAACGTGTTGTGAGAGAGTCCATCTAACATTCATTTGTCCAATTAGGTAGCCAAATAGCCAAAATTTAATTGTTGTGAATCTCCATTCAAAAAACGACTTTACATGGGGAGGGCTGGCTTGTTTGGTTTAAAAAAAAAATCATTTATTTGTCGTCATACCCGATACCCAATAAGAATCGAGTACAATGAGACTGTCCGAACACTTATTCAAGCAGATGAGATCAGATCGAGAGCGTCGCAAGGACTTTAAGCCATAAAAGTAGTAAGCATAAAAAATGGAGAAGATTTGAATTTTTGAAAGTTAGGCTTCATTCTCTCAACTTCCGATTGTAATGAAGCTGTCTGAACGCCAGGAGATTGAGAGCGTTGTAAAAGAAAAAGAAAAAAAAAAGAAGATAAGTAGACAACAAGGGCAGGCACTTTTTGTTGACAGGCATATGTGACCAAACATGTCCCACGGTCCCCCACTCCTAAAAACACACACAAACAAAAGCCACTGACTTTCCATGACTCTGAAACGTGAGGCTGGCTAGGCTGGCTCCTTCAAAGACCAATGGCCCATCCATAAACATACAAAAAGATTAATATGTTATTACCAAATGCCAAAATTTAACAATCTTTCAATCGCCCATTTTCACTGCTTGGTGATGCTCTTTATATAATATTTTTGTTTTTTTTTTTTGAAAAAAAAAATATAGAAATAATTTTGAGGGTTTTTGTTTTGGATTATCTGTTAATGTTTTTGTGTTAAAAAATAATTGGGAAAACTTTACAAATGACCATTGAATTACTACGCATTTTGAGAATATCCTCCCAATTTCAAAAACTCTCAATTTCGCATATCAAACTTTCAATTTGATGCAGTCTACCCCTTCTATCAACTTTTGACATTAAACCCTAATGGTAACCCTTAAAAAGACCAAATTGCCCTTCCATTTTTTTTAAGGGTAAATTTGAGATTTTATATAAAAAAATTAAGGATATAAAGGTCATTTTATCACTTTTAACATCCAATAATTGTCAAATGATGGTACATTACATCAAATTAAAAGTTAAGGGGGGTGAAATTGAGAGTTTTCTAAATTTGGGAGGGTATTATCAACACGCGTGGTAGTTCAGGGTCTTCAGGAAGTTATGCCAAAAGAATTAAATACAAGTGTTATCAAAGAAGATAAGTGGTACATTTTTCAAAATTTTTTTTTACCAAAAATTGGTTCCCAAATGTTGTGTCACCATCCTATGAGATTTATTATTTTGAAAAAATATGTCACTAACTCATGAGATTATGACACATCATTGAAAACTAACTTTTAGAGAAAGTTTTTGAAAAATGTAGCATTTCTCTTTTTTTTTAAAAAAAAAAAAAAGAAAAGAAAAAGCCCTAACACCACATTCAAAGTCCAAAATCACATCCCAATAGTGTATTTGGTATTTTGATATTGTATACCAAAATTGCAATTTTAAACAAAATCCAAAAAAATGGATTTTTAAAAAATTATGATATGAAAATATTAAATTTTTTTTTAAAAAAAAAAAATGCGTTTTTTAAATCATAGGCAATGTGATGCTTTTAAAAAATGCAAAATTTTAAAGACTAAAATACAATTTTTTTCAAATGCTTAACTGCGTTTTCAAATTGCATGTTATAAAATCACAAATTTTCAAATCACAAACCAAATAAATACTCTCTGACAATTATTGGTGTGGCCTAGTGGTCATTGGTCAAGACACATGTGCTTCTGGTTGACTTAGGGCCTTGGGCCACCAAATTGATCTTGTAGCCAGTTAAGTAGCTCTTTCTTTATTGCAATCTTTTGTCCCCATTACTTCGGCTTAACAAAATATATAATATAATATAATAGCAGAACAAACTTCCCTCCAGTATTTTAGATTGCATTTAACCTTGTGACTTTACTAAATAAAAGTTTGTTTATAAACAAATTTGCAGAAATACCTTGTTTGGAAAAGCGTTTGAAAAAAAATGCAGATAAGAGGTGTCTTTTTAAAAGATGAACAACGATTTTACAGAACGCTTAATCACTTTTTTCTTTTTTTTAAAAAAAATTACGTTTTAAATCTATTAAACCAAAGAAATACAATTTGTAACGCATAGCATTCTTGTTCCCTTAGAATCCCTTCCATAGCATTCTTCCCGATTCTCCTCCATCAAAACAATTTGTAACGCAAATTTTATGTGATAAGAGCATAGAATACAATTGTGTCAATCTGATGTTGACATTTGTCCCATCAACCACTCAAAATATAGAGTGTCACATAACAATTCACATGGCACTTAGGATATTTACAAATTAACGTGACAGTCTATATGGTACTCACCACGTAACCCACCAAAATATGGACTATCACATAATGCTCATTTTCTATAAAATGTGACTGTCACCTGAGTTTGTAAGGAGTTGTAATAAAAACTGCAATATCTGCATTTTCCATATTTTATAATACCCAATTTTCACTTCTTGTTCATGCTAATAATAATTAAAAAAAAAAAGGTAGTTCATGTTAGGCTAGATTTCAGTGCTTTTCTTGGCTTTGAGAGTCAAAATCCATGCAATTATAGTAATTATTGTATTATATTGCTTATTAGAGCTAAATTTTATTCAGCTCTAGGGTCTAAGACTCTAAAACAAAGAACTTATGTTAACCAAAATATCAGCATTTACATGCAAGAAAAGTACAGACAATGAAACATGTTTGTACAGACTCACTGTTTTAACCTAGTAGGATTCTCAATGTGACCATCAAAGAAATTCCTAATAGAACCCAATAAGAGATATCTGATACCATTAAAAATTCTATAAATAATCTAGACCAAACATGAGCAAGAAATTAGCGCCAAAAAGAAAATTATGCTATGGAATTTTATAAAATTTCAAATCTCCTTTGCACATAAAAATGCCCACAACTTATAAATAAAGAGTAATGCTATTTAGTAGATTATTATAAAACGGCCATATAATTGAATGACGTGACAGTAAAATTAGTCCTTAGATCAACACTTTTTTTTTCTTTTTCTTTTTTTTCCTTCTTTCTTCTTCTTTACAAGTGCTTAATTTTTATTGCATCTTGTTGTGGAAAAGGCATGGCATGATATCATTGAAGGCTTCATCACCATTGCTTAACCAGCAATCCAAATCTTAGAGCACTAGCAACAAATGCCCTATATGCCATTCCCTTCCCTATGTTTAGAGAAAATTTCAGAAAAACCACAAAAACCTACTCACATCAGATTCTCTAAATTTAACATACCCTCAAGGATTGTTACAGTGTTTCCCAATGTGTAGGGAACCAAAAGTGGTTCCCTACACATTATTTTAATATAAACATTTATTTTTCCTCTTTCATCTTTTTGTCTTTAATTGGGGATTATGTTGGAATTTTGTGAAAAAAGTGAGGGTAGGTAGGGAACTTGTATTTTGTAAAGAAATAATATTTTAATGGTATAGGGAAAGGTAAGGGAAGCTATTGTGAAATATATTTTCATAGGAAAGTAAAAGTAGTTTTATACCCTAAACTTAGAGAAAATCAAAGGGAAGCTGCTATTAGTGCTCTAATGGGGGAAAACCACCCATTCACATTTGGACATCCTTTAAAATAAATCAGGCAATAGAAAAATATTGGATTCTTAATTTCTGAAGGACTTCAAATTAAGGGTTTTGTTTTCCTTTTCACTGCTTTTTTTAAACAGAGGTGAATGACTATGTTATACAAGATTACATTAGTTTTTAAGTCCTTACACCCATTTTCCCGCCCTCATAGGTGGCTTTTAAAGCTACTGTTGGATTGAAATCCAATAAAGATCCATCTCATAGCTAATGAAGGTTTTAAGAACCACCTATAAGTATGGGGAAATGGGTGTGAAAAATCAGCCACTTATCTCTATTTATCATCAAATGGCCTATAAATGGCATGGTGATAAGCATACAAAGCTTTCAACAATAAAAAACGAACTTGCCAATTCCATCATGTGGACGGATAAACCAATATGCAGAGATTACTAGTAACATCTGAACAATATACATTATCTATTTCTGCATGCCAAGCTAAGAATTTTAAAATTCTTACCATCTGTTTTGAATGTAAACATGTTTTTGGTGTAATGATGTCTCCCTTCTCCAAATAAATCATTAGTTTCATCAATGAATGGGGTCAGCTCTTAATTACTTCTTCCACTGGGGAATCCTCTGAACCACTACCTACAATCAACAATTAGAAACGATAACTATTAGCTCTGTTAAATGCAAAACAACCATGGTGCTCTCATTTCTCACAGACTGAAAAGTAAAATGAAACAAACAGGCAAACAGGCGAACTGATTTTTTCTACAACTCCAATTAATCTATCCACCAGAAATATGTAATTTGCATAGATCCAGAGTAGGTCTACTCAAAAGTTAGGATTCCTGTAACGGTAAAAGTATAAACAAGTATTCATCTTTCTGCTGGAACAGAATAAGAAATTAGATAGAAGTCACAAAACCCTAAACTAATCACGCGTTAGTGAACAACTTTAATTCTTCTTACTAGTTTCAAAGTCAATGGAGCAAAACTACATGAAGTTTGGATAAATAGAAAAGCTCCCAACCCTCTAATTCACTACAGCGTTATTTGTTTCAGCAGGAAATAAAAATGTGGAGAGTTCGATGTAACATTTTTTAACTAAAAAAAAACATGGACAGTGGCAACTGAAGAAGAATAAATTGTTTGGAAACTACCTTGCCAGAATTTTCCTTATTTCCCACAATAGTTTGACAAGCAAGCCTCCAAGATTCGGGATTCTGTACATAATAACTCAAGTTAGCTAAACTAGCCATTTTCTAAAAACTGAATTTTCATGATGAACAGAAAAAGAAATCTTCACATACCAAGAGAGTAATTTACACTGCTTTAAAATATGGGAAATGCTATCATTTTCTATATTGAAGCAACGGTTTGAACGTCCAAATTTCACTCTTGATGTTTAACACCTTTATAGCCTTTTACAGACCATTATTACCATTTGATTCAATAATTTATTAGCAATTGGTGAAGCTTGAAAGGTTGGGAGTGTTTCCAAGAGAGAAGGAGAGAGAGAGAGAGAGGGAAAGCTTGCCTTCTTCAGATACCGGAGCTCTGTATTTGTTCTTTCATTTAAAAGATCCTTTCCATCAATAATCTGCACAACAAAGAACAAGGAAGCTGCACTTAATTAGAAAGCCACTCACTCTGCATCTATCTGTCTCCTAATTCCTAAGTATGCCTCAACTGTTGCTTTGGTTTACTCATAAATTGCTCATTCTCCCAAGAAGCATCTTTATCTTTTTCCTTTTCTGGATGAACAGCATGTGCATCTTTCAATCAAACTGTTGATATATATCTTTACGTTTCAACTTGTAAAAGTCTAGACATTTTGTGTAGAAACTTGGAAACAATGTGCAGACAAACCAATTTTTGAAAAAAATGTTCTTTTAGAGAGTCTGACAGCATCATAAAAGCTTTACCTTAAGAAATTGAAGAAAAGCAGAAAGTGCAGGATGAATGTTAGAATCATACCTCCACAATACAAGTTCCACAGCTTCCACCACCACCACAATTCATCACTTTTCCCTAATCAAAAGTAGCCACCATCTCACATTAGATCATCTAAAATACAACTAAAATGTACATTACTGATCAATCAACATACTAATTAAAAAAATTGGAAACCTCACTTAACCCTTCTGAATTTTCATCACTTTTGTAATTACCTCCCAAAGTTCAAAGACTCTCCATTTATTGTTTCGAACTTCTAATTTTTTACAATGTCACCCTTATGTTAGGTTTTCCATTAAATTCTGTTAAAATTCCCTAAATATCCTTATTTTTTTATATAAAAAATTGCAAAGCAGGCTTGGGTATTTTAGCAAAATTCTGTTAAATCCTGACTAACACTTAAAATCTTTGCAATTTTTTATAATAGGGGTATTTTGGTAATTTTGGCATTCATTCATTAGTATTTAACTAAAAAACTTAATAGAGATGTGACATTGCAAAAAAAAATAGAAGTTCAATACACTAAATTGAGAGTTTTTGAATGTTAGGAAGGTAATTACAAGAGTGATGAAAATTCAGGGGAATTAAGTGTAGTTCCCTCCCCCCCCCCCCCAAAAAAAAAAGAGACAACCTCCATTGTTGAGAATTATCATCNAAAGTGTATTTCCCCCCCCCCCCCCCCCAAAAAAAAAAGAGACAACCTCCATTGTTGAGAATTATCATCATAGACAATCATTATTGAAGAAGAAAGTAAACACCAATTGGTAGTGCAAAAGACACCACTAGGCTTCACTTATCTTTTAAAATATACATGAGAAGTAGCTGGCAATCTTACACTCTCATTTCTAATTAAAAGTTGAAATTGAAAACATGCACTTCCCAATTTGACCCTCATGAGTCAAATGGCAGATACACGTCCTTGCACTTATTGTAGATAATAAGACTTTAGCATATCACCAAACTATATAACATTATAAAATATCAATGGTAGAAATTTCAGAATTTTTGGAAAAAGAAATTGTGATTGGAACGTGAATTATTTGTTAATAGCAGAGATAGTAGCGATTACCATGCCACTATTTAAAATGACGATTATCCATATTTTATTTTGTTGCATCTAACAATTTATATAATGTCACTTCATTTAAATATGATATCACGTCATTTAAAATGCATCAGTGAATCTATAAAATATAATATGAACTATGAACTAGAGAGATCCTATTCCCACTACGTGAAAAGGGTGTTAGAATATACTTCCGTTTTTACTCTTGTATTTTATTATTCCTCATAAAATTCAACACTTAGAATAACATATAAGGGTTGAACTAATCATGCCATCCTCACTACTTAACCAATGTCGTTTTGAGTAACAATGCGCACAGTTAGAAATATTGAGGTTCATGGCTTAAGAGCTTGTTTGTGATTATATTTGAGAAATAAAGTTTTTAAGTCAAAAAGCGCTTTTGGACAAAAACTTCATTTTTTAGTTTTTGCCAAAAGTGCGTTTTGGCCATTTTTAGGTTTTTAGGACCTTTAAAAGCGCTTTTAATTTTTTTTTTACCAAACAAGTACTTTTTTCTTCAAACGGACTTTTTGAGTATTAAAAGCATTTTTAGGCCTCTCAAACACAATCTCAAATAGGCCTTAAGTGTGCTTGATGTACAATGGGTAGTAAAAAACAAAACTTCCAATCTAGCCACTTGTTTAACACTAAATGTGATTATTTTGTACAAATTTAAACAATTTGGAATTAAAACAAATTAAAAAGCGATTAAACAGTTTAAACAATATTGATTTAAAATCAAATAATAAGCCGGTCCTTAAATAAGCACATCGCTATAATAGGTCAAGATTTTGAAACCTACTTGTACAATAATTTACGGGAAATGCTAAAGGCCCAACTTTTTGGCCCAACAAATGTCCAACTTTTGCCTTCTTTTGTAATTAAAAAATAAAATAAAAAATGAAAAAAAATGTCTAAAGCAATAATATATATTTTTGGTTTAAAAAATGTCACTATTATGAAGGAAAATACCATTTTTCACTTTTTAAAAAATACCAAAAAAAAGATAGACAAAAAATATATATTATTGCTTTAGACATTTTTTTAATTTTTTATTTTATTTTAGTTTTTAATTACAAAAGAAGGCAAAAGTTAGACATTCGTTGGGCAAAAAAGTTGGGTTTGTATCATGCCTCATAATTTACTTGGGATCAACCTAGGTCCGCATTAGAATATTAATTAAATAGTTAAATGCACCATTTTTTATTAGATTAAATTTTTGAAATAAATGATGATTTAACATGGTATCATCGCATTAGAATATTAATTAAATAGTTAAATGCACCATTTTTTATTAGATTAAGGTTATGAGATAAATGATGATCATGTGTTGAGCCTATTAGTCGATTTAAAAAAAAAAAAAAAAAAAAAAACTCTTATAAAAGTGATATTAGCATTTCTTATAAAAATGTAAGAAGTTAAAAAAATAATAATAATAATAAAGAAAAAAAGGAAAAAGAAAAAGGACATACATACGTGGCGTAGAGCTCAATCTTGTTATCCAACATGATGTTCCTAAGAAGCTTCTCACCACTAATCTCTTTGGCTCTCTCCACCGGGTACGACCCGTTGTTCCCTGGCTTCGGCTGCCAAGATCACAATCACAAGTCACAACCAATCAAATTTCATTTTATTTTTAGATTATTCAAAATTCTATAATTCCAAACAAAACTCGAATGTCAATTGCACCCCGATGAACTCCAGCTCGATTTCGGGCTTTTCCGGTGGTGGAGCTGGTGACGGCTCCTCCGGCGAATTCGCGGCGACCGAGACAGAGATGCGTTTCTTTCTGAGGTGCAGCTTGACGGCGTCGACGTTCCTGTAGTTTCCGGTCCCGGTGGAGAAATCTGGCGGCCGGAGCGACATGGCCGTGAACTTCAGTGAAGCCATTATATTACAATTTGATTCTCTCGCACTGTGGCTCTCGGTTTTGTATATGGCTCAAGCGATAGAACCCGAGCTTCTCGACGCAATATGGCCAACAAAATTTATCTTTAAAAATAGGGAAACTTCACTTACCCGAACTTTGATCATTTTGCAGATATTTTTTAATGTTCTCGCTGAGTCTCACTTAAGTGTATCAAAGTTTAATCTTATTTTACTTTGTCTTTTTTTTTGTACAGAAAATCCTAATAGAATGTCAATTTTACTCTAAAACTACGCATCATTTTGAAAATGGTGTAGTTATGAAGTCAAAGGTAAAATTGGAATTGCGAAGAATTTTCTATATATAAAGGGTAAAGTGAGAGAAAACCAAAGTTTGATACACTTAAATGAGAGTTTTTGAACATTGAAAAGGTATTTACAAAAACCGCGAAAATTCAGGGGATAAGTAAAGTTTTCCCTTAAAAATAAGATTTTTTTTTTAAAAAAAAAAAATAGGGAAAAGTACGGATCCCCCTAAAGTTTAGAATGATTTTCAATTCAGCCACTGATATTTCAATTTTCAAAATGTACCCCCCTAAAGTTTCAAAATCTCTCAATGTAGGCACTTTGTCAATCAAACCGTCATTGACCGACGGAACAGTGGTCACGTGCGTCGCACATAACCACTATAGCCTATTTTCTGCCCAAAATACCCCCGACCCTATCACCTGCCCGACCCTTTTTGTCCTCAACAATGATCACGGGGATTTCTGGCCAAATTCCTGTGAGATTTGGCAAGCTTTTTTTTTTTTTTTTTTTCCCCTTTTTCTTCCTCTTTTTTTTTTTTTTTTGGAAACTTCACAAGACCCCCCCGAACTACCAACCGTTTTGAAATACCTCCCCTAATCTTTAAAAACTCTCAATTTAACCCCCCCAACTTTCAATTGTTCTCAATTTCACTCCCTCCGAAACAGTACACACGTGACCTGCACGTGGTTTTTTACACATGAAATATCTATTATACCCTTTTTTTTTTTTTAATTTCTTCTAACTCTTTCATCCAACACTCTTTCATGTCTGGCGAGAGAAAACAGCGTCGTGAGGAGGATGAAGCAGCAAAGGAGACGGTGGTGGTGAAGAAGGAGAGGTCGACAGAGTCCCACCAAAACACGACTAGCTCATGCTTTCAAAGCTTTCTCTTCCTCGGCGATGGCCACCAGAGCCACGACATCCCCCCCGGCGCTCTCTTAGTCCTCAATCGCGACGACCGCAAGATCTTCGACGCCTTCGAGAATGCCAAAGCTCAGATGATTGATTCTGACATCTCTGGATTTTGCTCTCAGACGAGCGTCTACCGTCCTGGCATGGACGTCACCAAAGCCGAACTCATCGGAAGAACCAACTGGAGGCGCCAAGAGAAGACCGAGAGCATCAGAGAGTGGAAGGCCAAGGTCTACGATATTCACAATGTCGTCTTCAACTTCCGCTCACGCAAAGTAGTCGACGACGAGTCTGATGTGGCAGGAAGCGAGCAGGTCCTCCCTCTAGAGCTCGACGAAGACGATGACGGCTTTTTGGTGTGTGAGAATCTGAATTTCGAGTTATCTTCGGATCGGCGGAGGCACAGTAGCTTCGTTAGAGAGGAGAGAGAGTGGGTGACACTGCCGATGAAGAGCATGGACGTTGTTGTGGCCATTGTTGTTTGGGTCATCGCCGCTGCCGGAGGTTCTGATGGAGACACCTTGCGGCTTCCCGGTCTGGGTATCGGTTTTCAGCACCAAACCTACGTGGGTCACAGCGACTGCACGACACGTCATCCTTGTTGATCACGAAGTCGGGCACTTTCGTTATAAGGTTGTCCGAGTTTACGATGCGCAGGACTGAGACGTGTCACCGAACTAAGACGTGTCGGTGTTGTTGCTACACGTGTGCTCGCTGATAAAACGCCAGAGCCATGCGAAGGTGGCAAAGCGCTGTGTGTTGGTCTTCTCTAAATACTTCCAACAGATCCTCCAACATTCCTTCGCGAACACCATGAACTCCCCTCCCTTCTCCACCCACTACACCCCTCCGTTCGATTACCCCGCACCCGGGTCCCACGTGGTCCTGTTATCTTCATAATGCTACTCCTCATGGTATAAAGCTTTAAGTGCAAATGGGGACTACTGCTGAACTTACTCAACCATTTTCTCTACAAATAAACTTCGTGTCTCTCTCCCTATATCATATCATCGCTTATTCAGAGACCAAGCAAATTCATTTCCTGAATACAATTCCTCATCCGGATCTGTTTGAGAAACAAGAGAAAAGAAATGGTGATCACGACGACGACGCCGAACTCCGGGGAGCAACTCTGCTGCTCTACTTTCGCTTCCAGATATGTGCGTATGCCCCTTCCCAAGTGAGTACCCAAAACGTCGTCATCGTCGTGTGTGTGTGTGTTGTGAAGGGATGATGAGAGAGTGTTTGGTTTGGTTTTGGTGCAGGTTCAAGTTGCCGGAGAAGGCGATACCGAAGGAAACGTGTGAGGGAGGTGTGTGCATGGGAGTGGACTTCAAAGTTCTTTGTGAACGTGGAAGGTATAACGGATATTTCATGTGTAAAAAGCAACGTGCAGGTCACGTGTGTACGGTCCCGTCTGAAGTTAACGAGAAAAATGGATGGATGGGGTGAAATTTAGAGCAATTGAAAGTTGGGGGGGTTAAATTGAGAGTTTTTAAAGATTATGGGGGTATTTCAAAACGGCTGGTAGTTCAGAGGGGTCTTGTGAAGTTTCCCCTTTTTTTTTTTATGATCTCTGACAAAGAGTTGAATCCGAAGTTCAAATTGGGCGTATATCTTGCCGGAGAGTCAAATCTGAAGGTATTTTTCGGTGATGATCTCCGAACCATTGCACCGGTGAAGATGAGCAATCACCGCCGGAGAGGTGCCACCCGTCTGATCTTCATCTTCTTCTTATGCTCCGATTTTTCTTCCATTTTCTGCGAAAGCAGCAGATCAAGAGGGATGATGGATTAGATCAAGAGTGGGATCTCGGTGATGAAGATGGTGAAGCACCCCAACATTGTCTACCTACACGAGGTGATGGCCAGCAAGTCCAAGATCTATTTCACCATGGAGCTCGTGTGCGGCAGCGAGCTCTTCTCCAAGATTGCTAAAGGCCGGCTGAAAGAGGACCTGACCAGAGTTTACTTCTAGTAGCTCATCTCTACCGTTGATTTCTGCCACATAAATCTCCATTCTAAATGAAAACAAAAACATTTCTGCATTCTCCGGCAAGGTTTCGCCGAAATTCGGCCAGATCTCGCCAGAATCACTGTTGATAAGGGTTTCGACGTGAACAGTAATGGGATGGGGGCATTTTGTGCAGGAAATAGGCTACAGTGGTCACGTGCGTCGCACATGACCATTGTTCCGTCGGTCAATGGCGGTTTGACTGACTGAGTGCCTACATTGAGAGATTTTGAAACTTTTGGGGGATACATTGTGAAAATTGAAACATCGGTGGCCGAATTGAAAATCGCTCTAAACTTCAGGGGGTGATCCGTACTTTTTCCCAAAAATTTAAAACACGAAATTATTACCAAAAATATACACCGTCCCTTTTTAAATTATCAACTTATTGTCAATATTTCATCTAAATTACCAATTGTATTAACGTTCTTATAAATTACCAAAAAATGCCAATTTCCTTAATAACAAAATATCCTTCATAAAAAAAAAAAAGTAAACAATTTTTAAAATTTTTATTATTTTATTTTTGTAATAAAGATATTTTGTGTCTTATTAAAACATTTTATGATTTTTTTTTTTTTTTTATACATGTTCACACAAGAGAATGAAAAGAAAAAAAATTAATTCAAATTAATAACATCTACTTCATGAGACGTGGTTTCCAACTGATTGAGTGATCTATTGAAACGTTATTGCTGTTTTCTTATTGGCCTAATGCGGGATAGTGACATCTTTTAGTAGTTTAGAAAGTACATTGATAAAATTGGTAGTTTAGGACAACATTGACGAAGAGGTGGTACCGTGGTAGTTTGAGAATGATATGTGTTTTTTTTTTAAAAAAAAAAAAATTATTAGAAAAAAAATTAAAATATATAATTTCAATGTTATGGGTTTAAAGATTATTTTGAGATTTATTAAGTCGACTTGTCGCCTCTTTAAAAAAACTTAGGTTAAAGAGTTGTCAAGGCGCAATCTGAAATTGAAGATTTCGCCTTAATAGACTCCTTCCCCCCAGACAAAAGTCTGCTTCAGGTGATTAACAATTTCTCCTTGCTTCCTCACAGTTTACAGAATAAATCGACTTGTCGCCTCTTTAAAAAAACATAGGTTAAAGAGTTGTCAAGGCGCAATCTGAAATTGAAGATTTCGCCTTAATAGACTCCTTCCCCCCAACAAAAAGTCTGCTTCAGTTGATTAACAATTTCTCCTTGCTTCCTCACAGTTTACAGTAAGCTCTCTCGCTCTACCAAATGCCCTTTCACAGAACTCGCCGTTTCCTCTCTCTATATTCCATCCTCTACAAACCAAACACTAACCCTAACGGTTATATTCAAACCGTTAGTCGCCGTTTCTCCTCCGACCAATCATGGCTCTCCGTTCCCGGTAACCCCCTCATCAAGTGGCCCCCACTGCTCGACCCACAATGCTCTCCTCCACCTCCGAATCCAAACCCTAACCCTAACCCCAATTCTTCGCAAAACGATTTCTCCACCATTTCTGACCTCTTCGCTGACCCTGCCATCTCTCCCGGTCCACCCCTCGAGGCTGCGTTGGACCGGGCAGGGATCGAACCGGACCCTGCTCTGCTACAGGCCGTGTTTGAACGGTTTGATTCTTCCCCTAAATTGCTGCACACGCTCTTTGTTTGGGCGGAGAAGCGGCCTGGGTTTCAGTCCTCTGCGGCGCTGTTCAACTCCGTGATCAATGTGCTCGCGAAATCCAAGCAGTTCGAGTCCGCGTGGTCGCTGGTTGTTGATCGGATTGGTGGAGATGAGGAACAGCGCGCTTTGGTTTCTAGGGACACGTTTGCGGTTATGATCAGACGCTACGCTCGTGCAGGTAATAACAAGGTTGAATTTTGCAAGTAATTTGATTATGGAATTTGGCCTTGCTTGATGATTCGAATTGGAAAATTTTAACTTTCGCATGTAATTGGAGCTAAGCTTTGAGTTTTTATTTTAGAGTTGCATTTTTGCATATGCAAATTCACATGTAATGAAAATGAGGAGACACGAATTTGCATGAAGTTTGAGTTGAAATTTTGGAATTTTCATTGTTATTTAAATGGGGATATCTGATTATGCATGTTATTAATAATTATTTTGGTGATGTTTTGGCATATGGAACTGAAGTTGTGGCTGTTAGATTTGTGATCCTAATGTTATGGTAAACTTCTGTAGGTTTGATCCAACCTGCGATTCGGACATTTGATTTTGCATGTAATTTAGACCCAATTCGTGGTTCGGATTCAGAGATGAGCTTGTTTGAGATTTTGTTGGATTCCCTTTGTAAGGAAGGGCATGTAAAGCCAGCCTCAAAATATTTAGATCAGAGAAGGAAGTTGGACCCAGGATGGGTTCCGTCAATACGGGTTTATAATATACTTTTGAATGGATGGTTTCGATCAAGGATGCTCAAACAGGCAGAGCAGCTGTGGGAGAAGATGAAAATGGATGATGTGAAACCAAATGTTGTGACATATGGTACTCTTGTGGAAGGGTATTGCCGGATGCGTCGTGCTGAAACGGCAATTGAATTGGTGCATGAGATGAGAAGGGAAGGAATTGAGCCAAATGCGATCGTATATAATCCAATAATTGATGCATTGGGAGAAGCCAAGAGGTTTGAGGAGGCAATGCGGATGATGGAGCGGTTTTTGGTTTTAGAATCAGGGCCCACTATCGCAACATACAATTCCCTAGTGAAGGGTTATTGTAAGGCAGGAGATCTCGTAGGGGCTAGTAAGATCCTTAAGATGATGATAAATAACCGCTTTTTGCCGACTCCTACAACCTATAACTATTTCTTTCGGTACTTCTCTAAACATGGGAAGATTGAGGAGGGTATGAACCTTTATACCAAGATGATTGGATCTGGGTATACACCAGATCGTCTTACTTACCATCTTTTGATGAAAATGTTGTGTGAGGAGGAGAGACTGGACTTAGCAGTTCAAGTTAGCAAGGAAATGAGAGCCAGGGGTTGTGATATGGACTTAGCTACAAGCACTATGTTGGTTCATTTGCTTTGCAAAATGCATAGATTTGAAGAGGCTGTTGCAGAGTTTGAGGACATGATTCGGAGGGGCATAATTCCTCAGTATCTTACTTTCCAGAGAATGAACAATGAATTAAAGAAACAAGGAATGAATGAAATGGCGCAGAAACTACGGAACATGATGTCTTCTGTCCCTCATTCAATGAAGTTGCCAAATACACATGGGGGGGAAGGAGATGCATCACGTGCAAAGAAAACATCTATAATGCAGAAAGCTGAAGCAATGTCTGATTTGTTGAAGACTTGTACAGATCCAAGAGAACTTGTTAAGTGTCGTAATACATCTAAGAATGTTGTATCAAGTGCAGACCAGTTGATAGAGCAAATTAAGAAAAAAACTAACAGTACATGAATCTACAAGTACTCAAAATTTAGAGCCAGCATGAGGAGTAAAGAACTCTTTAATTGCACATGCAATAAGTTGAACTTAGTTATTGAATCGGAATGACTAATGGACGACTAATTGGAGATCTTTTTTTGTTTTACAAGTTAGCCTGTGCTTAAAAACTTATCCAGCTTCCAGTAAATGATATGCATGCAGCTTTCAAACGGATGGCTGAAATCAAGTCGCTCAAATCAAATATGAACCCGTGAGCATGTGCAGGCTGAGTTTTGGGGATTGTTCATTGAAGAAACAATGGAAGGTGAGTAGGATGCTGGAGGTGCATGTATTTTAGGATTTGAAAATGGGGTTGGAGGGTTTTTGATGCTGCAATCACTTCCACCACTTCTTCTTTCACCAGGGATCACTTGCACAATAGAGCTTCTGTTTTATTGGTCTCCAGAACCCTGACCAGGAATCGGGGAAAAGCTTTCAGACTCCTATCTATGAAGTTCTTGTGGAAGCTAGTCTCAAAATATTGGACTCTATTAAGGCCAAGGCGAGGATGTGATTATGAAAGTGAATGTGAAACTGTAATTCTCTTGTAAAACAGTAGACATGAGTTTTGATGGGACATTGATTGAGGCCTATCAACAGTTGCTAAACAGGGATTGGGAGTGCTTGACTAAACACTCTATTGGCGAGGAAATTCTTGCACAGATTGTTAAATAGCTGAATCCTATTCCATTGTCAAGGACAGCAAACTTTCACTTGCCACATTGTTGATTGCGAGCTGATCAGGATGTCATTGGGGTCACAAAGGCCTAAAAAGTTTGTAGTGGTATGCATTGCTCGTTAAATAAAAAGCCTTGTGCATTTTTGTAGCGACTTATCTTTCTTCTTAGCCTGCTTACCCTACTAATTACTTCCCCATATATTAGAGATAATAAATATTAGAGATAATAATAAGTCTCTTGTTAATAGGATTTTTTGGGATTCCTTCCTAGAATACATACATAAGATTCAGGTGGGCCTCTTTTTTCTTTTTATTCTTATTTATCCTTCAGACAAAGCCTTGTCCTTCAGACAAAGCCTTGTGCAATCTTGTAACACTATTGATGAAAAGATTCATGATTTCTTGAAATTCGCTGTCGAGTTGCATGTAATTCGGGCAGCCCCACGTAGAGCGGCTGAATTGCATACAATTTATACAACAAATTTCAGGAGATCCCGATCCTAGGTGAAAACGTGGCGTGCATTGGAAGGAAATCTGATCCAATGATATATATATATATATATATATATCCTCATTTGAAGATGTGATGGCTCTAATAATTCTTGAGGTCTGATAGGTTTTGTTAACTGAGAAGTGCCACCACTTGCACATTGGTACATCAAGGGCACCTTGGTCATGAATTTTGTTAGAAGATCAAGAGTTTGATTCTGCTGGAATTAAAAAATTAAAAAAATAAAAATAAAATAAGAGCCGGAATTCTCAGGCAACCTAATAAGAATGTAATTGTGTGGGGATGTTAAGAATGGTGTTGTATTGAGTGGTTGAGAAATTAAGGATTAAATTACAAGATGATAATTAGGTTTAATCATATTCAGAATAGGATAATGATAGGTACATTGTATTTATGGATCCGTTGACTTCTTGTGTAGCTCAGCACGTGTTGTGTTATCTTTTGAATAAATTTCAATCCTATGCTTTGGCTTTTCATGCCGTACGTAGTGGGGGGAGATTTGCATATCATCTCCCTATCAACGATGTTTTCAAGGGTTAGCTCAATCAACTGGGATTATGTATAATAACATAAATATTATTAGTTCGAATTCCTTTCTCCTCTTTTGTGCGATCATGTCAAAAAAAAAAAAAAAAAAAACCTTATCTTAAACAACATAATTTTCTTCTAAATTTGGTTGGAAAAACTTTTTCAATCTAATTTTATAAAAATGTCACATGTGGTTCGTACATGCTAAGACACACATAACAATTTTATAGACCGGATTGAAGGAAGTTCTAAAGACATGTCAATTTAATAGATGAATTAGGATTTTATTTACTCCCTCTTAATTATTGTAAGCAAGGCTGTGCAATGCATGATTCTATATATAGTCTCCTAGAATCGGTGATTAAGACAATTTTTGTTATTTTTCAAGAATCATGCTCGTGACCCCACGGACATTTTTGAAACATAACAAGAGTTGAATTTAAGACTTTAATGTTGCTAACCAAGATAATATAAAACCGAGTCCATATCTTGCTTAATTATCTTATTTTTATGCATTTTTTTTTAATTAGTTGTACCATTTATATCTACCCTTTAGAATTTTTTTAATTTCTCAAGAGAAAGTCAATCTGTGACATATGCAATCTATATAAGGCTCCCATACGTATAAAATATGTGTATTGCCTTCACCTATTTTTTGTAATTTTTTTTAGTGAATCAAACAATTTAGGACTCGTTTGGTTCACGAATTTAGTATTTCATTAAGAAAATGAATAGCTATTACTAAGAATAGAGGAAAGTAGAATGGAATAATTATTCTTATTCCTTAGTTTGGTGACAACATATATATTATAATTGGAGTTGAGCCAAAATTACTAAAAACAACATCCTTTTTAAAAAATAATAATATATAATATATAAAAAAAAAATAGAATTGCAGGTTGCCAGTAACCCCATTGGAATTCAAGGTTTTTTTTTTCTAATAAAAACAAATTTAAGGGTTAAAATAAACTTTTTGAAAAAAATTGATTTTTTTGAAAAAAACTTGTGAATTTCTTTGAAAATAGCTATTCCTCTAATTTTTTAGAGGAATAGTTATTCCTGTGTATAAAGGATTAGTGATTTTTACGGAAATAACTATTTCATTATAGAGATCTATTCCGCAAATTAAACGGGCCTTAAGTGTTTGAAAGAACTAAGAAGAGATTGGATGAAAAAAGAAAGAACAATATTATATATAAGAGGAATGCTGAGCATGTGATATACATACACATGCATCTAAACAAACTTGACTTTTTCTTTTTGAGATTTTTTAATCTCTATATACACCAATAAAGAAATGGTGGACGTCATGGGGATGGATTAGCAAATTATTAAATTTATCATTTATTTTATTTTTCTTTTAAATAACCAGTAAATTAGTTCTTTATTTCTTCTACCCTTTATATATATATATATATATATATATTATCACGAGAAAGTCAATATGACATATACAATCCATTTTTATATATAAAATATGTGTATTGGCTACACTTTTTTATTTTATTTTTGTAAATTTTTAGTGAATTGAGCCATTTTTAATGTTTGAAAGAAGAGTTTGGATGGAAAAAGAAAGAAGGAAATATATAATAATACACCCAACGATTAATATTTTGTCTTGCTTAGAGTGTTTGATAATCATATTATAAAATATTAAAATGAAGCTAAAAAGTGCCTTTGATAAAGAGAACTATTACACGTGGTTGATGTGACAATTTCAACCAACAGTTATTTGTGTATTTTTTTAATGATTGATTGAAACTAACACATCAACATTATGTGATAATTTCTAACATTACTCATAAACTTATTTTATTATAGTCATATATAATTTTATATTATAGATAATGTTTCTTTCATTTGTAAGTGAATTAGTCATTTTACTCGAGTGCCAACTTGTGTTGTATGTGAACTCTACCCATGGCAACCATTTAACCCACTCCTTTGGTTTATCGCCAGTGAAACACCTAAGGTACATTTTCAAGGTTCGATTAACAACCTCAGTTTGACCATCTATTAGTGGATGATACGCTGAATTAAAGTTGAACTTAGTTCCTTGTAAACGAAAAAGCTCCTTCCAGAAATTGCTTGTAAATGTGGGGTCTCTATCACACACAATGGATGTGGGCATCCCATGCAACTTGAAAATATGACCAAAAAATTATTGAGCCATTATGATTGCCGAATATGGATGGGCACAAAATGGGCATATTTGGACAATCTATCTACCACCACATAGATTACAGACTTACCTTGAGAGTTAGGTAACCCATCAACAAAGTCCATCGAAATGTCTGACCATATGATCGTGGGAATCGGTAGAGGCTGTAATAATCCACTGGATAGCGTGAGGTCGGCTTTATTTCGTTGACATATATCAAATTCATGCAAATATTCTTTTATTTGTGAACATGCCCCTTGCCAATAAAATACTGATTTAAGTCTATGCCACATTTTATAGAAGCCCTCATGGGACCCACTGTGAATTTCTTGAATAATGGCTATGGTGAGGGGAGATTGAACACGTAAATAGATGCGATCTTTAAAGAAAATCAAACCTGATTTCAAACTCCATGGGCCAATAGCTTCCCCTTGTTGAATTCTGACCACCAATTCTTGTAACTCTCTTTCACGTGATATCTCCTCCTTAATGGGTCCAACCCAATTGGGTATGGGGCTTGAGAGAGCCATTGCTAGGCCTGGATGTTCCTTGCGAGATAGACTGTCCGCTGCTGAATTTTCAAGACCCTTTTTGTACTCAATGGTGAAATTGTATCCCATTAATTTTACCAACCACTTCTGTTGAGCTTCTATCGTGATGGTTTGTTCTAACAAGTATCGCAAGCTCTTTTGATCCGTTCGTATGACAAATTGTTGTCCCAGCAAGTATGGTCACCATTTTTGAACTGCAGCAATGAGAGCTATCATCTCCTTCTCATATGTTGATCGAGCTAAGTTCTTTCCCTTTAGAGCTTGGCTAAAAAATGCTATAGGTCGTGAATCTTGCAGAAGTACAGCCCCAATTCCTGCGCCCGACGCATCACATTCCATTACAAATGGTTTGTTAAAATATGGTAGTGCTAGTACCGGGCCTGTAGTCATTGCTTGCTTTAGCATGGAGAACGCATTTGCTGCTGATTCTGTCCATTCAAACGCATATTTTTTTAAAAGCTGCGTTAATGGGCCTACAATGGACCTATAGCCTTGGATAAATTTTCAATAATATCCCGTAAGTCCCAAAAACCCTCTCAATGCCTTTACTGACGAAGGTGTAGGCCACTTTACCATAGCCGAGATTTTTTCTAGATCCATAACTACCCCGTGCCTTGAAATCACATGTCCCAAATAACAAATAGTATCTTGCCCAAACTGACATTTATCCCTTTGTACAAACAACTGATGAGTTTGCAAGATTTCCAAAACTTCCCGTAAATGATTTAAATGTTCCGCCCAAATCTTGCTATATATTAAGATGTCATAAAAAAAAACAAGAACGTACCTCCGAAGTAATCCTTTAAAAATTTCATTCATGAGAGATTGAAAGGTGGAAGGTGCGTTGGTTAACCGGAACGGCATGACTAGGAATTCATAATGGCCATGATGCGTCCTAAATGCGGTCTTGTCGACATCTTTCTCTGCCATTCGTATTTGATGGTACCCCGATCTGAGATCTAATTTGGAGAAGACGTGGGCGCCATTGAGCTCGTCCAATAACTCCTCAATTACAGGAATTGGGAATGTATCCTTAACTGTCACATGATTAAGTGCTCGATAGTCCACACAAAGCCTCCACAAACCATCATGTTTCTTTACAAGCAATACTGGAGACGAATATGGGCTTGTGCTTGGTCGAACCACCTCTGAATTTAGCAATCCTGTAACCATCTTTTCAATCTCATTTTTTTGATAATGAGAGTATCGGTAAGACCTTACTTTAATTGGACCAGCTTCCTCTTTGAGTTGAATTGTATGGTTGTGCGACCTGTTTGGTGGCAGCCCTTGTGGTTCATTGAAAAGCTCTGAAAATAGAGTTAATAGATCCAGGAGTTGATTCTCTGTTGAACTTGGTCCAGATTGTTGGGCACCCAATGTGATGGTTTGCAAGGTTCCTTCCGTGGGTACCCACTGCCTTGTTGGCATAATGTGACAAAGCCACCCCACTTTTCTTCTTTTTAGTTCCCTGCCCATCACTCTATTATCCACCACCCAATGCACATGAGGTTTTAATCCTCTCAAATCCACCCTTCTTCCCTTCCACGAGAAATTCATCTGCAACCTTTCGAAATCCCACCAAATTGGACCCAAGGTCCTTAGCCGCTGCGTACCCAGCACCACCTCACACACATCCATGGGTAGTAAAAAGAAATCTATAACAAATAATTCTCCATGGAGCCACAATAGCAGTCCTGCACACATACCTGTACAGCGAAGCTTCTCCCCACTGGCCACCATGACCTGCATCATACCAGAGTGGGTGGGTTTCAACCCCAGCTGTTGAGCTACTTCTTCGTTGATGAAGTTGTGGGTGCTTCGGAGTCCATCAATACCATCACGCTCAACTTGCCCATGCTCTTCGTACCCTCATCGTTTGTGGGGAAGGTGTTCTGGTGAGTGCATAAATTGAGATCACAGGTTCATCTTCTGGGTTGCCTTCAATTTCAACTGGATCTGTCTCCTCCCATTCTTCTTCTGCCGTATAGATCCCTTCAATTACAAATAATTTTTTACACCGGTGTCCAGGAACGAATTTCTCGTCACAATTAAAGCATAGCCCCTTAATTCGCCGATCTTGCATCTCGGCCGGAGATAATCTTCTAGAAGGGGGTTGTCTTGGCCGTCCCAAGTTGGATGAAGGAAGAGGCGGAGCTATATCTCTCTGACCCAGACGTCGATCTTCGTTTATTGGTGGTTTCTTTAGACTCCAATTCCTTGCCTCATACAACTAGGCTAGCCCAATCGCCTCTATCACGGAGGTGGGTCTTGCTGCTTGTACTTTTGTTCGAAGATTGCCTTTAAATCCGCTGACAAAACATCCTAATTGATGTTGGATTGATAATTTTCCCACCTGACTGAGAAGTTGTTCAAATTGTAATTGGTACTCCATCACCGCACCTGTCTGCTGCAATTTTGTGAGGTCCCTGAAGTGATCCTTAAATGCTATTGGTCCATACCAAGTGTGCAACGCAGCTTTTAGAGACTTCCATGTTACCATCTCTTCGCTGTCTTTGAATAATTGATACCACATTTGTGATTCCCTTTCAAGGTGATAAGCCACCATAGGTAATTTGTCTTCTTCCTTTATTCGTTGAAAGTCAAAAAATTGTTCTACCCGACATATCCAGCTTGTGGGATCATCTATTCCGTTATATTTTGGGAAATCCATCTTGGCTAACTTTGGCATGTATGAGTTTGAAGAATCTTGATGTCTATCATGATTTCGTGAATTTGAATTTTCTCTAGAACCGCTTGCATTACCTGCCTTAGACAATAAGGTGTCTACCTTGCTGTTATTTTCCTCCATGCGTCTGGCCTGATCATCAAACTTTTTTACCAGTCCTTCGATCATAGTTTTGATACTGGCAAATTGTTGCTCGAGTTTGTCCACCCTTGGGTCCGCCATCAAACAAGATCGTTGCTCTGATACCAAAATGTTACGTGATTGGTTACTTGATTGAGTAACTGATCTCGTAATTCTGCGATCAACAGGGAAAGAAGCCGGATCTGACTTCTTATTCTTCCCTATGATTGCTAGATGGTGCTAATTGGTGAGAATTAGTAAATAGGAATTTAGAGGATTCCTGAACCTTGTAACAAACGTGAAGTTTGAAATAAAATTATGCGTACTCTTTTATTGCTTCGACTGAACTTTAAATAGAAAACACAAACATAAAATTGGAGGCTGACTCCAAGTCCTACTAGGATACGCAGTAGTAGGATAGAGTTGCAGACTTCTATCACATCCCTATTTCTACTGATATTGGAAATTGAAATAACAATTGGATAACAATGGAATTTAAAATAAACAAATAAATAATACTGCAACACGCTTTATTTCTTGATCTTGCATTCTCATATAAGTGATTTTGGAGGGCGATGCCAAATTGGTGGTGGAGGCCATAAATGGTAATTGCAGCAATTGGAGTAGTATTGGGCATCTAGAGGAGGATACACATTCGGTTATGCAGTCTTTTGTAAATTGGAAATTGTGTGTGAAATGTTTGGCTAATATGGCAATATGGCAGCTTGTAGGCTGGCTAAATTGGCAACTTCTAATATCATTGATAGGTTTTGAGATTCTAAAATCCTTGAATGTATTAGTGATGTTATTTAGATGGAGCAAATTGCCCCATCTAGCTGTTGATGTTAATGAGAATCTAAACTTTATTAAAAAAAGAAAAAGAATTAGTCATTTTATTGATTGAAAATAAGATATTAAAAAAATTGAATATAAGAACTTAATTAGTAATTTTGTGTCATAAAAAAGTGAAAAATAATTTTTAAAATAATTATTATTTTTATAATTTTTAAAAAAAGGGAGTGAAAGTGGGGGGCAGGAAATTATTAAATGAGCTTAAAGGGGACACGTGGAGGAGAGTAGTTGGTGGGTTAGTCATATATAATTTTATATTATAGATAATGTTTCTTTCATTTATAAGTGAACTAGTCATTTTATTAGAACATGATTTTGGAGGGCAATGCCAAATTGGTGGTGGAGGCCATAAATGATAATTGCAGCAATTGGAGTAGTATTGGGCATCTAGTAGAGGATACACGTTTAGTTATGCAGTCTTTTGTACATTGGAAATGTGTGTGTAAAACGTTTGGCTAATATGGCAACTCATAGGCCGGCAAAATTGGCAATTTTTGGAATCCTTGAATGTATTACTGATGTTATTTAGATGGAGCAAATTGTCCCATTTAGCTGTTAACGTTAATAAGAATCCAAATTTTATTTAAAAAAAAAAGAAGAAGAATTAGTCATTTTATTAATTGAAAATTAAATATTAAAAAAATTAAATATAAAAACTTAATTAATAATTTTGTATCATAAAAAAGTGAAAAATAATTTTAAAATAATTATTATTTTTATAATTAAAAAAAAGGAGTGAAAGTGGGGGCAGGAAATTATTAAAAAGAGCTTAAAGGGAACACGTGGAGGAGGGTAGTTGGTGGGTGATTGCGGTGGTGGAGCAGGTAATGGCCACTAGGACTGGGAAGGAATTTTGTGGCACATATTCTAGCTCAAGTACATCTGTTGACTGTAACCACCATTGCACTTTTACTATTATATCCCCGCAGTCCTTCCCACTCCGGGCTTACTGTACATGTTTTCCACTATTGCCCTCGCTTGACTCCACCATTTACCACTGAACCAACCTTTGCAATTAATAAGCTCAGTTCGAGTTTTTTAAGGTAAAAGAATAAAGACGATCAGACCCATTTAAAGGATAAAGTTAAAGGAAGTTCCTTTATGTTAAATAAGATCTATTTTCATTTTTATATTATATTTTTGTTAAGGTAAAAAAAATAAAATTAAGGGTTATTATTAATTTTTTATTTTTAAAAATGACTAACTCGAATTTTTCATATAATTTAAGACGCAGTTAAGATTAAATTACACATCAGCCATCACTTCACGTCATATTGTTATAGTAAATTAACCAACTTTTTTTTATACTTAAAATTTTACTCCATGTGTATAACATGAAGTGATGGTTAATATGTAATCTTAGCTAGCATTTTAAAATGATGTGAAAAATTCTATACGTCATTTTTTTAAAGTCAGAAATTAATAATAACACATGTCGTGTTTTTGTTAGGTATGATATGGTAAAGTTACTTAACGGAAATTGATTTCAGAAAGTAAATTATTATTTTGACCTATCATAAGGACTTATAAATTATTTTTTTAATACCACATAGAGTAATTTACAATTTATGCTAATTGCAATAACTTATAAATTATTTTTTATACTACATTGAGTGATTTGTAATTTAAGTCAATTACAATGACTAATTTTGCAGTTATAAAAAATATATATAACTAAATTAAGTAGAATGTAATTTTACAACCAGAATAAGCTGTACAAATTTAGTGTTCATTGAAAATTAATATTTTATTAAACATTTTGTCTTTATTTTATATTATTGCAAAAAACAATATTCTATTGTTGAAAAAAATAAATAAATAAAAAATAAAGTGTGAGAGAGAGCGTGTTAGCAACGGGATGGAGGGTTGACAATGGAGTGTCCAAGACTCCAAGCAAGGCCAATAACCAATAGCGCGTAATTAGTAGGGCCTATGATTAAATTTTCATAAATGTCTTGTTAAATAATTGAGAAAAAATAAAACAAAATTAGTGTTTGCACTAAACACTAATTTACCATAAGTTTTTTAGGATTACAATTTTTTTGTGATGAGGACAAATAATAAATAATTTTTCATCGTCAACTTTTGTTTGAAATTTTGATGAAAACTGTTGCCGAGCCACCTCTAAATTCTTGAAGACAGTTTGGCTATTCATTTCTAGCCAATTTGGGATCGTCCAACCACCTCTTATAATTTGTTTTATTGTAGGGGATATTAATTGTTGCTAATGTGACGGATCTGGCTTAGTAATAACAGCATGTATAATATAGTTTAAGTAACGGTCAATATTGAATATCTCAAAGTCTTTATTCGTTTTTTCTTTTCTATTAAAAAGCTTGTAAAAGTAAAAAAACTTTGAGATTCAATCTTAACAATTTTTTAAACTACAGCATATATATTGTTATTTTAATAACAGCGTATAAGCTAGATCCGTGACATTGTAACAATTTTTGGTCAAAATTTTTAAATAAAATTTATGTGTGTGAAATGATTTGTTATTTATGCTTACCACGTGGGGTTTTAAAGTACTTTTTACACTCTCGGGAGATTATTGCAAATCACACGTGGGCTAATTTTATATTTTTCCTAAATAATAAGCTTATAGATTTGCCAATTTACTTAACCATTCTCCTTAATTATGGTATTATTTTTCCTAAACATGTAATTTTCACATAAAATTTTAACATGATGGCATTGTCCTTATAGAATTACATGCTTTAAGAATAAATGGCAATTATAAATTAAACGTTAATTTTTGTTATATTAAAATATGTCATACATAAATTATTACTAAATATCTAAAATTTGGAACAAAATCTTCTCAATTTCAAATGAACTGAAGAATATTTAATTATTTATATTTGAATGATATTTTTATTTTTTCACTTTTTGATGAGACAATAATACAATTCCATGATAATTAACCGAATATTTTCCCGTTTATTTGAACTAGAAAAAGTCCTAATTATTTTATTGGTTTATACACAATGGGCTAAGGAAGTAATCTTCTTCTTCTTTATTTTTATTTTATTTTTTCAATTTTCAATTATTTAAAAAATTACTTTCTTAGTGAAAATAAGAAAGAAGGGAAAGCAATTTGACAAAATAAGAACCAAGCTTAAAAGTACACACATAATAAAACTGTTACTCTTCACACCTATTTATCATACTCACCTTTATATTGGTTGATGCTAATGTATTTTATGTGACTTTCTTTTTTATCATTTTTTTTAAAGTAACTGATTTGAGAAGTTGCTTAAAACACACTGCATAAGACTGTAAAATAAGTGTAATAAATGAGTGTGAATAGTAATATTATAAATACACAATTTAATTTTTTAAAAATTACGTATATGATGTAATAATAACAAATTTTATTAAAAATATTTAATTTAATAACTTAATTAAAAAAAATTTCTTAGTAAAAATAAGAAAGAAAGGAAAGTAATTTGACAAAGAGTGGAGCTTAAAATAATAATTAAGCATAATAAATAAACACAAAAACCCACGCCCAACATTTATTCTCAAAACAAAAACAACCGAAGACTCAGACAGGCAGAGAGAGAGAGAGAGAGAGAGAGAGAGGGTCAGAGAGGGAGAGAACCTTTTGCTTTTTATTGCTCGCTCTCTCTCTCTCTCTCTCTCTCTTCTCTGTCCAACAAAGCTTGTTGATTCTCTGGCTCTCACTATTTTTTTTTATCTTTTCAGAAAATCGTGCTGTCTTTTTCTCTGAGTCTCTCTAGTTTCTCTCACCACAGAAGGAGAAGAGCTCTCCCTAATAAGAGAAAGAGAGAAGCTCCGCAGAAGAGTAATATGGGGATGAGGAAGAAATGGCCGTACAAGTAATGGCTCAGCAGCAAACTATGCCCAACAATGCCAACACCAGCAACAACAACACTAGCGGTAACAGTGCAAGCCAAGGCCAACAACGACAACTAGCGAAGCCAATGTTCCATGACTTTCTTGGCATGAAGAAGCCCGCCGATTCGCCTGTGGGTTTTTCCCCCAAAGCCGCCGACTCGCCGTCGGCTTCGGCGTCTATTGGGGCTTCCTCCGGTGGTGCCCGAGGGCTCATCTCTACCACCTCTGATCTGGGTTCCGGTTAGTCACTCACTCTGTCACACCTCTGCTTCACTTTACTCTGCTTTTTTTTTTTTTTATTTTCAACTGCTGTTTCTTCTGACTCCCTTTCTCTTTAGCCCCAAGGGTGGTTCTGTGATTCTGGGTTTTCTTAAACAGGTTTTCTCCTTTGTATTTTGGGTCGTTTTGTTTTGATTTTCTTATTTTTGATGTTTACAAAAATGTTTTATTTCTCTAGTTTATAGAGTCATCTGGGAATGTCGAAACGTTGTTTGGTTCTCAGTAGTTTCAAGGGTTATTTCATTTGTATTGGGAGTTATTGTGTTCTTGTTTGTGCTTGTGTCCGTGTGATCAAGTGGATAGTCTTGATTTTCATCTGGTGATATAGGAAGCATATCTCTCTCCTTTTCTCAGTCTCGGAGTGGGGTGGGTGTCGTTGATACGGGTTTGTTTCAGTGAGGTCAGTGACGGGTCGGTTGCTTTCTAGGCCCTTTCTATCTCTGTCTACTTTATCTACACGGGTTTGTTGTATCTGTTATAGTTTGGCACTTTTTTCTTTGGGACTCGACTTTATTCTATATTCATTATTTTGTAAACGTCTCTGTTAAATTTTGTATGTAGTATTTAGTGTTTCCTTTGCAACGTGGTTTGGTGTAAATCATGATGAATAAAATTATGTTGAATGTATATTATAGGCAATTTATTCTTTTCCTTCGATAGTTTCTTCTGATTACCAAGTAAGCATGAATTTGACAGGTAAAAGATGGGACCAAACTGAGGTTATTATTACCCCTTAGCCATTGTGTTATGATGATATGCATGCTTTGTTTTGTTTTTGTTATATTTCTTTTTGTCCTTAAGTTGATCCCTTCCATCTTTGACCTTAATTATTAGGCATTACTAATCTAGAAGCTTAGTTGTGGTGGTTGTTTTGCTGAAACACATTTAAGAAAGCTTGCTCTTTTTCCTGATTTTTGGTGTCTAAATTAAGGTTTCTTTTTCTCATCAATTTCAATAGAAAGACAGGTTGGAAATCATCTCGAGGGGATTCCATTTTATGGTCCAAGGAGTGATATTTCTGGGCCTGAGATAAGTAACAGAATAGTAGGAAGTAAGCGAAATAATCCCGATTCTGCTTTTATGGGGTCATCCAGAGATGGAATCTTAGACCATGACTCTCTTGAGAACTCACATTTGATCAAGGTGTGAATTATAGTGATTGATGTTTCTCCATTCTTAAACAAGCCAAAGAACCCCATACATGGATTCATATTCTCTAACACTGTTAGTCGTGTTATATAGTTACTCCGAAATGGAGCTGGGGGGGAGCGATATAGAAGGTCCAATGACGACGAAGTGTTCTTTGGCATGCAGTCACTGAGGCCAACTTCTTCTTCTCTTGTGTTTCAGCCTCCCACAGGCAGTAGAACTGATGCTAATGTTTCCAAATGGGAACGGCCTATGTCTATGAATGTTGGCCCTGCCATGCAATACCCACCACGTGGGGGTCAGTTTGCACCTATCCTGCATCAGGTACATTCAAACAGAGTCAGGGATGCCACTGCTGGTCCTTCAATTATATCTCAATCAGCTGCTGACGAAGGATCTAGAACTGGAATTAAAGGCCCTGGAATTTTGAGTTCCATCAATGCCACCAGTGGTGCCTCTGAGAGGAACTCATCTGCTGTGCTGCCAAGTGGCAACAGACAGAAGTCTGGGACTAATGTTTTAGAGCCAGAATCTTCTGCTCCTCCCGGGTAAATGTGATAATATGATTTATTCTCCTCTATGTATCTAATTCACTTTTTGTTTTGGGAGGGGTGCGTGGTGGTGTGGAGAGAGTGAAAGAGAAGTTGGATATTTGACACCGTGTATTTGTATCTGTTTGCAGTCGACTTGGGTCAGCATCTGCTAGTCGGCAGATGACTATATTTTATGGCGGTCAAGCTCATGTTTTTGATGATGTCCATCCCAACAAGGTTTGTTTTCTGGTTTTCTACCAACAGTGGCTATCTTTGCTTCATGTTAATGGTTTCTACTGTCAGGTAGATGAATAAGTTTTAAGCAAGTATGTTATTCTACTGTCTCCTACATGATTAAGCTTGTGGTGCTAGCTTAACGAGGACCTAAATTGGTTTATGTTGATGAGTCATTTGGGAAAAGTTCATAGTTGATTGGTATTAACTTAGCTCAAACATATCACAGTTGCCTGCCATTGTCTGTAGAAATGCCGAGGCAGCATTATCTATAAAACAGCAGATGTATATGAGGTTTATATTTCCATACATCCACTGCTAAATTGTTTAAAGAAACATGGTCCTGAATTTGTGAGTTTGTTTCCCAGCTGTACTCATGTTATTGTTACTGCAGTTTGCAATGCGCAACTAAATGTGCACCAAATAATGCTTGTACATGATTTGTAACAGCATTTCAAACTCATGAACCCTTATACTTTCTGTTATTTTTTTGGACAAAGCTTGTTGGAAGATCACTTCTGATTTTCTGTTTTCATTTATTGTAGTTCTTATAGCAGGCCTGCTTAGGGCCCTATAATAATAATGTTGTGTCACAATTCTAGTGGAAGTTTGTACATATGACCAACCACTAGAGAACGGAGCACATTAAACTACTCCAGAGAGGAGCTTGAATCATTGACATTTATTATTAGGTGTGCAGAATGTTGAAGATGGAAACTACCAATATGACATGATTTTATTCTCTTGTTTATTTCTATTATTCTGATTGTAATCTCCTAATAATTCGTTTCCATAATAAGTTTGTATTTCTCTCCTATTTAAATCCATGCAAGCAAATGGAACGAACATCATGGAATAAAACAATTCTCTCTCCTTCTCTCTTCTCTTCTCTTCAGCTTGGTATCAGAGACTTCTAGTTCTTGATTTTTTTTTTTTTTTTTTGGATTATGAGTTTCCTTCTGGCTTGGGTGCACTGTCTCGCACCCACGTCTCTGTGGTTGTGCGACTGTGCAACCCACGTGAACGCTGTGACAAAGCTCTGCTCGGTGTAATCTGGGTTGCACCACCGATGAATAATGGAGATTTGGAGGGATGATCGGTTGGTGAGCACTGTTCAGTTTGACAAATTGATTGTGAAGGGTTGTTCCCTCTGGATTGTCGTCATTCTGGGGTTTCTTTTTGGAGTTTTTGAGGATTACCAGTGTATTTTGGCGGCGGCAGTTTGCTTTCCGGCGGCAGCGCACGAAGACTTGTTTAGGAAGTCGTTTTTGCGTTGTTGGAAAACGACATGCTGTATAGAGTTCTTCCAAAAGATATGTCGTTTAGACCTTGCAAAAAGACAACTCGGTTCAACAGTTTGCCAAACGACATGTAAGAGTCCTAAACTACAAGTCGTTTAGCCAAAAACAAGCAAAAGAAAAATGATGCTGATTCATTAGTAGTTTTTGATGGTTGAATTCTAGTATTCCTTTTATTGCTTTGTAATCTCACTTGAGCCCAAGTGTTGTGTGTTGGAGCTATTTGATTGGATGTCTGAACTCAAAATGGCGGAATCAAGTTAGACCATAGAAACTCACAAAAAAGGGGTAGAGAGTCACGTGACCTCCCACAGTGAGAATCCAACTCTCCAAATCACACCTTTGAGGTTGGATGGGCTGAATTATCTTTCTTGGTTGCAGTCAACCATGTTATATAGTAAGAGTTGAGGAAAGATAATATACCAATCTTATTGTGGGGACGCCTTACTCACTGTTGCCTATATCATTAATAGGTGCCTTCTTGGGTATTAGGTTTCAAAACACCCCTTGAGGCGTTGTCCCCACCTTTCTCTACTTCAAATGGAGACTCTCCCAAGGTGTTTGGACGTGTTTGTTTTGTCCATATTCATGGTCAAACTCGGGGTAAGTTAGATTCTCGGGCCCCCAAATGTGTCTTTGTGGGTTATTTCCTACGCATAAAGGGTATAAATGTTATCATCCCCCAATGCGAAAAAATGTCTTGATGGATGTTACGTATTAGACCTACTCAAACTCAAAACTCCTAGAGATAATGCAGAGGATGATAAGCATCAGGAAGAAGACTTATGATAGGACTCAAAACTCCTAGAGATAATGCATAGGATGATAAGCATCAAGAAGAAGACTTATGATAGGACTCTAGTATTATCCTATAGTGTTTAAACTCGTATTGTATTGTAGAGTTTAAAGTCATATTGACTTGTAACTCTTTCTTGGCTATATATACAAACACTGCTGCATTAGTTGATGCAGGCAGCATTACACAAATTACTATATTACATTCTTTGAAACACAACCATATTTCTCCTCAACCCAACCTCTTCAGGTGGAGAATTTGAGTGAAGGGGGGTTTTTGGGTTTTTGAGTTTGTTACCTATCCATACTCCCATGTTAGAGCAAGTGAAACAACAGCTGAAGTATCCTGCTGAACCAACTAATAAATCATATGTGCAGCGAGAGTTTACCCGAGACGCCAAAAAGGTAAGACTTTCCCTGTTACTACATGCCAAACATCTGATCTTGACTCAGGTAATACTACTTCTATCCCTAATATGAATCCTGTTATACCTGTTGTCGACAATATGAATCTTCCTATTGCACAACACAAAGGAGTTAGGTCATGCACTTACCATCCCATATCTGATTTTGTTTCCAATCAGAACCTTTCACCGTCATTTTGTTCCGTTGTGTCCAAATTGTCATATTTGTTTATTACTAGAAATCTACATGAATGGAGGGCAACAATGCAAAGTGGAGGGCAACAATGCAAGAAGAGATGAAAGCGCTTCACAAAAACAATACGTGGGAGCTTGTTCAATTGCCTAATGGGAAGAAGGTTGATGCAAGTGGGTGTTCACCATCAAGCATAAGGCCAATGGTTCTATGGAATGATACAAGGCCAAATTAGTTGCAAAAGGCTTTACACAAACTTATGGGATTGACTATGAGGAAACATTTGCTTCAATAGCAAAGATGAACTCAATTAGCGTTCTACCTTTTGTAGTAGCAAATTTGGATTGGCCTCTGCACCAATTTGATGTGAAAAAAGCATTTCTTCATGGAGATCTAGAATTTATACATGAAGTTCCTCATGGACTTCAAGATTCATTCTCCATAGGAAAAGTTTGCAAACTAAAGAAGGCTTTGTATGGCTTAAAAAAAATTCCAAGAGCATGGTTTGAACGGTTTTACTGGGCTATGCAGAGATTTGGTTACAAGCAAAGTCGAGCTAATCGTACACTTTTTTATTAAGCATTCCATTCAAGCGAAGGTAACATTTTTGATTATGTATGTTGATGATATTGTAGTAATTGGAAATGATGATGAGGAGATACAATACTTCAAAAAATCTTTGGCCAACGAGTTCGAAATAAAGACTTAGGCAATTTGAAGTATTTTTTGGGCATTGAGGTAGCAAGGTCAAAACATGGTATATTTATCTCCCATTGGGAATATATCCTTGACCTTTTCATGGAAGGATGATTGCTTAGATGTAAAAGCCAATGATAATCTAGTAGAGGTGAATGTTAAACTGAGAGCCTGAGAGAAGCTAGTGAGAGTCCTCTGTTGTATGAGGCTAGATATTAGTGATTAGTTGGCTGGTTGATTTATTTATCTCACACCTGCCCAGATAGTAGATATGCTGTTGGTGTGGTGAGTCAATTTAAGTATTCTCCATGAGAGCCTCATATGGAAGAAGTTTACTGGATCTTTCGCTACCTAAAATCCTCACCAGATAAGGGATTGTTGTTTTCTTGACATGATCATTTCAAAATAGAAGCCTATACAAATATAGATTGGCAGGATCAATTATGGATCAACGGTCCATGTCAAGATGTTGTACATTTATGAGAGGTAATTTAGTTATATGGTGTAGCAAGAAACAGTAAGTGGTTGCCAAATTCAGTGCAAAAGCATAATATAGAGCCATGAGTCATAGTGTGTGAAATATTTTGGTTGAAGATAAGAGCTTGGGTTTGATTACAATGATTCTATGTGATTGTATTGTGACAATTATGCGGCAATTAATATTGCTCACAGTCCAATCCAACATGATTGAACCAAGCAAGTTGAAATTGATTGTCTATTAAAGAAAAACTTTGAGCGGGTATATTTTGCACGTTGTACGTGAAGACAAGGGAACAACTTGTGGATATCTTAACGAAGGGAGTGTCTAGTGACTAGTAGTGCTCTTCATTCAGGCTTATGCAGATTGGGCATGCGAGACATCTATGCCTCCGCTTGAAGGGAAGTGTTGAAGACAAAAACTTTTGATATGACATGATTTTATTCTTTTATTTATTTCTATTATTATGATTGAAATCTCCTAATAATTCATTTCCATAGTAAGTTTGTATTCTTTTCTTATTTAGGGTGCATTTGGCATTGTGATTTCATAGACCAAAAGTGTAATTTTAAATCAAATCGTAGAAAATAGATTGTTTGGAATTGCATTTTTAAAATATTGTGATTTGAAAATGTAAAAAATCTGCATTTTCAAATTGCAGGTAAGGAAGTCTTCTTCAAAATGCACAATTTAAAAGGTTAAATTGCAATTTTAAAGTCTAAACTGCGTTTTTGCCAAATGCTTAACTGCATTTTTAAAAATAACGTTTTCAAATCGCAAACCCAAAGGGAATCTTAAACCCATGTAAGTGAATGGAACAAACATCATGGAATAAGACAGTTTCTCTCCTTCTCTTCTCTTTTCTTCGCTATTCTTCTCTTCTCTTCAACTCAGAAAACCAGTTAATGATATCTTTTGGTCAACTGTCTTTAACAGTCAGTTTCCTGTTTTGCTTTGTCTCAGAAATTGTTATGAATTTGTGTCTTCTGAGTACTATTCACCTTATGATGTTCACTTTCAAAACACACTATTGGCACTACCAAGGTTGTAGTTAACTACTAAGTTTGCTAATCTGCATGCAGAAGAATTATACCAGTAGAACTCCTTTGCTATATATGAGAATCTGCGTCCGCAAATGCGCTACTTAGTCTATAAAATTGCAGTGCAAAACTTTTTTTTAGAGTTTTTGGAAATGTATGTGTGGCTTTTCTCAAATCATCAACACAAATACTGAAATAAATACTGTGTCAGGCTTGCACTTAGATTCATATGAGTGTTGGATTTTTTAGGCCTTCACATCTGATTATGGGAATTGTTGATGAACTGTTTAAAGTCTTGTTATGTTTTAAGGAAGATCCATCATTACCTCTCTCATGGATTGTTATGATATCCATTGATCATGAATACGCCAAAAGTTTTCTGTTCTCCTTCTAAAGCTCGTGTGATATGAAACAACCATGTTAAGCACTCCAGGAACATGTTTGTTTTGTGCTGAATTAACATCATTTTCATGTTGCTTCTTTCAACAAAACCTTAGCCCATGGTATCAAATCACTTTAGGAAATTTAGTTGTTGATCTTTCTTCCACATATCCTGTATCTCAATCATCAAAGCTGGAAATTACTGGAAAAGGGCTTTCATTGTACTTATGTCTGTCATTACTTGCACAGGTCCTTGTACTCAATTGTTTTGATGAAAAAAAAAAAAAAAATTGGGCTCGCATTGACCTTATAAGGATTTCCTTGGTGTCAATAAGACAATCTACCCATATCCCAGCATGTTATGCACCAAGGATGCTTGGAGCAACGTGCTTTGTGCACAGTAGTTGTATCAAATTGGAACATCTTCTATACTTCATAGGTACCACCATAAGCTCATGGCTGTAGGACATAAACTTCAGTTAACTAAATGGCCCTGTCACTGATGTAGGCACCACCCTCACCATGCTCTCCCACCTCATCAACTCTGAAACTATTGCAGTGGAGTTTGTCTTCGTCATTGTCCTTGCGTGGGCTCTAGCACTCTGGTGAAGCCACTATGCTGGCCTGCAGGTTATCATGGTTCTTGACCTTACGGGGACAGCCATGGCTGCGCCTGGAGCCAATGGGTTGATCGTGGGTTTGGTGGTGGTTGTGGGGATGGGGACTAAGATGACATTATTTTCTGCTGCGGTGGTGTATTGGAAGTCTTTGGTCTCTTTGGTTGGCCAAAAATGTTTTACAAAAACGAACTATAAAATATTTTATGCTCCATTAGCCTTGTTTTCCTTGGTCTAACTGAAAATGTTTTTGGTTTGACAAAAAATTTTAGCCGCCCTAAACGTCTAAAAGTGGCGAAAACATTTTCTAGAAAAAGTTTTACTCTGCAACAAATGGGGCCTAAAATTATTCTTTAGTTCTTCATGCAAGCGTAAATCATGCAAGCTGCAGAAGTTTTACCATCCATTTTGTGCCAGTATTATTGTGTGGTTCCTTGGGAATCTTGCCTATTACTTCCCCTTTTGGATACGATAGTTGTTTTGTTGATTTATATATCCAGTTCACTTAGGTTTGTCTTCTTTCAGTTCTGTCATGATATGGTGGGTTTCGATGGGATGAAATATACAATTCAATGTCTTCAGGATGCTGGCAAATACATATATGTTGGCGTAGCTTGTTGTTTCTCATAAGTTGATATTAAATCATGAATACGAAAGTTCTTGAACAATCAGCAGAACACAGGGTTGCTAAAGAAAATGATAAAAAATAGCTCCATCTTGACGTTTCAAGAGCTTTTGAATATCATCTACCAAATAAGGCCCTTGATGAATACTAATTCAGAGAGAATTTGCAATATTATTTACTTTGTTCACCCGTATATTAAACACTGGAATTTACATTTAGTACACTTCTCAAGAAACAGCTGAATTGAAAGCTAGCAAAACTAAGAGGAACATCTGAATACCATGGGTGTTTGGTACATGCTTCTTGGTTTCTCGGGGATTTTAGGTGGTCCTCATGACATTGGATTTTATGCTGTTACGGCACCTGAAATAATTACTTCTGTATGACATGACATGATCACTATTGCTTCCAAATATATATTTCAGGCAGATGTTATAATGGCCTTAGCTGGATCAAACGGAGGCTCTTGGTCAACAACCTTCTCGCCCAAATCAACTGCAAGGCCAGGTGGTGAAAGTAGCATTCCTGGTGGAGACAATGAAACAGGAGGCATGGCAATTAACATGGCACTTTCTCGGGAGTTTCGTGGGAGGATATCCGCCACTGGTGTTTCTAATCATGGAGGTGGCTTGGGTGATCAAACATCAACACCACCAGGTGATCTTCCTGCCCGATGACCATGTCTTTGAGGTGCTGTTGTTTGATACAGAATGAAAAGTGACATCCAATTTGGTTTACATGAATGAGTTAACTTTGCTTTGTCCTGGCACCTAAAATCAGTCTATCTAAAACACCTGCTGAAATACTTCATTTCGGAATAGGATCCTCTCCATTTCATACATGATGTCAACGTCGATAGGTCTCTTATAAAAATTAAATAACGTAGCATTATGAACACCATAAGATGTACCAATTTTAAATTGACCATGAAATGAAGATGATCTTTGTCCATTCGTTTCAGGATTTCAGCCGTGATTCTCTCTCTCTCTTTTTTGTTTAATATCACATTGGTGATCTTGGTCATGATGGGTCCTCCCTGAGGAATATGTACTGTTGTATACTATTATTGATTGCTAAAAACTATTGTAGGAGGACTTCAAGGCAGCATTACACCAAAAGATACAAGCAACCCTGTTCATGCAGCAGAACCCAATCCAGAAGCAAAAAGAGAGCTATGATGTTAAGACTCGAATAGGTGTTAATTATTTCAAAATCTAGATACAGGTTAGGGTAAAAGAGCTTATTCTTCCTCTAATATTTTCTGGGCTCTCTACCCTTTTCTTTTTTGGTGGTGGGATGGGGCTTTCCTTGTTTGTAGGGGACCCTATAGAGCTATCAGATTCATAATCAGATACAGCACTTTGCCAAATCTATAATATGCTTTTAGTTTGATGCCTCATGAAAGTGGAACCATTTCTGTTAGCCGTTAAATCTCATTAAAAATTTGTTAGCCGTTAACAGAGAATATTCTCTGTTAGCCGTTAAATCTCATTAAAAATTCAATATTTTCAGTTAGCCGTTAAATCTCATTAAAAGACAGAAATACCGCAAATTCAAAATTCAAAATATATATATAAATATATAAATTTTTTATTTTTTATTTTTTTGGTATTGAAACTGGTATGGATACATTAATAATATATAACTTTTAATTTGTTTAATTTTAAGGGTATTATATGTAATTTTTGTTTATAAAGTTAGGGTATTTAGGTTATTTCAATTTTTTTAACAAGTTTGACTGATGGAATGGAAGTTTTGTGAAGAAAATGGAAATATGATAAAGTCTGGCAGTAAGTTGGAAGTTCACGAGGAGAATTGACAATGTATAATAGTTAATAACGGGAAAATGTAAGTACCCAAAAATGTATTTAGCATTAGCTTTTTTGATGTATTATTTGCTAACCTGCTCTGTTCTAGAAGTAGGAATTGTTTTTTATATTCTTTTTACTTCTTTGTCTTAGAAGCAAAGCCATACAATGCTGTTGCCGTGTGTATCTTTGCCATATCTGCATATCTTCTAAAACAAAGAAAAAGAGAGAAATAAATGAGCAGAGTCAGGGACGGTGGCCTCCTGATTTTGAATTTTGAGAGGGAAAGAGGGATACGTCTTGTGAGAATCTACTACATACTCCATTTGGGTGGAATTAGGGTTTAGCCTTGTGAATCTCATCCTCATTTCTTCTCATTTTCAAATTATTTAGAAATAAAAAACAGAAAAATGGGCTTCCTCCTTCTGACTAATGGTGTTGGGTAGGTTGGCATTGATGTTATGAGCATCAATGAAGTCTATCCACTCAGAGAGAGAAAATAATAATTGGAGAGAGAGAGAGATAAAATAATAATTGGAAATTTGGAGGCCCAATGAGTTTTTATCTATATATAATATTGAGCGACTTTTTACTCATTTATCCTGCCGTATAAGTCAGTATGAAATAAGTGTGAAGAGTACGTTTGATAATTAAATAATACTACTCTTTACATTCATGTTACGTTGGCTGAGCCTAACATGATATATTTTAGGGAAAAGTATAAAAAAGCCTCCAAACTACAAGCTGTTTGCAATATAGTCATTTAATGTTTAAAAGGTAATAAAATAGTCTCCCAAATTACCAAAATGTATCAAAAAGGTTACTTATTTTTTTTATATGCCTATAATACCCCTATTCTTTTAACAAATAAAATAATAAAATAATTGTAAAAATACAAAACAATTTTTTTAAAAATACAAAAATTATTTATTTATTCTAAAAAAATATATATATTTTTGTATTTATTCGCCCATTAGTCTTTTTATTATATTTTTTAATTTTTTTTTTGTTTTTTTTACAATTATTTTATTATTTTATTTGTTAAAAGAATATGAGTATTATAGAAATATAAACAAATAAGTGGTCTTTTTAATACATTTTGATAGTTTGGGAGGCTATTTTATTACCTTTTGAACATTAGGGGGCTATATTGCAAACGACTGGTAGTTTAAGGGACTTTTTTTTTTTATATTTTTTCCTATATTTTAAGTGACTTTTACAATGTTAACCACTTAAAATACATCATATCAACTGGTATGACATGAGTTTGATTAATGAGCGTGAAATGTAATATTACTTTTGTTTGTTTGTTTGTTCTCTTTTGGATAAAGTTTTTCTTCAAAATTCCGTCCATCCCATTCTTTTAGACTGACGTATGTCTAAAATGCATGTGATTTTAATATGCAATTTTTTTTTTAAACGTAGAAAATCACATGAATTTTGAACGCACGTCAATTGAATAGATTCCCCCAACTAGAAAAAAACTGTCCTCTCTCTCTCAAGGGTGAGTGTATTTAAGGTTGAGTCCTTCTAAGGAGGCCCAGTTGTGCATTGAGCGGGGCTTGGCAGAACCAGAACCGTCCATACCCTGAGAGTTTTGTTGTGGACATATAAGGCTCTCTAATATATTTCTCTTATTCCTTTAATATTTAATCATAGCAAAATGTATGTATATTTAATCAATTTTTGTTAACTAATTTAACAAAATATGTCACTTTGCCACATCATACCCCATAAAAAAGCGACACGTGTTATTATTAACTTCTTTAAAAAATGACAATTAAAATTTTTTTACATCATTTTACGACGTCAACTAAAATTGTACATCAGCCCTCACTCCACGTCATACGGCTACAATAAATTAACTTAATCTCTTATATACTCAAAATTTTACCCCGTGTGTAATTCTCACTCATCTTCATTTTCGTTAGCCGCTTCACAAAATGCGACTGTCAAATTCTCGCAAAATGCTTCCAAATTGTAGCGAGCAAGATGAAAATGATAGAGGTTTATGAACAAAGTAAAATTTTGGGGATAAAAGAGATTATGTTAATTTACTATCACAGTATGGCATGGCAAAATAATGGATTCTATTAAGTTATTTAACATAAATTGATTTTAGAAAGTAAACTGTTATTTTGACCTATCTTAAGAACCTATAAATTATTTTTTATACAACAGAGAGTGATTTATAATTTAGGTCAACTATAGGGATTTATAAATTATTTGTTATACCTGTAATCTTATAGAGTGATTTGTAATTTAGGCCAAGCACAATGACCAAGTAATATGAGAAATAAGTAATATATGTGTTTTATTTATTGCTTTGTTTGAATTTTGAAACTACAACTAAATATCGAAGAAATGAATGCTATATATATATATTAAACTACTTAATTAGTTGATTTTTGATAGCCTCTTGTAAAATTATGGATAATTGCAAAATTAATTATTGTAGTTGGCCTAAATTACAAATCACTCTTTGTGGTATAAAAAATAATTTATAGGTCTTTAGGGTAGGCCAAAATAATAATTTACTCCCTAAAATCAATTTCCGTTAAGCAACATAATAAAATCTGTTACTTTGTCACGTCATACCCCAAAAAAATGAGAAACATGTTATTATTAATTTCTAACTTTAAAATATGACAACTAGAATTTTCTACTTGACACCCCAGCGAAGAAGGCTAAGGTTACACATCCGCTCTCACTCCAAGTCATAATGTTACATTAAATTAACCTTATCTTTTATATCCCCAAAAGTTTACTTTGTGCATAACCCTATCTCATTTTCATTTTCTTCGCCACGATTTGGGAGCATTTTGCCAGAATTTGAGGGTCATATCTTCTAACCGTTGAAAAATAAGTAAAAACAACATTCAAGTGAAGAAATTGTGACAAAGTTTTCCTTCAAATTAAGTTGGAGAAAATTAGGTTACTCTTTTTATCAAACTAGCATTTGTCTTTAGAGTATGAAAATTGATTTCATGGAGTAAAGTGTTATTTTGGTATACCTTGAGTATTTATAAATTATTTTTTTAGACTATAAGGAGTGATTTGTAATTTAGGCCAACTACAGGGACCTATAAATTATTTGTTATATCACATAGAGTAATTTGTAATTTAGGTCAACCACAAGGACCATTTTTGCATTTATCCCTAAAATTATACTAAGATAATATTAGTATAGTAATAAATTGAAATATAATAACTATTAGGGAAAAATAAATTACCCCCATCTAACTATCAAGTCATTTGTAATGTCCCTTTTTCCTTGCCGACCTTTCAATTTGTGCAATGCCCTTCCCCCACCACCAAAACTACCATTAGCTACCTTTTGGGGACCACTTCCAGCTAATGTGGTAGTGCTGAGCCCTTGGATAAGCCTTTATTAAAAAATGAAAAAATTTAAGGGTTGATGAACACTACCACATCGTCCCAGTGGTATTGGATTAAGATGAGAGATGGGTATTTAAAATACTCCAAATGCTCATACGTGTCAAAAATTGTAAAATAGTTGGAAGTCTAGCATTTTTCCTTTGATTCATCTAATTCTTTAGAGAGTAATACTACACCTGCAACTCATTTACAACTTGCTGACAGATGATAACAAGTTGTAAAAGAGTAAGTTGTTAGCATTTTTCATATTTAAATTTCATCTAATATAGTAATATGTCTCTAATTACCTAATAAAATAAAATAAAACATAATCAATCTATTGAAACAAGAGTTACAAGATAGTTTGTGTAAATTCAATTTATTGTTATTAATGTAGAAGTAGAAGAAATATGTAACCTTCAATCTCTTTCACTATAAATACTTTCTTGTATAAAATTAGATAATTAAGGGGAAAAAAAGAGCTAAAAAAAGGCTTTGACTACTGGACGTAAACCATAGACCAAACTATATAACAACATACAAAAAAGCCAAAATAGTGAAGTTTGAAAGGTGACATTTTAAGCCCATAGTAGTGTCCTTTCACTCGTGAATAGTATAACTATTCAAACGTTATTATTTTATGAATAATGACGTTTGAACAGTAAAATACCGCATTTTATTTACATTTTTTAAAAACGGCACTATCCCAAAGTCACTAATTATGTTTTTTTGTTTTAATTGCCACCTTAATTCTCGTCTATTACATGCACATTCAACTCTCCCAGCCAGCAACAAAAATTATATATATAAAAAAAAAAAAAAAATTCCCTTGCCCCCTCACTTGGAAGATAATGATGAGTTATTATATATTATTATAATGTGGGAAATTCAGACGGTGAATCCCATTTCACCTCATCCTCCACTTGTATTGGTTTCTCTAGTCCCCCCAAGAGGTAGGTAAAGAGAGGCTTTCAATTACCATAAAAGTCACCAAGCTTCGATGACTTCCATGACCTTTTCTATTTGAGAAAGATGAGTAGGATTTAAGTGAGTTAAATATTGTGAGAGGCACTTCCAATTCCACGCCAGTTGGAGAAAGCAGATTTCATTTCTCTTCTTTGTTTTTTTCCTCTAGTAAGACAAAATAGGGGAAGAGATTCAATTAAGGGGATCATTTTCCGATCTCGATTCTCAGTAATTTGTTGTTCGAAGGATATTGTAAACGCGAGAAAATCATTATGAAAGTTCACTTGTTGCAAGTGGACGGACTAACCAAGACTTTCTTGGGCAGATGAATCTTTATTAAGATTCTCTCTGAATTGTTAGCGATCTAAACAACAAAATTGCTGAGATCTTTGCCCATCTAATCAAAGCTCTAACAGGGAAAAAAAAAATAATGGGAATTGTATTTGAGAAAAATAAGAAAAAGACCCATTTGAAGAGATTATGGATGCAAGAACACTTCCAAAAATAAGAAACTATGTGGTTAGTTATGGATGCAAGAACACTTTCCCTCAAAATATTTGTTTGACTTCTGAATATCAATACAACGTAGTCTTTATATATATTTAACAATATATTAAACATGGTATCAGAGAAAATACAAAATATAAATGCATATTTTGTACTAAAAATTGAATAATATTTTTAGTAGGATTATCTTCGCATGATGGATGTTGTTATTTTTCTTTTAGATAGATACTGTCATTCTTTAGAACAATAATTTCTTTGATCGCAAAATAAATTCTCTCAATTTCACTTGGCATAAAGATGATCCAATTTCCCTATGGCTAAATTACTATATATATAAAATTAGTATTTAAAAGCAAATTACATTACAAATCCACAAACCTAGCTAATAGATCCCTAGAACCAAACCCACTATAAAAGTAGAAGAATTGACTTTCCACTGATTTATGAGAATTAAAACCCCACTATGAGATTTAATATTTCTCTCCTCTCTCTCCTAATTAACTTTTTAAATTAATATAATGAGAAGATGGACCATACCCACGTATATAAACGCACAGCACAGTAAATATATATGATTTCATGGTTGCTTGGAAAAAAAATAAAATGATTTCATGATAAGAATTACCCATTTGCGGCAGTGACAAGCATTCTCTCTATTTTAACTAAAATGAAAAAATCTATCATATGATGCCAATTTACGATTTTAAAATGTGCGATTTTAAAGTGTAATTTTTAAAACCGTAGTTAATTGTTTGGTAAAATTGTAGTTTGTCATTTAAAATTGTGTTTTTAAAAACGCACAATTGCCTGTAATTTTAAAATGTACATTTTTTTTTTCTGTGTTTTCAAACAGTGATTTTTTTTTTATTTAAAAAAAAGGCACCCTAAATGATACATTTTTTGTGATTTAAAAAAAAAAATCAGATTTTGGCTTTCTAAATGGCAAGGCCAAACAAACTCAAAACCTCATTAATCTAATAGTATTGTACATATTGTTACATGGTGAACATGTTGTCACGTGTATTAAATAACTACTTATCTCAAATGTTTAATAAGCTAATAAGAAGATGTAAATTTAATTATTTAATCAATACTTTAACAACGTGATTAAAATGTTTAAAAATGTATATGAAACAAAATAAAATCTAAACCCCATTTTAGTTGAAATGGTGTGTTAAAGCATAAAATCAACAAGTAACCACTCACACGCTTAGTCATCAATTTGTGATCCCTGCGAGACAATTAAAGTCAGAGTGGCACACCGTGAAGGGGTAGGGGAGCAGCGGTGCCACTTCCGATACTTAAGTCAGTAACGTATAGAGGTGACAATGGAGAAGATAGATGGAGATTAGAGCATGAGATCGAGCATAGTTGAGTCTAGCATCCTTATATATATAGGCTAAATATAATTTATTTTGCATGTTTCACAAGGCAATTGTCATGAATTTTAGCATCCCTATATATGCTAAATACCATTTAATGAGTTGTTTTTTTCTCGATTTCTATTATACGTTGCTTTTCATATAAGATCCTTATGAACGTGTGCTACAAGTAAGCTGTGTTTGGGATGGCTATCCGTTGGACCGACTGGATATTGAATGATATTGTGAGCCTGGCAGGCTGAGCCCCATACTTCCATTATTCCAATAGTCTCCCATTCCTTTGAGCTACATGATCATTGGCTTTCATTTCGGTTGAAGATAATATCCTCAATTTCAAAGTGGATGATTTTTCTTTTCGGTAGGACGGCATTTGAAACAAAATAAAATCTCAACCCTAGTTCACTTGAAAGGAAGTGAATGATTTGAAATGAAGTCAAATATATATATTTTTTCTCGACAGGGCGGTATATGAAACAAAATAAAATCTAAACCCAATTTCAGTTGAGATGAAACGGACCGAATGATATTTAATTCCGGCAGGACGGTTAGCTAAAAGGCTAGTGATCTCCATGATTTACTCCTTTTGTTTGCAGCAGGGCGGTTAGCTAAAGGTTAGAATAGTAATCTCCATGATTTACTCCTTTTTGAAATACAACTTAATTTTCTTCCCCAAAATCATGTGCCGCTCGACTTCAGCCACACGTACATATTTTCCTTCAAACCATTGACTAAAATAATTTCGCTTTGAATATTAATTTTAGACTCATTGCAAAGAGTATATATATATATATATATATATTGGTCAATATAGAAATATTAAATTTAAGTAAAAATTAATGAAATAAATAATTAAGAGGTATATTATTAGAATGTAGTGTGTTGATATTCCTAGCTATAACAAAGCCCCAAGGCAGCAATATTTACCTTCTGGCTTTATTTATTTAGAGAAATGATATACCCGGCGGTCATTTAAAAAACCAATATAAAAAATTTAAAAATTTTATGAAGTAATAACATTATGTGTAGTCCTTTTTTGTCCTTTTTTTTTTTTATTTGATATATAAAGTCATTTTTTTTTTAAAAAAAAAAAAGGTCTTTTTAAAAAAAAAAAAAAAAATTGTCATTATTCTAAAGAAAAATATCATTTTTTTTTTTTGTTTTTAAAAAATACCAAATAAAAAAGGACCATATAGGATATGATGTTATTACTTCATTTTTTTTTAAAAAAAAAAAATTTATTTTTTTATTTTTTAAAATGACCTCATAGAGAAAAGTTGGGCCAAAGTTGATGCTACAAGTTGTGTACCCATATCATTCAATTCCTCATTTATTTATTTGTTTATATATATATATATAAAAAAAATCAATGAAAATGCTACTGAATTGGGCTAATTCAATGAAAATGTTACTTTTTGGCAGTTCAAATTGCAGCTTCATGAGGTGCTTATTCTCTCATCTTTGGAGGGGATGCCGTCAATATAGTCCTTCCAACAACCTCAGCTGTTTGCAGGTTGAAATTTTTCTAATGTTCTTTCTTACACATTTCCCTGTATTTGCTTTTTTTTTTTTTAGCTGGAAGAGTGCTATCTTTAAAGCACATATATAGTTTGGTTAAATAGAACGCTTCTCACCTAGCTAGTTTTTAGAAGCATTTCCATAAAATCGTCTATTATTTTTTCCATTCGGATCAAGAGTGGAAAAGATCTTCTGGTAACCTTTTCCCCCTTTCAATTAAAATAAAATAAAAAAAGTTTCCAGTTCAGTGCTCACCAACCCTTTTTGGGAAGCCTGCAATTAGTCCTACTTTTATTTGGTCAGAATATATAAAATGGTCAACCTTACACCTTCATCAAAGGAAAAAATGTTTCTAATTGGTCCGACCAAATTAACTTTCCCACTTCACCGACTCTTTTTAAGTCCAGGCATATGTATATACACTGTGCATGCTTCATCATGCCCCGACAGACAGTATGAAACTTCGGGCATTTCTCTTTTAAGGATGTCATCACTTAAATAGATTGAATTAAAATGAATTTTCTCTGGTTCAGTTTGAAAGATAAATACAGATCAAAAAACAAAAATAAAAGTCGTGACAAATAATCGGCCTTGAATTGGTATATATATATAGTACTATACTATACATATGCTATATATATTTTGAAACTTACAACCCTAAAAGTCATCTTCCCCGGCCCGCCTGAAATTGTTCGAAATATTTTAAGAGAAATGCTATTTTTTACAACACAATGACAATATATATGCTAATGTACATGGCATGTGGCGCCCATGCCACACTAGCATAGTATGATTGTGGTGTACGAGTTCGTTTGGTAAACGATTTCGTTTTGATTTCGGTTTGATACTATAGCAAAAATTGATTGATGTGAAAAAAAAAAAAAAAAGTAAAAATATTTTTTTTGAAAAGTGAAAAAGTAAGAATATTTGGTATGAAAAATTTTTGTTTTGTAGTGATTTTTTTATTTGAATAATAATAAAAAGTGATTGATGTGATGTAAAAAGTAAGAGAATATTGAAAAAATGAAAAAGTGGAATTTTTGTGCCTTTACCTTTGCCTTTGCCAAACCGTTTACCAAATGGTGCCTACGTGATTTTAGTGAAAAGTATAGCATTAATTACTTCTTGTTTTAATGTTTTTCCATTTCTTTTCTGGCTATACTGATGTTCAAATTGGGTATAGTGCATAGACGTATTGTGTATATGCCAAAAATGAAGTTTACGTTTAAAAATGAAAGCAAAATGCTTGGGGTATTTTAACATTTATTTCAATTTTAGTAGAAATTCGCATAACATATCACATGAGTACGTGCATGCCACATACCATAACGTAAGTGAAAAAAAAAATGAAGTAAATTTAATTGTTTAGTAGCTAACATGATATGTGTCATATAAACTGTCAATTTAATTTATACATTAATTAAGGGCTTGTATTAAAAACTGTAGTACCTGATCCACGGCCGACGCTTAGAAAATGGAAAGCAAATAAAAAAAAAAAAAAAAGTGTTGAGAGTAGGAAGTGCATGTTATTTTCATCATCTTATACGTTTTCCACGTTGTAATTATTAGAAAGCCAATGATCGACAGAATTTCCATAGAAGCAACCGATATATTTGACATGTTTTTAAAATTTACGTATAGAAATTTTGTACCTAGACATCTACCGACCGACAAACCCTCTTGAAACGAAATTAATCACACCAAAATTTGCTGTGCATTATCTAAAAACTCGGTCGTCTGACTCTTGCTTTGGAATTCCTTCTAGATCGACTACAATTAAATTGAATATCAGAAGCAGATTAATCAGGTCCTAATTAAATTCAAACACTCTATTTTTGTCGATTCGCCATTTGTTTCAATATATTGTATGAGTTGACGGGATCTCACCGGCCTATATATTAAAAGATAAGTTTTGAGTCAACATGTGAAGGGTTGACGGGATTTCACCGGCCTATTAAAAAATAAGTTTGAGTCAACATGTGAAGGGGTGTTGAAGTAGGGTAGAATTAGGGTCGTGGATTGGTAGCTGAGTCTTATCTTGTGCTATGAATTTTTCCATGCCAACTAGTGGACGAAGAGGGGCATGTCTTCCTTCGTCCACAAAAGCAAAAAGAATAGAAAAAAGAGGTCCCCAACCCTTATCATGGAGGAAAGAAACTGTTATTTTAAGTGTTTGAGATGCCAAAACTTTCGTGTTTTTGTTTGTTATGTCCTTTGTCTTATTCAAACATATTCCCATAAATATTCAAACCAAAACCCACAAACAGACACAACATCGTCCAACAGCCGCCCTCTCCCAACTCTTACCATCACTTTAACAAAGTCCCGTTAATCTCTGATTATTATCTTCTCTGCCAATCAATTTGCTCATCATCTCAAACATGAGTACCCTCTCTGATGCCTATAGAAACCATCCTCTCCACCCCAACCATATCGTCCCCCTCGACTTCTCCGCCGTGCGGACCATGCCCGACTCGCATGTGTGGCAGCCGGAATCCTGTGTCGACGATATCTCGTTCGAGGAGTTGTTGTCGTCGCCGGTGCCCGTCATCGACCTCGCGGACGCCAATGCGCCGGAGCTTATAGGGCAGGCATGCGAGACGTGGGGTGTTTTTCAGTTGGTGAACCATGGGATATCGTTGAGTCATATAGAGGAGGTTGAGCACGAGGCTGGACGGCTCTTCGCCCTGCCGACTGAACAAAAGTTGAAGGCCCTCAGAACGCCGTGCGGGGCCACCGGATACGGCGTCGCTCGGATAACGCCGTTCTTCTCAAAGTACATGTGGCATGAAGGGTTCACAATCATCGGGTCTCCGGCCGATCATGTTAGGGAACTTTGGCCCCATGACCATGGACGGTTTTGGTAATTAATCCACTCCATGCACTTCCATGCACGTGGACTGTTTCATATATATCAAAGCCGCTTTTCTTTTATTCTTGAATTTGTTTAGAAGCAAAGTTTCTTTTCTTTTTTCCTTTTTTCTTTTCATTAAAAACAAAACAAAAGAAAAAAACAAAAAACAAAAAACAAAAACAAAGGAAGAAAGTTCATAGTCAACAAAGGTGTATTTGGCCCGCATTGTTTGATGCGAATTATATGGTGGATATCACGTTGGAGGACCCAAGAGCACATATAATTCATTTAGGTAGGTATTCATGTATGGCCCCTTGGAGAGGACAGGCCATCGATACATGTATATATATATCACATATATGCATGTATACATGGCCTTCATGTATAACATGCATGTGGGTCACCTTGCTATTAACTTTATATACATTTCATAAATCAATACAAAGGACGCAGTCCGTCCGGCCAACAAAATTTTTACTATAATTTTCTTACAAATTTATGTACAATATTTATAGCACTTAATACATCAGTACATTAATATTAATTTAAAAGATGTCAGTACTCATTCTCTTGTGCCTAACAGCTAGAGGGTAGGTAAAAAAGTATTTTTCAGAATCTAAAACTAATTAAGTTTGAGACTGTAGTACCTAGGCATTTCTGGTTGACTCATCCCAAGAATATATAATCCAAACCACATGTGCTTAGGCATTAATCCCTTCGTAATTAATTATTATTATTATTATTTTTTTTTTTGCAGTAGATTTAATGGAAATTAAATTAAGTTATTTTCTTTTTCTTTTTATTCACTCCATCTTTAATTTGCAGTGATGTAATGGAAAATTATCAGAAGAAAATGAAGGGCCTAGCCGAGCGACTCACCCGCCTAATCTTCGACTCCCTGAAAATCTCCGAAGAAGAAATAAGCTGGCTGGCTTCAACCAACGGCTCCGGCGGATCATCACCACCATCAACTGCCTCCACAGCTCTTCAGCTAAACTCCTACCCCTCCTGCCCCGACCCGAACCAAGCCATGGGTCTAGCCCCGCACACCGACACCTCCCTCCTCACCATCCTCCACCAAAGCGAAACAAACGGCCTCCAAGTCTTCAGACCGGGGCTCGGATGGGTTCTCGTTCCGCCGGTCGCCGGCGCATTTGTGGTCAACATCGGCGATATTCTGCATATTCTCTCGAATGCTCGATTTCCCAACACTCTTCACCGCGTCGTGGTCAACGGCAGCCGGCAACGATTTTCGGTTGCCTACTTTTACAGCCCGCCGACGGACTACGTCGTGTCGCCGTTGTATAAGGGTTTGAATTCAGGGGAAGACAATATAATTCCTCGTTACCGCTCTGTGGCGGTGAAAGAGTATATTGGTTTGAAGGCCAAAAATCTCGAGAATGCCCTTTCGATTATACGAACTTAGATGGTGAAGTTGCGTGCATGCATGAGATCTCAGGGCGAGTTGACAAAAATGTTCTTGTGTGGAAATTAGGGTTCTTTCTATTGTATTTTTCCTTTTTTTTAGCTAATGTTGATGTATTAAATAAATAATTAAGTTTAATGATCATCTTGTACAAGTTTAATTAAGAGTGCATTTGACATTACTGTTTAGTAGACAAAATAGCGATTTTAAACCAAATAATAGAAAATGTATTATTTGGGAGTACTACTTTTATAAAACCAAGCTTTGAAAATATAGAAATATCTGCATTGTCAAATCACAAGCAACGACGTGTGTAAAAAAGATAGACAAAAAAAAAAAACGTTCGATTTTAAAGGCTAAACTATAATCTTAGCAAATACTTAATTGTATTTTTAAAAATCACGTTCAAACGGACCTTAAGTTTTGCAACAAGTGATGATTTAACATACATGGTATCCAAGCCGAGGTTCAAACCTTTGTACTTCACAGTCTACTCCTAGTTTTCAATTAAAATATTTTACATATTGTCGATCTGATTCTACACGTGAAGATAAGTTCTATAGTATTAATTAACGGTGATTTAACTGTTATTTTCTTCTTCTTCTTCTTTTTTTTTTTTTTAAAATAAATTATCAGATGTATGATCCCATATTAGATGCCTTGTATTAGGTTGCCAACAAGTACTCCAAAATATGTTGGCTTTCTGGGTCCTCCCCCCATTGTAGATTAAATTAATTATAACAACTCATCATATGCATTTAATTAATCAGTTTATGCTTGTCCTCGATCTCTTAATTAATTCAAATATACTGGTTTTATATTTTATACCTTTGACAATGCTGGGGCTTTCATAGGTTTATATATATAGGAAAATGCTAGGGGTTCTCCCCATAGGTTCTCCTGGTGTTCTCCCAGTCTTACATAAAACATGATTTAAGAAAAAATAAAATTGTAGTGGCCTCCACACCGGTTTTTTTAGGCATTAGCATCAAATTTGAGGCATTAGCACCAAATTTGTGAGGCATTAGCACTAAAATTGAGGCATTAGCACCAAATTTAGGATGATCAAATCCATTTTGAGTGATATCATCCCTAAAGGGTTAACCTTTCACCTTTAGATTTTAGTTTTGAATCCAAAAACAAGTTTTAAAGCATTAGAACCTAACTATTAACTCATAAAAATTAATCGGTTGTCAAAAAAACGGTACTACAATTTTATTTTTTCTTAAATCATGTTCTATGTAAGACTAGGAGAACGCCAGGAGAACACTATGGGGAGAACCCCTAGCAAACCTCATATATATATACCAAAAAAATACCTTAATTCTTACCTTAAAAAAAAAAAAAAAAAAAAAAAACAAACAAACAAACTCAGCGGTTGCTTCTAGTGTTTTTTTGGTCACATATGGATATTATTTTTCAAAAAAGCAGAAAAAAAAAACTTATCCCACCAGTCTCTTAAAAAATAAGAAGCAAAAAAAAAATATTCACGTACAACAAAAAAAAAAAAAACACATCCGAGAAATCGTGACATTCCTAAAATAAAATAAAATAAAGTATTATTGTTTATGTTTCGTTTCTCTTGAGCAGTTCAAGTACGTTTTTAGGTTCCCAAGCATCTCGAACGGCTTACTCAAATAAAAAATCTACTTTAAAAAAAAAAAAAAGAGTCTATATCTCAAGATCGAGCTGTCTCTCTTTTTGTCTTTTCTCTCTGAATCCCTTTTCATCCTTTTGTTGTTATATGTCATGCAAAGTCTTCTTCTTCTTCTTCTACTTTTTTTAATTTTAAATTTTTATTAATAATAAATTAATTGATAGTGATCTAGAATTTACACCAGACTACGTGTAACACTATGTGGCGTCCTATATTGTTTGGGTATGGAGATGAATATGTGCTTATATATATACTTACACTCTTAATGACAACAATGCGTTTTAAAGACGTGATGGTTATGATCCTATCAGAACTCCGCAGTTAAGTATGCTTCTGCGAGAGTAGTACTAGGATGGGTAACCTCCTGGTAAATCTGGTTTGGAGAAGCCAAAAGAGGACAATATTGTGTGTCATTGGGGTAGGGTGTTACACACCCACCCTTGATATGATATTGTCCGTTTTGGGCTAAGCCCATACGATTTTTAATATTGTGTTTACCCCCAAGGGCCTTATACCATTTAGAAAGAGCATATTTCGTATAAATACATCATCTTTTTCACTCTAAAGCAATATGAGACATTACAATCACCCCCTTTTAAGACCTAGAGTCCTCGCTAGTGATCCTCATGGGCTTATGCAAGCTCCCCCCATTTCAGACTAGTCTATGGCTTTGATACAATATGTAACACCCTGGTCATATATTGAGAATATAAGAAAAAGTCCACATAGAGTGAGTGGTTTATAAAGATAGTCATTGATACTAAATCCCACATTGTTTAGTTATTAGGTGAAACTAGGCTTTATAATAAATTTTAAGGAAACTCCAAATTGACTAGTCCTTTTGAGATAATAGCACAAATGTGACTAGCGCATTTCCTTGGGTCGTTACTAATAGTATTAGAGAAGGGGGGAGTCTGTAACACCTAGCCCACATAGAATTGATGATTTATAAAAATAGTCACAGGTATTAAGTCCCACATTGCCTAGTTATTAGGTGAAATTGGACTTTATGATGAATTCTACAGAAGTTCTAAATTTATTAATCTTTTTGGAGTAATAGGGCAGATGTGATTAACGTTTTTCCTTGAGTCGTTACACTATAAAGGACAAAATAATTAAATATATTAATTTTTTATACGTTTGCATATTTAAGATAATCGATGATGTAATGTATGACACATGCATGTATGTAAATAATTAGATGCCACAATTATTTGTAAGGCAAGCGTTTGATAAGGAAATAAATTAGTAAATAATTTCCACAAAATCAACATTTATACACGAAATGACATCAACAAAGTAGAAACTACAAGAAAAATACAGAGAAGAAATAGATAAATAAATAAAAAGGACACGTGTGAAAAAGAAATTAATGAAGATATGCAGACAAGAAAGTCAGGGCAAAGGTAAAGAAAGACATCATTGCAAGTTGCAAGCATGTCTAGGGTTTCTTAACCCTAGCTAACACCTTTTCCATTACATGTCAAAAAAACACATATCCAAGGAATATCTGCACCCCCATTACAAATTTCAGGAATAATTAAAGCAAACAACAACATCATATGATGTGTGTGTATATATATATATATATATACATGTCATCATCATCAACACAGCATGCATGCAAGTACTTCTTGTTGCATAACAGGGAACTATATTAAAAAGACAACACGTTTTCTTTTAAAAATAACCAAGTTTTATTTATTTATTTAATTTTGTATATATATATATATATATATATATAGGTTCATTTCAAAATAAAAGCACAACACAAATATTATAGCTAGAAATATCTTTCTCTTAATTTTACCCTCTTTGCTTCTTTGTTTTTTCTTGCTTTTGAGAGATATAATCCAACCACACATGGCACACCAATAGTAAAGTTAAAAAGACTCTTATTTTTATTTGATATTTTGATTCAATGTTTTGAAAACAGCTTGTGCATATATATAGTATACATAATTATTATATATAAAACTAAAAAGAAGATTTTGGGGGAATAAATGTAAACACTATATACATTTATTTATTTTGAAGTATGTTGAATTTGTCTGTATTAACAGTTCAAGAAATGAATGTCATATATCAATCTTGACTTTTTTCTTTTATTTTTTTCATTTTATTCTCTGAATTTTAAATAAGAGTATTTCCTCACCAATCAAATTCTTGCTATAATAAGAATGTGTTGATCAAATTAGAACACACTGAGGGGCTTCCTCTATATGGATCAATTTTTCTATAGCGCGGAGAGTGTACTATTCGCTAGCCTATGAGTTGCTTCGTTCACCTCCTATTGAATATGATATACCCTCCAATTTTGAAGAGATTACGACATAATACATGCATCGTCAATTAATTGACCAAAGCAACACCAATTTTTCCCATCCTTTGTTAATGCTTGCACTATACCTATAACACATCTCATTCCAGTTCCACCCCATCTTTTTAGCAAAAACTATTGCTCTTAAAGCAACAATAGATTCAGCAACAACTGGACCAATAATATTAGCTTTTGAGGATTGCAAAGTGGCCAACACTTCACCCACAGAATCACCCGCAGAATCACATACAATCATTTCTATCCCATCTTTTTTGTATGTACATCTATCGCGCGCAGCATCCTAATTTACCTTTACAACTTACAAGTCCCTTTGAAGGAGCCTTCCAATAATGGCAAACCACTATTTCTCTGACTTCCTTCTCTTGCATGTTTACTTGTGCATCTTTGTATGTTGAATGGACTCGATAGCCTTCAGTACAAGTAGGGTAGGATGATCGAAAGCCCCCATGGCAAACCATTGCTTCTTTGACTTCTTTCTCTTGCATGTTTACTTGTGCATCTTTGTATTCTTGAATGGACTTGATGGTCTTTCGTACGAGTAGGGTAGGATGATCAAAAGCCCCCCATGGATCAAAGAATTTCTTCTTAAATTAAAAATATTTTAAGTTAGAACTAAGTATGCCTATGTTTGTTAAAATTTTTGTTTGATGTTTTCAAAACAAAAACACTAATTAACAAGCAATCCAAAGCACAAAACACTTACAAAGACATAACGCAGTTTTTACCCTGAATTATTCTAAATGTCATTCTCTCATCTTACTGTTAGAGTATATTTGCATTACCCACAAGTTAGGGATTTGATGAGGATTGTATTACCATTGATGAAGATTAGATAGCCTAACTAAGGATCGATTTGATGAGATTGAAGCACCCTAAATTAAAGAATTTTATTAGGGTTATATTTCATATGTAAACTCTATAAATAGAGCATTTGTATTGTAAACTCATAAAGTAAATAAGAGCAAAGTGTAGCTCTTTGAGCTTTATCACGTAGATGTATATAGGTCATAGACCGAACCATGTAAAATTCTTGTGTCTTTATTCTTTTTTATTTATTTATGATATTGTTAATTATCGTTTCTATAACTTAATCTCATCTCACATAGCTGATAGGCAACCCTTAATTATTATTATTTTTTTAATAAAAATTGATCTAAGGGCAGATGTGGACCATCTAAAACACATAAACAAACTTAACCAATGAATACATTCCGGCTTCCCAAAATTAAATTTGTGAGTGAAAATTGCATATATATATATATAAAATTCAAATATTTTGGCCATGAAAATAAAACATGGACAAGTCCCTCCAAAAAATGATTTGGCTTCTTCCCATCTGGCTCTCTCAGTCTGTCTGTGGTGTCAGTTGCGTATACTTAATCACAAGTTGCATCAAATCCAATCCACTAAAGTACAAAGAAAATCTCTTAGCTAAAATACAAACGGAGCTCTGTCCACGTATGAATCTCCATGAAACAGACATTCTTTTGTTTCTTCTGTGTCTCTATACTTGTTTTATGTGGTCGTACCAGACAAAAATAATAAATAAAATAAAAAATAAAGAAAAATAAACAATATCTTTTTATGTTCCTGTGGATTGTTTGTCAGCAAAAGGAAATGGAGACAAGGGAAACTCCAATTCTCTCTATTCTCCCGGCGATCAAATAAATTATTAGTTTTGCAAATTCAAATTTTAAATGGGGCCCTTTCTTAATTATTGTAAAAGTAGTAAAAAAAGAAAAGAAAAGAAAAAACCCTTCCTGCTCCTGAAAAACTCTTGACCCAATCATTGAGGAATGCTCTCAATTTCAAGTGAAATACGAATAATTTATCTCATTGTTCGAATTAGATTTTACATATTTAATGGTAAATGAGTAAAAACTGTATACTACATCAAGAGATCGAAATGTTACTGTTCTTTTTGGTGTTCTCCCCATCCTATGTGGATATTGTTTTCTAAAAAACATATGACGGATTGGCGTGGTAAGTTTTTTTAGAAAACAATATCTACTAGAATGATGAGAACACCAAGAGAAACCATAGCATTTCTCCCACACCAATACCCTCATCATTATTTCATTGTGCTAACATAACAATGCCAATTTACGTTTAGATCAACCATTATTAAGAAAAACAAATAATTAAAATGTAGATTGACACTATCATATCAACATAATAGATACTTGTGAGATATAATTTTTTTCGAGACCACCTTATAACTTAGGGGGGGAGGGTGGGGCGTGGGTGGTTTCGTCCCTGTTGACATGGTAGTGTCAATCTACCTTTGAATCAATGATTATTTAAAAAATAATAATAATCAAGGATAGATTGATATTGTCATTTCAACGGAATGAGATATTTGACACTATTTAAAATTTTCTCAAGTTTAAATGACATAATACCATATAAATCATTAGATGTAACAAACTAAAATCATAGATAGATGATTCCAATCAGTGAGGCTTAGAAATGCAGTTTTTTTTTTTTTTTTTGTTGCTGAGTCATAATCGAGAGAGAGGATATGAACTGAACTCAATCATGGAGTATAAAAATATCTTTTATTGGAGACGAAGATGCATGAAAATTGAGTATGGCCCACCCAAACTTGTCTTTAGGAAGAAATCCATGGGCATGGGGCATTTGCATCAACATGAATGTGGATGGGAGCTGTTGTTTCATTAATGCTGAGGCCAAAGCATTGCCCACCTGCTCTCCCTTTCAAAATAAGATAAATTATTACTTTTTATTTTCCTACATATAATGAAGACAAATTGTGATAAGACTTGTCTCATCAAAATTGATGAAGCTTCCCTCTTTTCTTTTCTCTTTGTATATGACCATCACTTCTCAATCAGTAATAGCATACTTCCAAATTCCCATATTTGTCTCCTGGCTTTTTGTGTGTTTTGAGGGGTCGAATGAATTTGCTTCCAATCTTTCTTGATTGACATCATTCTGGGAGGCTTAATTTGAGTTATATATGTCAATCTAAGTATACGATAGGTTTAAGGGTCTAACTTTTCGTGTTTCATTAACTCTAAACTTTGTCCTTTAACATTTGGCATCAAAGCGGACATCACGTCATGTGTTTGAATATAGGAGGAGACGGCCTATGATAAAGGTTATTTGGTGCCTCAATGAAACCACCTTAAAAGTGAAAAGAGTTACTAGATTCTGAATGAAAGCCACCATAAAAGCAACGGAGTATATGCGGTAGATTGAGTCTGTTTAACCTGGAATAAGTTTTAAGGACCTAATTTTATGCATTTCATTAGCTATAGAGCTTTTGGATGTATAAGTTAGGTGCCTAACATTGTTATGATCTTGGTAGCTATGGAGCTTTTGACGTATTGATTAGGTACCAAACATTTGGTATTAGAGTAGGCACCACGTCATGCTTTTGAATCTCAGAGGGGGTAACTCATAAAAAGGCTAATTAGTGCCTGAGTGAAGTCGCCACAAAAGTGCCAGATTCAAAGTAAAAGCTGTCATAGAATGGGTAGCCATGAACATCATCAAGGAAATGTGGTGAATTGCTATAATCCTAGTGGGCCCAATTTGGGGTACGAGCGCTAGATTAGAATAGCCCAATTAGCTTTGAAGCTTTTGGCGTATAAGTTAGGTGCCTAACATTGTTATGATCTTTGTAGCTTTGAGGCTTTTGATGTATCGATTATGTATTAACATTGAGTATTAGAGTAGGCACCATATCATATTTTCGAATTTCGGAGGGGGCATCCTATAAAAAGGCTTCTTAGTGCCTGAGTGAAGCCACCACAAAAGCACCAGATTTCGAGTAAAAGCTGTCATCGAGTGGGTAACCATGAACATCATTAAGGAAAGGGAAATATTAGGGGTTTTCTTAGTGTTCTCCCAATTGTGATGTGACTTTTAAAATCATCGTTGGATTTGAAATTATTATTATTGACTTTTAATTTATTGGTGATTTTAAAAATCACATCACAATTGAGAAAATACTAGAAGAACCCCTAACATTTTCCTTAAAGAAATGCGGTGAATTTCTATAATCCTAGTGGGCCTAATTTGAAGTACGGGCGCTAGATTAGGCTAACCTAGTTAGCTATGGAGCTTTTGGCATATTGGGCAAGTACACCTAACAGTGGCTTGGGTAAGTACACCTAATAGTGACATCTCTTGCTCTTTTTGGTCTATCATCTCTCCCATTGCATACAATATATATATATATATATATAGGAGTGGGTATCGGTTATAATGGTACCAGTAAACCTATTTTCGATAATTAACCAAAATTATCGATTAATTTGATTTATTAAATGATAACATTTTGATAAGAAATCATTCCAAAAATTCCGTGTATATATATATACGAAGGTGTTGTTAGGTAAACACCATAGCACCATCAAATACTATTCACCTTAACTTTTTTATAAAAAAATCATCAAAACATTCACTTTTTATATCACATCATTTATTTTTTACCACCATTCAAATAAAAAAATCACTACAAAACAAAACATTTCTACTTTTCAATGCCACTTTTTCATTTTTCTATACCAATCATTACTCATTTTTCTTTTCGCCTACTCATGAACAACGTTGTGTTTACCAAACAACACCTTAATAAGAGGAGAGTCCAACATTGCAACAAGTGACGTTTTAATTTTGTTGACAAGTATCTCTTTACAGTATAAAACGGGCGTTTAAGTTAACTGCCAAAACATTGCATACATCAAATAATCCTTACATTTTTCTTCCCACATACTTCAAACTCCGCAAATAGCAAATAAAGATTCTCATTGTCTCTCTATTCTTCTGTTATTCCTCACCCCCCTCTAAAACTCATCACCCTCTATGCTGAGCAAGTCTTCAGTGTTTAAGACTTCTTTTTTAAATTCATTTTGTGTTGTGTTTATTATGTTTCTAGATAGCATATTTTGTTATGACTGTCCTTAAAACTGTGTGATTTACATTATTTCTATGAGTGCTTTTGCTCCACTTCGTTGTCAGAATACGCATATTGTTTACACAATCATAAAACTCTGATTGCAAATTATTTTGTAAGGAAAAATGCTAGGAGTACCAATTTTTTTTACAAATAGAGGGCTCACTAAATTGATGTGTAACTCATTCATTGAAGAGAAACAAAACAATTAATTAAAAGAAATGTAACGGGTACCAATGAATGAGCTACACATCAGTTTGGTAAGACACTTTGTAAAAGATTTGATACCCCTAGCATTTCTCTTTTGTAAGTCAAGGTTTTTTAAACAAAAGAAAGCGTACCAAAACACAACAAATCATCTCCCTTTTTCATAATAATGATGACATCCTGCTCAAATTGGTTTACAAACAACAGCAAGCTGCTAAACACAAGACATTGAGAAATTAACAAAAAGTTTCAAGAACAAATTTACATTAATTGATATGGTTCAATGATGTTTTAAAATGCACTCCTATTTTTCTTTTTTGGTTAAATTGGAATTCAAACAGATGTCAGTTTTCTGTTTTTAGGTACATAAACATCATGCTTATAAACTTGATAAATTGTCGGTAGCATTTTGATCAAATAACTCAAATTTTTCTTATCTAATTTGTAAATTAGCTATTAGTTTTTACATATATGTGCTTTTGTGTGCATATCTAATTTGCAATCACCCATGCATGTCGCGGGTTATAGGTTAGCACTCCTAATGAGAATATGTACGAAATAAGAGCTATGAGAGAGATGAGAATGTAAAAAATAGTAATAACCAAGTTGATGGTTTTCAAAACATCAAATAAGAGCTTCATTCTTTGTTAAAAGAGCTTCATTTTGGTCACTAATCAACAGTAATTCTAGAAGTCTTTTTTGTGCTCCTCCAAAATTGAGTTGACTTTTAAAATTATCATTTGGTCAAAATTTAATAGTGATTAATCATAAGCCTAATAGTGATTTTAAAAGCTACATCATTCTTGGAGGGACACAAGAGGGACTTCTAACATTACTTCATTAATTAGAGCCTAATAAGTAGTTGCATGCATGCGTAGATATAAACAAAATGTAAGGTTGCTGAATTGTCTGTGAAAAGAGGGATGGGAAGAATCTTATTCTATATTCAGGAATAATTGTGATCAGTACGGGAAAAAGTTGAATTGCTGAATTAAGCTTTCGTTTTTTACAATTTATTTATTTCTGAGTAAGCAGTAGAAATATTATGCCTTAATAAATAATATAGCCAACTTCAGAAATAAAAGTAAAACTAAAGAGTTACACAGTGCCAAAAAAAAAAAAAGAGATTGAGGGGGCAATACCAATTACTAGATCTCTTTCTTGATTCAGTAGGTAAGCACTCAAATCAATTGCATGCTGACGACACCTGGAAGTAATGTTTCTAGATAGAACTTTGGCACCGAAGTTTCTCATTCCTTGCACATTCCTCCTGGAAATTCAAAGATTTGATTAAGTCATGCCAGTGAATCAGTGATATCAGAGCGATTAAAAACAATAGGGCATAGAGTACGACAATTAAAATAGACCCCAACCAAAATACTAACAAATAGTATCGGATCTAAACTAGTCGGGGGCAGAACTAAAATTTTAGGTTTTGGGGGACAAAACTAAACACCCTCTCAAGCTCCAACATGTTTCTGTCATTGAAACTAATGAAGGTGCTAATGGTGACAAAACAATAGTACATAACTATTAACATCTAACCCGGAGCTAATGAAAGTATTGTTGTAAGTCAATTCACAGAAAATTCAGTTATAAATTATGGCCCATGCTATATGAAGGAACCTTCGGTTTAACCAAACAATTGTTTTTGTGATATATTTTCAACTGAATTGCAAGAGAAATCAAGTATAACGATTAGCGATGTGTCCCTGTAAGGTCTCAAAATACTAGGTCTTGGGTTCTTTAGTATTAATAGTAAGCTGTAGAGCTACTTTTTCACCAGCTCCTTCCAAATCACTACCAGGAAAGAAAAAGAAAAAGAACAAAGGTTTCTTTAACCTATCATAACCGTTTGATGTTGCCAATAGAATAAGGACTAATTGCCGCATAATTATTAGACTGCTTGCCTGAAAAGCTTTTAAGAGCGTGTAGCAACGTCTTTGCTCTGCAACTGCTGCAGCATATCGCTGTTTGAGGGCATCAGAAACCTTCTGCTCTTCTTGAAGCCCAAGTTGCACCTTTCCTTGTTTCTAAAAAATGGATGCATCAATAAGAACTTCAAATGATCAAAAGCAATTCAATAGAAAAGTATGAACATAAGTTTGATTTTGCTTCTTTTAATTCTTATTATCTTAGTTGTTTTCTAAAGATCACATTCATCTATATTCAGGCCCAATTAATATCCTTCCCCACCCCTGCACACCCCCAAACCCCCTCCCTCTTCAAGAAAAAATTCCTCCAACAGCCATTATTTGAGCAACAAATCCTAATTAGAAAGAATTTTTCTCACCAAGATATTTTATTATTAGTTCAAATATAAGTCCATTCATGTAATGGAGGTAGAAGAATGTAGTTACAAATTAGACTTCCAGGAAAAGAGGAAAATTAGAGAAAAAAATATATACAACATCTCTGGAGACAGAAATAAGTTCTTTTTATTATTTTTAAGATTTGGCAAAAACAAAGAAACAATTCTCAATACTAACCACAGCATACATCAATCTGAAGTAAATTTCTTCTTCATGACAAAGCATAGGAAACTTTTGGTCCGATTGTTTCCTTCGTAGCCCAAACAGAAAATACAAAGACACTTTAATGATAATTTGGATATTTGACGGCCTACTTGGTCTGTTAATTAAATTATAAAGCAAGTGGTTCCTTCATATCTGCCCAAAATGTGACAATTACCTGTTGACTGCTCTTCACAATTCCCTCCATCGAATCAATAAGTTTCATGCGACCAGCAGTGCTAGTAATGGCATCTTGGAACTGTACGGAGTTGCATGTAAAAGGAGACAGTAGTGAGAATTATGCAAGTCACGGAAAGGGCTGCAACCCTCGACACAATTAAATTACCAAAAAAAGCAGCATACTCCATACCAAGTTCAGGATATTCTAGATAGATGTATCATTTGACTATAAAATACGTTTTGAACCATCTGAGCATTGTGCATGTCCGACCTCGTATATGAACATCACGTGTGTGATAGAATGTTAGAAGGTGATAGGAAGAACAAGTTTTTGTTGAGTCTGCAAAGCAGAACTTATAACAACTGACCCATGCACGTATGTAGCATTGACCACAATTTTATTTTCTTAGACAGCTAATAATACTATCTCTCTTAAGTTTGAAACCCAGCCAAGATTTCACACCAAATATATGGGCAGACAATTATTGGGAGCTATACAAACCAAATTGGCCGTGTATCATGTTAGGTCTTATGGTTAGTTGCATTGCACATCAAATAAAGATATCTGAAAATTGCTTAAATTTTAACAAAAATAGGTTCTAACTCTACAGTATAAAAATATATAAAACGATATCAGTAATTTTTTTTTTTTTTTTAGGCAATCAAGCGCATTATTTAAAAAAGCGTTAAGGTCAAACAATATTAGTAAATTACATTTCGGTAAGTCAATTTTTTTTTTTTAATAATAATTTATTAGATGAAGAGACAAAGCCCTCATATACGAAGAGTATACAACTTATACAAGAGATACAACCACCCTAATGATGAAGTCTAAATCTTGTTTCCCTAGCTAGAACACAAACACCTATTTTTTTTGGCCCCCCTGTCCGACCTGCACATTTCAACAACATTGATCTGGGGTCATACAGTCCCATTGCCGGTCAAGTGACATAATCTTGTAATCCAACTCAAATGTAGGAAGTAGGCACACAAATGTCATTAAAAGTACGCCTAGGCGCACCTAAAGTGCAAAATGTCAGAAGAACAGAGCAAATTTGAACAATTACTCACCTAAAACAACCATTCAATTTTGTTCATGAAGCAATATATATATATAGAGAGAGAGAGAGAGACAGCATATTCAACAGAATTTTTCATAGAATATGAAATATGTTCCTCTGTCTTATTTGGCCCATACCTGTGAACTTATTGAATTCAATAAGGATATTTCCTTTAGCATCAATTCTTTTATCTCCAAAAGGGCATTATAGGTGCCATAATATTTACGAGTTTGTCGATGTTTTTCCTACACATTAAAAAAAATTCAAGTCTAAAGTTCTATAAGAGGTAATGAGAACATATATGATAATACAGATTCAGGGGAAATGAAAAAAGAAAAAAAAATTAAACCTGGATATGGACATACAGTTCAGAAAATCGGCGTTCATACCTGAAAATATATTCATCAAGAAAGTAAGCAGAATAAATTTTTTTTTTTTAAAAAAAAGTGATTATTTTAAAACATTTTGTCTATAACATAAGATATAAGAGTCTGAAAAGGGGCTAACATAAAAATCTGATGCAGATAAGTGATGTCGATAATTAGATTTGCAGTACTTGAAGGACCTATTACATTAATACGAACGCGTTCAGAAATATGTGCAACCAAAATGAAGATGGTAAGATGGATGAGTGGCAGTGCAAGAAAGGACAGAATAAGAAACAGAGGCATTCATCATAAGTAACAGGATCTCCAATAGGGGGAAAACAAGGTAAAGTTGACTTGGATGATTTTGTGTCGTTTGGCGGAAAGTAATAAAACCACCAAGCCATTATGGATTTTTTTTAAAAAAATCCAAATTGAGAAACAAAGGGAAAGGTGTCACTAGAAGTTGAAATCGCACCAAGCCATTATGGATTTTTTTTTTTAAAAAAAAAAAATCCAAATTGAGAAACAAGCGGAAAGATGTCACTAGAAGTTGAAATCACAGTTTCCTTATGATGAGTTTAAGAAGCCTCTAAATTTTAAAGTCTTTCACAAAGGAAATAGCAAAAACATAAGAGAAGAATGGATAAACAGTTGGGAATTTATAAGTCTTTCACAAAGGAAATAGCAAAAACATCACCGGAGTTGCTGCCGGTGATGTCGCCGGAGCTGCTGCCGGAGATATGTCAAGCCTCGGGAATGAAGTAGGAGGAACAGAGTTGGCCGGTGATGCTACAGAGAAGGCCGATAGGACCGGGGGAAATCCAGGGATACTTAACTCGGGTGCCTACAACACAGTGGGGAAGGAAATAGGAGGAGCGGGAAGTGAGGGCTTAGGTGGGAAGGTAGGAGGTGAAACAGATAGAGCCGAAGAGGGGAAAACAGGCCAGATTGGAGATGTGGAAGATGGGGATCAATTTGTGGATAAGTCGTTGACTTTTGTCCAAGCAGGGTGTAGCACGCAAGGTGCAGGGTATGATTCTGATGACTCATCTGTTGTAGTGTATAAACCAATGAGTCAGGAGGTTTCAAATTCTGCTGGGTTAGTGGACTTGCGGGAGATTGTCCCTTATGTTCAAGATATGTTGAAACAGTCTGAGTATTTCGTTGAAGGGGATCTGCTAGAGGGTGTGAAAAAGGGGGAAGGTTTGAAGGAATCTGTGGTATTGAATCTCAACAGAGGGGGGAGCACCAGTAATTATATGCTTGGTGGGGAGGTGGAGCAGTCTGTTAATGAGGAGGTGCTGGAGATAGAACCTCTGGATGCTTTTCATGCTAATTCGAAAGGTAAGGGTAGTGATTGGGTGTTAGAGAGAGTGAAAAGTCTGTGCCATGTGTGAGGCATGTCGTGTGAGGGGTATGAGGTTGAAATGGAGAAGTTGTTTCGTAAAATTGAGGGAAATAGAGGGAAGATGAACAGCCCTGTAGCTTCCCCTGCTAAGGCTACTCCCAAAGGTAGCCGAGAATTAAGGGGTCTCGAAAGTACAATCAACTATGATGGAAAACAGGGGCATGTAGTCAGGGGACAGCAATCAAAGAGAAGAGTAAGGGGTGGGGCAGTCGTCTGTTTAAATGATGCCTAAGATTTTATCGTGGAATGTGAGGGGGTTGAATTTGGTAGAGAAGAGAATGAAGATCAAAAGCTTGCTAAGGGAATGGAAGGTAGATGTTGTGTGTTTCCAGGAAACCAAGGTGCAAAATGTGACAAGGGAGCTGGTGCAGAGTCTTTGGGGCTGTGTTCAGGTGGATTGGTGTGCTCTTGGTTCTCATGGTGCTTCCGGGGGTATCTTGCTTATGTGGGATAGAAGGGTAGTTGAGAAGGTGGAGGCTTGGGAGGGAAGTTACGCGATTGCTTGTTCTTTTAGAAGTGTTAATGATGACTTCCAGTGGGCTTTTGCTGGTGTGTATGGACCGAACGTGGATAATGATAGATCGGCGATGTGGGATGAATTAAGTGGACTTATGGAAAGGTGGGTGGTACCTTGGTGTATTGGAGGAGACTTTAATGCTACTCGGTTCCCGAGTGAGAGACTTGGTAATCATAGATATGCACCGTCTATGGAGGAATTCTCCCGTTTTATTTTCGATCATGGGCTTATGGACATTCCTCTAATGGGGGGACAGTTTACATGGTCTAATGGTACTTCCTGGTCCAGAATTGATAGATTTCTGTTGTCCTCGGGGTGGGAAGAGAGATTTGCTAATGTGGCTCAAAGGAGATTAACCCGAGTGATGTCGGATCATTTTCCCATTATTTTAGAGTGTGGTGTGCCAAATAGGGTTGGAGGTTACTTCAAGTTTGAGAATATGTGGTTGAAATTTGAGGGGTTTGTGGAGCAAGTGAATCTTTGGTGGCAATCCTATCAGTTTGATGGTGATCCTAGTTATGTGTTGGCCCGAAAATTGAGAGCTCTTAAAGGTGATTTACGCAGGTGGAATAATGAGATCTTTGGGCATGTTGGCAAGAGGAAAAAGGCTCTTTTCGAAGAAATTAGGGAGCTGGACAGTTTTCAGGAAGAGAGGGGTTTGGATGAGGAGGAAAAGAGGAAGAAAATGTTGCTGACTATGGAGCTGGAAAGGAATCTTCTTTGTGAAGAGATTAGTTGGAGACAAAAGTCGCGTGCTTTATGGTTGAAGGAGGGCGACAATAACACAAAGTTCTTTCATAGGGTGGCAAACTCCAACCGTAGAGTCAATTCCATTGAGTCCCTTATGGTTAATGGCTCATTATCCTCTAATCCCATTGAGATTAAGGAGCATATGATACATTTTTATTCCAAGTTATTCACTGAGAGCAGTGGTTGGAGGCCTGTTCCTGAAGGATTACCTATGCATTCCATTGGTGAGGAGGATTGTGGGTGGCTGGAAAGGGAATTTGAGGAGAGTGAGGTGTGGGAGGTGGTTAGACATATGAAGAGTGACAAGGCTCCGGGCCCGGATGGCTTCTCTATGGGTTTTATTAAGGCATGCTGGGGGGTTTTAAAAGAAGATATCATGGCTGTGTTTGGTGAGTTTTACAGCAAGGCAAGTTTTCAGAAAAGCCTTAACGCGACTTTTATTGCGCTTATTCTTAAGAAAGTGGGGGCGGTGGACCTTAAGGACTTTAGGCCGATTAGTTTGGTGGGGGTGGTGTACAAACTTATCGCTAAAGTTTTGGCGAATAGATTGAAAATGGTGTTGGGTAAGATTATATTGGAAACTCAAAATGCTTTTGTTAAGGGGAGGCAAATTATGGATTCGGTCCTTATTGGGAACGAGTGCATTGATAGTCGTCTTCGGTCTGGGATTCCTGGTTTGTTATTAAAGTTGGACCTTGAGAAGGCTTATGATCATGTAAATTGGGAATTCTTATTGCACCTTTTGCAAAAATGTGGTTTTGGGGAGAAGTGGAGAGATTGGATTGGGTTTTGTATCTCTTCGGTGCGCTATTCTGTGTTGGTGAATGGTGAACCAGCAGGATTTTTCAGTAGTTCTAGGGGAATTCGCCAAGGGGATCCGCTCTCTCCTTTGCTGTTTGTTATCATCATGGAGGCTTTGAGTAGAATGTTGATGGAATCGGAAGCTAGGGGGCTGTTAGCTGGTTTCTCTGTGGGTCCTGTGCACAATTCTGGTTTGAGCATATCGCATTTATTGTTTGCGGATGATACGTTGATTTTCTGTGATGCGGATGTGGAGCAACTTCACAACCTACGCTGTCTCTTCTTCTGTTTTGAAGCTGCTTCTGGGTTAAAGATAAATTTATCGAAGTCGGAAATTGTTCCAATTGGGGAGGTGCACGATGTTGGATTACTGGCCAGCGTTTTTGGGTGTCGGGTGGTGGGTTTACATATGAGGTATTTGGGGCTTCCTTTGGGGGCGCATTGCAAGGCGACAACAATTTGGAATGGGGTGTTAGAGACAACGGAGAGGAGGTTGGCGGGATGGAAAAGGTGCCTCTTGTCAAAGGGGGGTAGGCTAACATTGATTAAAAGCACTCTTTCTAACATTCCAACTTATTTGTTATCCCTTTTTCCTATTCCTTCAAGTGTGGCAAACAGATTAGAAAGGCTGCAAAGGAATTTTTATGGGGCGGTATCAATGAGGAGAATAAGTTTCACTTAGTTAAATGGTCGAAAGTTTGTTCTCCTTTGCAGAATGGTGGGTTGGGGATTAGAAATCTGCGCGGGTTCAATCAAGCCTTATTGGGGAAATGGTTATGGCGCTTTGCTACGGAGAGGGATGCTCTTTGGAGGAAGGTAGTTGAGGTAAAATATGGAAGTATGGCTGGGGGGTGGTGTACTAATCAGGTTATGAGGTCCTATGGTGTAGGGGTTTGGAAGCATATTAGGAGAGGATGGGAGTGTTTCTCGAAGTTCATTAAATTTGAGGTTGGTGATGGCTACCATATTAGTTTTTGGCATGATACTTGGTGTGGTGATCAACCGTTGAAGGTGTCTTACCCTGAGTTGTATCGTATTGCAAGAAACAAAAAGGCTTGGGTGAGTGATAATATGCAGATTTTGAATGAGGTAGTTCATTGGAATGTTCATTTTATCCGAGAAGCTCAGGATTGGGAGGTGGAGTTGGTAATGGACTTTTACGGTAAATTGTATGAGACCCGGCGCCATGTGGGGGGGGTGGATCGGATTATTTGGAGTCCTTCCAAGAGGAAGTTATTTGAGGTTAGCTCCTTCTTTGGTGAGCTTTCCATTTCTTTGGACAGGTATGAGGCGGGGTGTTCTTTCCCGTGGAAAGGCATTTGGAAGGTTAAAGTACTGTGCCGAGTTAGTTTTTTTGTGTGGACGGCTTCTCTTGGTAAGATTCTCACTTTGGATAATCTTCGCAAAAGAGGTTTGATTGTGGTGGAGTGGTGTTATATGTGCAAGAGGAGTGGTGAGTCCATCAATCATCTTCTCCTTCATTGTGAGGTGGCTCGTACTCTTTGGAGTGTGTTTTTTTCTCTTTTTGGTGTGAAGTGGGTAATGAATGAGAGGGTTCTTGATCTCCTGGCCTGCTGGAAAGGTCAAAGAGGTAATAAAATGATGATGGGGGTGTGGAGAATGGCCCCCTTGTGCCTTATGTGGACTATTTGGAGGGAAATGAATGCTCGATGTTTTGAAGATAAGGAAATGGCAATGGCGGAGCTTAGCAATGGATTTCTTCAATTGTTATTTTTTTGGGCGGGGGTTTTGAACATTCCTCAAGCTTCTAATATGCAACAATTTGTAGAAGTGTGTTCTTCTTTTTCTCTTTGAAGGGGTGGGCTTCTTTGTATACTTCCTGTGTACTAGGGTTGCGCCCCTCTGCGCTTTTTTAATGATATGCTTACTTATTTATCAAAAAAAAAGAATGGATAAACAATCATATAAGTGACTTTTTCTGTAAGGAAACCAGAGTTATCAAGATTGCAACCAGTTACCATATTTGAATTTACCAAAAATTTCTGGAAGCACGAACAATTGCAAATGATTCCATATGACAAGACATGGTTCTCTGAATTCTATTCCAAATGATGACCAATATTTACCAACTTCGTTGTTGAGAATGGCGCCCCAACTTTTCAAAAATGTCATCACGATAGAAAATGAATAATGGACTGAACCCCAAACGATTTATGCAGTGTAAAGATAATACTCATGGCACCCTATTAATGAAAAGCCCCATGATCTAAATTGATGAATAATATGAGAAAAGAAATGTATTGGATTGGGGAAGGGGGGGGGGGGGGGCGGGGTTACCGACACTTTGTTTATTCCAATTCAAAATGACTCCAATCAGTTGGAAGAGAGGATTTTGTGGGTTAAAGCCTCTGCTTTAATTGAACACTAAAAAACGCTGTTAGTTAAAGGTTCTTAAGTACATCAGACTCTTAGCAGCATTGAATTAAACCTAATTCTTGTAAATGTCAAACTTGATATAAGTTTGAAACCACCTCAATGTACTAGAAACCTACAAATTTTAAGGAGTAATAAAATGCTGTAAAGCAAAGCGAAAAGGAAAGTCAGGAAAAAAGAACATACTGGATGAGTTCCGACTGGGATGGCACATCATCAAGCTGCCGCTTTACTGCTAAAATTGCCCGACATCTAGCCGCAAATTCCTGCAAGAAGTACACAGCAGGTATTGTTTACTAGTAATCCATGTAAAACAAACTGTCCTTTGTTCTTTGTGCCACAGCAAATTAACATCAGGTGGATTTCTGACAAAAGAGAAGTAGATATGAAGCAAGAGAGTAGAATCTTTTTTTTCTTCTTTTTTTTCAAAACTCAAACATTATAATCATAGAAACTGGCCAGTTACCTTGACTGCCAAAACTATAGAAGGAACAAAAGAATACATAAACAAAATCTAGATGAAAAGCTTAATTTTGATGTGTCTAAATTAAGCAGGCTGTATTCTTTAACAGGACATGATTGTATGGGAAAAACTCACTTTACTAAATACATTGACGAACAGAATGTTATTGCAAACAATATGATAAAAAGGAAAATCAAATAGAGGGTGATGCTGGAATCATCATAAAAGATTGCTGGGAAAAGAGAAAATTCCTAGAAAATTTTCTAACTTAAGCAATTTTCTAGAAATACTATTATCTAAGTTTCAGATAAGAACAATGCATGCTTATAGGAAAATAAATGAAGCAGCTTCGCTCAATTAGTTCACTTGCATAAAAGATATATTCTGTAATACCATCAATTTCATGGGATCTCACACATATTGTTTGTGATGATGTTCCAAGTGGATTGTGCCTGAGGCTGTGCCTTAACTTTCATCAACAACAAAAGGATGAGCTCTCTTAACTAAACATTTTACCTTTTTAGCTGAATTCAGCTTTTCCAGTGACTCGATAAAGGAATGATTTAGAATATGAGAGATACTCTTGCTATCACAACCATTTGCTATCATTCCCTCCAACTCAATAACATCAGCTTGCAGTTCTGAGCATTTTACACTACGATTAGATTGGAACTCAGATTCTTGCCTTTCCAGATCCTGAACAAAGCTTCCAATAATGAGCATCAACCACCAAATGAAATAAAAAAAATGAGACAAGATTAATGAATAAGTATACTAAGTAAGATTAAATAAAGAATCTCTCTTGTCAACTGACAAGGTGATTGATACACAAAACTATCACGTGCAAGTTTTGCTCTTCAAGCCCAAATAGCTACTCCGAGTACCACAACCAACCAATGAGTGCAATTCACACTTCATAAACAGTAAATAATGCATGAAGACAACAAAGGTTTCCTAAAGATGATCAAATTCTCATCTATCTATTTTCTGACAAAATAAAATTATCACTTCCCTGATTCATATAATTTTTTTAAAAAAAATTGTGCCCTGTACTATATACTAATATTGGTGTTGAAATCCAGTTTAATCCCCTACGAAGGTCACAATAGGTGAAGCAAAGGGGGGAAAAGATAGAGAGTGAACCTTCCCCTTGGATGAACCATTAGAAATGGTTCCAGACCATTTAAAATTTGTTACACAACGAAGTAATAAAAATAATAATCTACCATGTTCTACTAGTAAGTCAAGATTAATATTTTGGTGGCAACCAGCAGAAGAAGAATGGACCACATAGAGAAAATAAAGAGTGAAACACCCAAAAGCTTCAATAGATCAACTTCTAAATTGAATAATTTTCTGAAAATATCATGTAATAGTAATACTAGTTCCATTACCTCCTAACTTGTTTCTTAATTTTGCAATGCTTTTCAGCATCTTTGATTCTGTATATTTTAATGAACTAAATGAGATGCTATAGTGAAAAAATCCCTAATTTCCATCAGAACTCATTGAAACTCTCAAACTTATGAGACCCAACTCCCTAATGTGTCTACAGGATAATTCTTTTCAAATCTTGAATAGAATTACCTTAATTACATATATACACACATAAAAACTTCTTCTTCTTCTTTTTTAATCACGGAAACCTTCCAAGGCAGGGCCACTTTGTGTACCTACCCTTATTGGCCACACCCGAGCAAAGCGCTCCTTCCACATGGATCGGATAGGACTTCGGCTTTCAAGTGGGCATAGCCCCAATGAATTGTTTGCACTCAAGGGAATTTGAACCTTAAACCTGATGGGGATGCCAGCAAGACCGAAAATATGTATATATGAATGTACATACATATAATTTAGATGCACTACTAGGGGTAGATCATTAAAGGCACCTAGGTTCTTCAGTTAAATCCTTGGATTAAGACAGATCGATCACAATCTTAGTGGCCAAATATATTTGTTGTGTTCCATCAGACTTCAAGAAACAAGATCTGGTGTTCAGTATTTTATAATAGCATTCATTCCTTTCGTGTTAACTATGCTGAAAAAATTTGTTAATCCTCAGTATGTTACATATAGGAGAAACTACAAATGTCAACTTGGAGCTCTATAGCAACTCCACCAAGGAAAGCATTCTCCGATTTCATGAGAGAGAGAGGAGTAGTCTAATGGGAATTAGGGATCAGGCTTCTCTGCAGTTTGTAGCAGAACTGCACATGGAGCCAAGTTCTTGTGATGGCTTCTTTCAGATGAATGTCAACAGCAAAAATTTAAAATAAATAATCGCATGAACTAAGATGTATACAAATAGAGTTGACATTGGAGTAAGATTTCTCAATATACTCACAGATCAGAAAGACAGCACACCTTTAACGACTCCATAAGTGATGTCAATTTCTGCACGGCAATATTAGCGCCCTCCTTTTCTATTCTCTCTCGTAAAAGTTTGAGTTCGCTCATAACATTGACCTCTGGTTGATTCTGGAGCACAGCAAAGAAAGAACATGAGAAAAGTAAAATGCCTAGAGGTAAATCAGACCAATCCAACTACCAAAAATCTATTGTTTAAAAATAATGCCCCTGAAGAACATCAATTAAACAGGAAAGCCAAGAAATCATGTTCCCAGACAATTCAGAAAACCAAAAACACAAACTTGCTACATGAACCTCAACCTGAACTATAGCTCTTTACTTCGACAACATAGCACATCTCACTGACCAATTCACCCAATTGCCAACCAATGTCTTCATCTAAGTTCTTGCATTGTCCAATTCCTTCTCAACTCACTCAAAAGTACGTTATTCCTCTCCAAAACAAATGTTGTTACAAGTAAACTATGCTTTCCAACACAAAAACTGGCATATTATTAAAAAAAAAATTCCTGATGCCGGGGAACCTCTCCAAGGCAGGGCCTTTCGAACTCACTTCTATAGAGTAAACCCCGGTCCCGTGCACTGTACTCTTGGAAGTTTCCCTACACGGAACTAATTAAATCGCTGACTTTTCACCAAGGGGTGTAGCCTCAAGAGATTGTTTGCACCCATGAGGTGTTGAACCTTGGACCTTGAAGGGAGCAAACCTTAAGGCCAAGGCCTCCACCACTTGGGCCAACCCCTTGGGGTTAACTAGCATATTATTAAATTAAAAATCTCTTTTTCCAAAAGAGAAATGCTACACACTCTCAAGTGTACTCTATGAAGTAACGGTAAAAATCACTATTAAATTTTAAATGGATCACTATTGGATTTTGAATGCAATGATGATTTTCACTGGGAGTGTGGGAGTGGGAGTGTGTTTGGCATTTCTCTTTAAAAAAAAATAAAATAAAATAAAATAAATCAAACATCCACATCCCAGAAAAACTTAAGCTTGTCACCTTAAGTTGCAACTCAATTGAATTAATTTGGCTTCATCAAGTTTTGATTAAAATCCCAGAACCAAATCAACACCCCTTCCCATTTGCGAGAGAAGTGTAAGTGGCTTTGAACCAAACAAATAGAATATGAGAGAAAAAGCTGATTTTTCTCAAATTATGACATTGTAAGCCAGCTCACCTTCTAATCTCTACAGTTCAGAAAACCCTTACGAGCGTCACAACAATTTCTTACAATACTAATTCAAAATCAATCTCCAATTTCAATTACACACACACATTAACTGTAAAACATAGACATGTAGTTAGATACCTCATCATCGCCGAGATGATCTTGTATGGTCCGAATACGATTAACAAGCCACTGTACAACAGGGAAAATGGCTTTGCAGTCTAGGCTTTCAATTTGAGAAGCTTCAAGAAGGTGTGGGCAACCGATCAATCTTAGACCTTCTTCAATGCGCTTTTCAACCTCACTGCACTCCGTAATACAACAACGTTAACTATCAAAGAGCAAATCGAATTTTGAATTTGATTATTCAAATTCTTGATCGCAATCATATCGGGGAGAGTTACGTGCATTTCCTCCAGACGTATTAGGATTCCGTCGCGAACGACGTCGTTGACGGCAGCGATGCACCAGGCAAGGCCGCCGGACAGCTTGTTGGAGGCAGAAATATCGGGCTTTCGGACCTCGGCGTAACCGACCGAGAGAAGAAGATTCAAAATCGGGCCGAGAGAACTCGGTGACTCAGACTCGGCCTGGGAGTGAGACTCTGGCCACTCGGCCATGTCGTTTTGATTCGATCAGCGAGACGAGTTTCTAATTCAAATAAAGAGAGCCACCAATTTTATCCTACAACTATCTAATAAGAAGAATATAACTTATTACAAGAATCCAGTTTGTAGAAATTTTCTATCTCACGATGTTGTGAACTAATTGTGGAGAATTGTTAACTCATACAAGTTTAACTCACGGGTTCAACAACCGTGAGGGGAGAAAAAATTATATTTTTTTTAGGGTTAAATATCTAATACCTTTTTGGTGGTGAATCCGGCTCCTCTCCGGTTCAAAATGGACTGGATGGAAGCCGGTTGATGGTTCTTAGAGATCCTAAGGCATCAACCTGCCACATGGTGAATTAGAAAAATTAATAATATTTTATTATTTTATTTTTAAAAATATATAAAAAATTAAAAACAAATATATATAGAAAAAAAAGGTGACTGGCCACCCATCTTGGCCACAGGAGATTACCGGCCTCCATAATTTAGCACAGGTGGTGGTTCGGCCACCCCCAAATGCCAAATCAAAAAAACCCTGAAAGCCCACCAGTCAACGCTGATGCCGAGACCGCTTCCGGAGACCAACTCCTGCACCAGGTACTCATGGGTGCCAATGCAGGACCTCGAAAACGCCGTCGTAGGTTCGGCAACGAACTCAGCCGCCGATTCCTCCAGGTCGAGTTTTGTAGGAGCCGAGCCCAAGCAGTTGTAGCTGCGGCTCCTGGTGGTGTGGTGGGCTCGGATCTGCTGCATCGTGGGGGCCACGTCGTCCATGAAGCACAAGTCAAAACTGGTGGTGCGGTGGGATCTGATCTGGTGGTGTGGCCGTCTTCACGAAGCAAAACGTTCTCCGGTTTCAGATCCCGGTAAACAACGCCGAGAGCGTGCAAATACTCCGAGACCTCGGCGGCGAAGAATCTGACGGCCTGAAGGGGGAGGCGGTTGCTGGGCTGTCTGCGGATGAGGGAGTGGAGGTGGAGGAGGAGAGGCAGGATTCGTTGAAGCTGAGACGTTGATTCCGTCAAGGACGAGCTGAAGGCGCTAGACCGCCTCAACCACGCTCTCCGCAGCGCACACGAGCAGAGCAAGACCCTCCACAACGCTAGGGCCGTCAATGACCTCCGCTCCCCCATGGACGCCGACGTGGCGCTCACTCTCAAGAAGGCCAACCCACCATGGTGGCCCTTTGGGGGTGGTCCGGCCACCCCCAAGGGCCATATAAAAAATCTGAAAAAAAAAAAAAAAAAAATTTATTATATTAATTTAATTTTTATTTATTTTTAAGCTAAAAAATAATATTTTATTATATTTTAATTGGTAGGACACGTGGCAGTTTGATAGCCTTAGGATTTCTCCTAAGGCCATCCTCACCATTAACTGGAGGCCTCTCAGTCCAAAAGGACCGGAGACTGGAGAGGATCCTCTTCCCTTGGTGGTGATCGTGCCAAGGGTGGTGGCCGAGCCACCCTTAGCCACCCCAAATATATATATATTTTTTGTCTTTTTTTTTAAAAAAAATAATAATATAAAAAATTTAATTAGGTGGCCACGTCATCATTGATGACGTGGCCACTTATGCCAGATGTCAAATTTTTATTCGTCCACATGAACTTCCGTTAAGTCAACTAATGGTCAACTGACAGGAAGGCCAATTTGGTCCTTTGTCAAAACCACATGGATCTCCTGTGATAAAAATCAAATCTTAAAGGAGAAAAAATAAAGTTATGAAGGCCAAATGAGGTATTAGGTATTTAACCCTTTCTTTTTAATTTAAAAACCCTTACCAGCATCTCTAGCTGTTGATGACTATTTTACCCACTCAAAATCAACTTTTTTAGTTTAGCTATCACTTTTTTCACAATGAATTCCAGTAGACCATTTATTTTACAATCTACTTTATTTAAATATTGTTTTTTAATCTCTTTTTTATTATAGATAGAGGAGAGAGAAGAGACGAGAAAGAAAAAATAAAAAATGTTTAGAATGTGCTACAGTAAACTTTCAAATGTGAAAGTTTATTGTAACAAATTTTAGGAAAATTGTTATTCTAAAAAGTCTACTGAAGCACCAAAATTGCTAAATTTAACTTAAAAGTTAATTTAAAAGCCATGTTGGAGATACTCTAAGCTTGAAACTTTTTATGTGTTCATTTGTTTGGCTCTTTAGCACATCTCGTAGTTGTGGGATAAAAATAAAATTTATAGCATGAGAAATGTAGCATGCCACATAAGAGTAGTATTGAAAATCAGTAGTTGATCAGCACTTAAAAAAATAAAAAAGGGAAAAAAAAATGCTAAAGGTCAATAAGTTCTCCATAATTGGCCCATATTCCCTAGCAATTAACCATTAAATTTGTGAGGTCCACCATTAACTTATGTGGGATCTACGTAAGTCTACAAATCCAATAGTTGATTGTAAAGGAATATGAACCAAATATGAAAAACTTATTGACCCCTAGCATTTCTAAAAAAAAAAAATTAAAGACTTATTTTCACTATCATGTCATTCAGTTGTATTGACTAGTGTATAACAGTCTACTAATTAACATTAATCACCACACAGATATTTTATAAATATCCTACAAGATCAATGTGGCAAGGTTTAGAAGTTTTTGGATATTTTATTTAAACAATGGCCAATCCAAGGACAATTAACCCTGCCACCTTGCCACGTCAACTTTGTAGGATATTTATGAAGAAAAAAATGCAAAATATTTGCGAAAAAAATGCAAAATATTTGCATGGTATATAACAATAGCATTGCGTTTTCCTTTAGATTACTCATTTTTAATAAAGTAATGTTATATACCACATTTTTATTTTACAATGCTAATTTGACAGTTTAAACCCTAAACAATGACAAATCACAGGGCTAACGAAACTACCATGTACACATTGTGAGATAATTATAGAGTACAATTGTGATTTGTAGCATTATTATTATTATTATTATTATTATTATTATTATTAACAATGACTACCCAATGGTTGATTGGGAATGTTATATCAATATTGTATGATAATTATTAAATAAAAATATAATTTCTAGCGTTACCTTTTTTTTTTTTTTTTTTTTTTTAAATAGATTAAGTGCCATCCATCTTTAAAACATGTTACTCTTAATTTGGCCAACTTGACAATCTGTCCTCAACCTAATGAATTTTTTTCTTATTTTCCTTGTTCTTTGATTGTACACAATGTAGTGCTAGCAAACATTGAAAAATGAAATCCAACCGATCTAAGGCAGCATCAAAGAAGGAAGAAAGAGATTACATGAAAAGAAAAAGATCTCTAACCCACTTACATATAAACCAAACCAAATGCTGGAGCAGCAGCAGCAGAAAATATATTATGCTAAATAGAGTACATAATGTTACAAGCAGTCCACGGGAAGGGGGTCATTACCCTGTTAAAACAGCATTAAAGAAATCTCCAACTTAAAACAGTTAATGGTGGTACAAGAACAACAACAGGCATACAATAATATTACAAGGTTAGTTTCAGGGGTAATATGGAGGCCATGTACTCTCCACAAGGAAAAATACAGCTGTGAGCAGATCAAGTGACGAAAAACGACCCAAACTACAACCATTTGATCAACAGTGAAGAAAAACTAATCCCGTGTTGCAAGTGTAGTACTTGCAATTACTTAGAGACGATTGAATCACTTCCACAGCTTGACGAACTTGTCGTGACTAGCAGAAGCAACCAAACCCATCGCTGTTGACACAGCCAACCCAGCGATAAGCCCTTCATGAGCTGCCAGAGTCATTGTCTTGTTCTCATTCATGTTCCAAAGCTCCAAAGACTGCAGCAGCAAGTGAAAAGTGAAAATTCTACCACATACCCATTGCTCCTTTAGTTGGTTTGTTTTGGTTAACCGACAAAATAAAAATTCTACCACCTATCGTGGCAAACCAATGTTGAAATAGTTTTCTTATTCCGACTATCGACCGCCGAAGGTCGGTAGGCTATCGGTAGTGGTTCGGTGGAGGTCAGCAGGTGCCAATCAGATATTTTGCCCACCCCCAATGATTTTCATGCTAGAGGTAAGTTTAAAAAAGCCTTAATACTACTTTTATTGTTCTCATCCCAAAGATGTCCGAGGTGGTTGGTGTCAAACATACTAGACCTATCTGTCTTGTGAGGGGTTTATAAAATTATTGCCAAAGTCCAGGCCAATAAGTCAAAACAATTGTAAAGAAGATTATTCTGAAGCCCCATAATGAGAATGCCTATGATCATGTTAACCAAGAGTTTCTTTTGCACTTGTTGAGGAGGTGTGGTTTCGGGGAGAAATTGTGTAATTGGATAGGGTATTGTATTTCTTCAGTGCACTTTTTCCTCTTGGTGAGTGGTTCCCCTTCCCCTTTTTTCAGCACCTCTCGTGGTCTAAGACAAGGAGATCTTATATCTCCTTTACTCTGACATTGTTATGGAGGCTCTTAGTAAAATGATTTATGCTACAGTTGATGGGGCCTTTCTTCTAAGCTTTTCTATTGGGTTTAAGAACTCTAATATGCTTCATATCTCCCATCTTTTGTCTGCATATGGCACTTTTATCTTGTGGGGCTAACCCAAATCACATTGTTGTTTGCATGTCTTATTCTCTTATGCTTGAAGTTGTATCCGGTTTGAAAGTAATATATAGCAAAATCAAATATGGTTCTTGCAGGTAACGTCTATTCTCTTATGCTTGAAGTTGTATCTGGTTTGAAAGTAATATCTGGCAAAATCAAATATGGTTCTTGCGGGTAACGTCTATAATGTTGATGGGTTGGCCCGTATTCAGGGTTGTGGAATGTCTTCCTTACCTTTGAAGTATCTTGGCCTTTCGTTGGGATCTCCTTTTTAAGGCCAAGTCAATTTGGTATAGTGTTATTAGGAAGATTGAGCATCGTTTGAAAGGTAGAAAAAGGAAATACATGTATAAGGGTGGAAGGATTACTTTAATCAAAAGTATTCTCTCAAATTTGCCCACATAGTTTGTCCCTCTTTCCCCTTCCTACTGGTGTTGCCAACGGACTTTCTTATGGGGTGGGCTAGGAGACGTGTTCAAATTTCACCTGGTTAGTTGGTCCAAGGTTTGTTACTTGACTCCCAAGGAAGGGTTGGGGTTTGAAACTTGCTTTTGTTCAACTATGTTCTTTTAGGGAAGTGGCTTTTGACACTTTGTGCAAGAAAGCCCTTAGGGAGAATTGTAGTGGACACTAAGTACGGTAACTCATGGGGTGGGTGGTGTTCTAATGAGGTACGGAGTTATAGAAAAATATTAGGAGGGTTGGGATGAGTTTTTTGGTCATACCAAGTTTGAGGTAGGGTGATGGATTCAAGATTAGATTCTAACATAACCTCTGGTTTAGGGATTAGGGTCTTAAGGAATCTTTTATGGTTTTGTAAAGAATTGCTCACGTAAAAGAAGCTTTAGTAACAGAATACTTGAAGCTATCTAGTGGCTCTCATCAGTGGAATATAAGCTTTATTTGAGCGGCTCTTGGTCAGGAAATGGATGTCTTTACATCGTTTTTTAATTTGTTGTATTCTCTAAGATTGAGACACGAAGATGAAGGCAAGCCATGTTGGGTCCCTTCCAAAAGAGGGATGTTTGATGTTAGATCTTTTTATATCATCCTTGTAACTCATGAGAGTGCACATTTCCTTTAGAAGAGTATTTGACAGCATATTGTTCCCTTGAGGGTGACATTTTTCACTTGGACAACTGCCCAAGGGAAAATCCTAACCATGGCTAGCCTAAGGAAACAAAGTGTCATTATGATTGATTGGTATTATATGTGTAAAAGGAGTGGGAAGACTATGATCATCTTCTTCTCAATTGCTTGTAGTGCTTTGTTAAGTGCTATCTTCACTCATCTTGGGTTAGCTTGGGTTATGCCTAGAATCGTATACCTTCTTGCTTGCTGAAGAGGGTTGGGAGTGTGTAGCTGTGTGAAAGTGGGTTTTGGCCTGCCTTTTGTTGTGTCTTTGGAGGGAAAGATATTATAGATGTTTTGAAGATTGCGAGGACAACAGCTTAAGTGGCTTCCTATGTCAGCAACTCCAAAAAAGAAAAGGAAAACCATTTAAAACATGTCACATCAACCAGTGTAAAATGGGTATGAAGGGTAACATTACTCTTTATGATTTACTCAACTTGTTTTCATTTTCTAGATTGGTATTTCTCTTGTATACTTCATGTGTACTTAGGTTGAGCTTTTTGCCGTTTTAATAATATTTCATATATATTAAAAAAAAAAAAAAACTGTTTCAAGGTCATGTTCAACTTACACAGGCAATTTGACAGCAGTAATAGAATACCATTGGCAGGAAGAAGATAAAAAAAAAAAGGCATCATAATGATCTATATCGCCAACTTTAATGAGCTATTAAGAATATACAAAAAGAAATCAAAGAAAAAAACAGATGCTTGCCTGATAACAACCAATGACCAGCAATGAAGGATAAGTAGGATGGAAAACACATGAATGGAACTTAAGGCCATTACAGCTCAGCTCATGTACGCATTCTCCTTCACTCCCAGATCCAAGTGTCCAAACTCTGACAGAGTCCTCACTGACAGATGCTAAGAACTCACCAGAGGGGTCCCAGCATACAGAATGGATGGGCTTAGTATGACCCTGCAATTACAAACCCACAATCCAGTAAAGAAGGTTAGCCATGCCACATTTAGAAGGTAGAACACAGGAGCTCAAAGACAACACTTGAAAAAAAAAAAAGCTCCGAAAATAGTTCAAGAATCTATAAAGGAGCAAAGAATCAATATTAGCATCACTAAAAACAAGATATGCACACCGCGCACAGAAAAAAAGATTTTACTTTAACGACCCCTGTTCCTCGATGAAAAAGCCAGCTTGCCTCAGAATCCAAGTAAACCATCAAGAATAGTAGTGGCATTAATAGTGGCATTAAAAAGATAAATCTTTATAGTAGCTTTCACAAAAACAATGGTGCCCCACAACCATCATTGGAACTCCATTATTTTAGGTGTTACTTACCAACAGACTATAGTTCAATTAGACGCATTTCAGAGTATGTGTGCATGTAGACACTTTATTTTGTACAGGCAAATAACCCTACGTCCATGAATATATGTGCACATGGTGATTAAGATCTAATGTAATTCACAACTCAAAAATAATTTTTGAAATGATCATTCTGTGCCTTTCTACTCATTTAACAAAACCCATTTAATTTGAAAGAAGACATCCAGGGTAGTAATTTGACCTATTTTAGACTTAAAATGAGTGAGAGAGGGATATTTAGTTTTGAAACACCCACACATGTGAACCATAGGGTTGCTACACAATTTTAAAGAGTTTCCATAAACCTGGAACGCTAGAAACATGATGCTGCTGTCCTAAATTCAATTGGGTTCCTGAGCTCTTTGTCATCCATAATTTTGTGCATTGTTTCAGCTCCTTCTCACCCCTTCCAAGCCATATTAGAACCATAAACCCTAATCATATCCTTATGCAATTCTAAGCCCTAAACCCACTAATTTCCAGACCCCAAGTCCACCAAATTACATAAAGACTCTAAATCTTTCCTAGATCACGTCTATTAACAAAACAAAATACATGCCATCAAACATCACTAGGGGTGTGTTTTTAAAACTCTGTGGTTTATCAAGAAAGAGAAGCTTAAAGGCCTCCCAACATCACATATTCATCTTTCCTTTTATCTATAAACAAATTTGACACAAACAAACTGACAATAACTTCTTTTCCTCCTTTAAAGTCAGCAAAAATTTTCAAATTTCCTCTTCTATTGATATTATACAAAATTAATCTTAATCATCAGACCAGATTAAGGTTATATATAGATGCAATATTTTGCATATCATTGAGGATCTTCTGAGAATAAGAGACAAGAAGCAGAGGCTTTAAAAGACAACTCCAATCACTAGTCATCTGCATGAGAAGCAGTATATGGTGTTTGCAGGATTCAAGCAGGAGGGATGTCTTGGGTTATGCCCAAACAGGTTTTTGATTTGCTTGCTTGTTGGTAGTCCTCTGGAAGGCCGAGGAGTACTACGGTGGGGAAAATGGGCCTATTTGCCTTTTTGGTGCTTATGGAGGAAAAGAAACAATAGGGGCTTTGAGGACATTGGAGAAGATTTTAGCCTCCTTTTACCATACATTGTATCTTTGGGCTACGGCCTATGTGTCCCCTCTATAGATTAGTTTTGGTGACTTCCTTGTTCGCTTTTCCCTTTCTAGTTAGGTCTTTCCTTTTGTATACCTCCATTGTACTAAGGGGCGTCCTACACTTTTAATGAGATTGGATTATTACTTATACAAAATAAAAATAAAACGGGATTCAAGCAGGACTGCTTGTCTCTTCCGCAGCATTTACTTCACTTCTGCTTACAGTATCTAAGAAAAATTATTTACTACATGACAGCAGCATATCCTTGGTCTAATTTGAGAATAATAAAGATAATGTTAAAGTGACCTGTAACGAATGCCGACAAGCTTGTGTCTCAGTATCCAGAATAGATACAACATTCTCTGCAACTGCAGCAAGGTACCTTCCAAGACGGGGTTGAAATCTCATTTGGGTCGTCCCACCCTATAATGCAAAAAGAGTAATAAAAATCACAAACCAAGAAGCATTTGGAAACTGCAGTACCCAATTCCATCCACACAAAAATAGGCCCGCATCAAATAAATACTCTTATTCTATTGGCAAGTTGCATATCCAGTGGGTCTTGAACCCATGACCTCACCTTCTACTATGCTCTTAAGGAAGAAAAGGTGCTGTTTGAGCTAAGGCTTATTGAACAAATAGTACATAAGATCCTACCTTGAACACCCTTGCACAGCTGCCTTTGTTAATACTCCAATATCGTATCTCACCATCCCCATCACAAGAGCAAATGAGGTCATCATTTTTTGGGTGGAAGTCGAGTGAAAAAACAGATGCAGAATGCCCCGTGAAGGTACGAAGTGAATAACCAGGCTGCATATAAGACAAATAGAGTGACAAAATATCCAATATCCGTTTCATGGGGGCATTATAATGAGAAGATACAAAAAAGCACATTCTTAGTAAAATTATAGGTTCGACTACAACACCTCAACAAAAAAAACCAAAATAGCATG
>VIBQ01000132.1:0-32549 GCA_006937295.1 Carpinus fangiana
CTTGATTTGCATTTTGATGTTCAACATTTAAAAATTGGCAATGTACTATAATAAAATTTTAAAATTTGTTAATGTGGCCAATTTGTTACTCACTCCCGTCTTCTCTTATGGAAATTTAATCACGGACCGCACATGTACTTTTTTTGCGGTGAAACTTTCTAAATTGCCCCCAACCCCACGCATTCGTTAAATCTTGTTCAATCGGGCGCGGTGAAAGAGCCCGATTGCATTATTGGGATAGAGCGGCACAAGCACAACGACAAGAACTTGACGCTGAGCAGCGTGAATTTCAGCAGCGATGGTCGCTTGGAAGACGACGAGGACTCCTTGGAAAGCTAGAACCTTCATAATTGGCCAAAGGGAAAAGCAGGGGAGGATCGAGTGCACGTTGTCGTTTCAGAGGAGCGTGGCTGGGTATTCAAACAAACTATATTTTTTTAAGATTTGATTTATTCGTGGGTTGGACTTCTCAGATGATGAAAGACTTTAATTTTCTTTCTAGTTTTCATCTAAGACATATTTGTCTAACTTGTTTATACAATTCACGGGCATATTCCATTTCGTAGTCCTCACAATAAATTCTACGATTTAATCAAACTTCTTGAGGGAATTGAATGAAGAAATTCATAATACTATGAATACTAAATGCAGAAATAATAAAAATAATCAAAATATTTTACGTGGTTTGGTCTATAACCTACGTGCTACATTATGCTTTTATTCAAATTGATTATTTTACAATACTATGATTCCTATTCATAGGGATGTTGAGAGAATACAAATAGCTATGATTGATAAAATCAAATCAGTATTGAATGTTTCTGATTTGATTTTATCAATTACAATCAATACAAATATATTATCATAATATCAAATCTCACACAATATATTCTAACACTGAATACTAACTCCCGTCTTTCTTTTGTTGACTGATAGGCTAGGTTCCCCAAGTTGGAGACTATGCTATTGGAGAATTATGACACCATATGGCGTGGCCAGTTTTTGGAGGAGTGCTTTTGCAAATTAAAAATTCTTTATTTGATATCCAATCATAATGAAGCAGATGTTTCCCTACCTAATTTTGTGAAAAGATTGCACAAGCTGGAGCAACTTGTTGTGCGTCATACATTTTTGGAAGAAATATTCCCATATGAAGAACTTCTTGATCAAGAAAAACATGTTGGGATACTCGCACAATTGAGAGTGTTGAAGCTAAGTAGACATCCTAACCTAACACATTTGTGGAACGAAGACACCCAACCATGCCGAATTTTTCATAATCTGGACGTTCTTGAAGTGTCGTACTGTGGCATATTGAAAATGTTGGTACCATCGTCAGTATCTTTCCAAAATTTGTCACGGCTTGAAATATTGAAGTGTCATGGGCTGATTAATTTGGTCGCATCCTCAACAGCCAAAAGTCTTGTGCAACTCAAAAAACTGAGTGTAAGTGAATGTAAGACGATAAAGGAAATTGTAAGTGGGGACAGAGGTGAAGGGAATGATCAAGTGATTACTTTCAGCAAATTGACAAGCTTAAAACTTGATTGCTTGCCACAGCTTTCAAACTTTTGCTCGGGAGGTTATTCGTTGGAGTTCCCATCTTTGGAAGAAGTGATTGTGAGTCAATGCCAAGAGATGAAGATTTTCTCTGATGGAGTCTTGAGCACACCAAAGCTAAAAAGAGTACAAGCAACAAAAGAAGATGAATGGCATTGGAAGGATGACCTGAATACCACCATACATTGGCTTTGGGAGAGCGAACGATATATTCCACAATGGTTGTTCTGAGAAAGGGTAAGCATCTCATTTTATTCCACAAATCTAATTTTTCACATGTGCATTATTTACTGAATAGAAACAAGCAACCAATATATATACTCTCTTCGATCACTGGACACTTATGGTTGTATAAATATGTTAGTATGTTTAGGAACATTGCCATTTTTGCTAACAACCAGTCCTCATGAATCGCACAAATTTCTCACATTTTATGTACTACTGTGCCCATATGCATCATCAGCACTCCCCCAGAAGAATACTTTTTTCTTTGGAGTAATTATCTTTTGCCCCATAAACTATGGCGCCTCGACACTTTCTCCCCATGAACTACCAACTATAATATTTGACCTCATTAAACTACCATCTTATGACATTTTTCCTCATTCCGTCAGTCAAATAGGTTAAAACTAACATTCAACTTTCATGTGACTTGTATGTGCTATTCTAAATTTTTTTCCTTCCATTTTTTCCCTCACTTCAGATTTTTGGATTAGGGTTTAGGAGGGTATAAACGTCATTTTATTGATTTGAAGTGAGGTAAAAAATGGAATGAAAAAAATTTAAAATGGTTAACCGTTAAATTTAACTCCTTGGACTGACAGAAGAAAGAAAAGTGTTATAAGATGGTAGTTTGATGTGGTCAATTGTCATAGTTGATAGTTCATGGGGAGAAAGTGTCAAAACGTTATAATTCATGAAGGTAAAAGGTAATTACCCCTTTTTCTTTTTCTTTTTTTCTTTTTTTTTTTTTTCAAATAGAGAGTAGTGTGAGCGGGATCATTTATGGTTTTTTTGTTCTTGTTTTTCCTTACAGCATTTAGAAGAAGAAGAAGATTGATGGAATTAAACTTTGTTTTCTATGATTCTTCTATAAAAAGTTTCCTTGATGATACTTAATTTGTTTGTCTATTCAAATGAGGAAAGGAATTACTAGGGAGGGTGTTGATTCTTAATTTGATATCAATGCTTTTACTGATTAGGTGCTTTTTTTAATATTCGTTAGGTTGTTTTCTGTCAGCAGGGTTCAAAATTCGAAAGAAGACGAAGATCATCCTTAATATACAATACGTAGCTGGAGTGTAGTTCTTCTATGTTTATAAAGAATTGAAAAAAAAAAAAAACCAAAAAAACCAAAAAGAACAAAAAAAAAAAAAAGTAGTACAAATGCTTTGTCAAGCAAGGTTCAGAATTCTGAAAAAGACAGATCATCCCTAATATGCAGCAGCTGGAATGTGGCTTTCCTATGTTTATAAAGAATTGAAAATACGAAAAAAAAAAAAGAAAAAAAGAAAAAGAAAAAGAGGTACAATAGCTTTGTCTGATGCACTCCTCCATGAAATTCTGGTGCCAACAAGACAATATGACTGCTATCTGCTTGAATTTCTGCATACGTAGATGACATAGTGCATACAGTGCAGTGCAGGAGTTGGAGTTTTATTGGTTTCTACTACTTTTGTTTGCGTTGGTGTTTGCTACGTACGACTTTATCATAAATTATGTTTAGTCTTTGGTCTTATTCATAAATATTTTGTTTGTAGTGTGATTCTCTCTGTTTTATTTAGAGTGACGCCATTTCTTTGCTATCCTTTCTATATTTATATCTTTGGGATATGTGGTAATTTAACAGAGTATCAGAGCCAAAAGTTTTGAAATCGAACCTTGATTCCGTTATTTCACTCCATTTCAATTAAATATTCGTGATTAAATTTACTTATTCTTATCAAATTAAGCTTTTAAAATAATTGATAATTTAACATTATAGTGTTTTGTTTTTGTGCTCAGTTCAATTTGTTTGTGGTCAAGAGTTGATAATTTATGATAAAATTTTGGTGGCTGGTTATTACCTCATAAATGTTTCTGCAATTGACTTACTCACATATGTTCACCCATGCACATTATTTGAATAATTACTCACATATGATCATGTTTGTTGGTTGCAAATTCTCCTTAATTACAAATATTAATCACGATAATTAATACAACTCAAGAAGAGTGATAGGGAAGAACTACTCGGGACAAAGTTTCTCAGTCACTCAAGGAGAGCCACAGCAACTGTGGCTGGCCACAATATATACCTCTGCCTAGTTGTTGCCACTTGTAAATTTGTCATTTTCCCTAAAGACTTGTAAAAATTGAATGAAATGGCGGCTGCACCGTCTCTTGAGAAACATCAAACTTTTAATAAGATTAACTTTCACTATAACACTTAAAGAAATCAAACGTTGTATTGGCAATACTAGTTAGAGTTTGTTTAAGATTGTATTTGAGAAATAAAACTCTTAAATCAAAAAATGTTTTTGGGCAAAAATTTTAAGCTTTTGTCGAAGTGCGTTTTAATAATTTTTAAGTTTTTTAAACCATTAAAAGTTTGTAGAAATTTAGGGAAATTTTGTGACATTTTCCAAATAAAAAAAGAAAGAAAGAAACACAATATTTTTAATAAAGAGAAAGAAAGTGGACTAGAATTATAGTAAATTTGAAAAAAGAAATGGACTAAAATTGTAGCAAATTTGATTAATGAGAAAAAAAAAAGAATATTTTGTATGAAAATGTGAAAAAAAAAAAATTGTTTTGTAATATTTTTTTATTTAAATAATAATAAAAAATAAAAATATTGAGATGGATTGATTTTGATTTTTTTTTTTGAGATTTTGGGTCTTTGTGTCCTCTTTACGGACCACTTCTTTATCAAACACAGCCAAGAGCTCATCTATATTGTGGACGGCTGGATCCCCAATGGACGTAGGAGAGCTGTGGGACCCGGGAGCTGCCAAAAATTGACCACTTAAAAGTTTGGCAGCAGTCAAAAGTCAAAAGCCAAAAGTCAAAGAAATATTATGAAAAAGTCAAAAGTCAAAGAAATAAAATGCCCCTATCACATATTTTATTTTAGTTTTTAAAAAATCCAAAAAAATAAAAAATATAATAGGGGCATTTTGAGAAAAAAAATGTTAAAGTGGTCAAATTGTCACAATTTGAAAGTTTGGAGGGGTAAAGTGTTACATTTGAAACTTTGAAGACAAAAGTGCAAATCGGTAAATACTTTAGGGGGTAAAGTGTAATTTTTCCAAAAATATATTTCTTACATTGAAAAGAAATACATTAAATTGATATAGTATGTTATTACCTTTTATAAGAGTGATTGTAATCAAATCAATCAGATTTGATTATCGTACTTATCTATGTCAATTCTCTGATAAATATGAACATTTGTATTGTAATATCATTCCAGTAACAAGAGTATAATGTAGTCCTTTGGGTTTTCTTCTGTGCACATAAATTATTGTCCGAACCACGTAAAATCTCTTATCTATTTTATTATTCTGCATTTAATTTATTTTTCTATAGCATTATGAATTTCTTCATGGTATCATAGCTATCGACTTGTGTCAGTATTTGATCAAAATGGTCATGTGGACTACCTTTGTTTTCTTCCGCCATTGTATATCATATCACACCCAATATTTTATTTTTTGTGTCTTTTCTTCATTGTTGGAAAAAAAAAAAATACAAATAGTGTCATGATTTTTCAGTTTGCAATTTTGGTTTACTCACGCAACTCCACCGCACAAAGACATCACCGAAGAAAACGTGACCAAATCCTCATCCTCCGGTGCCTTCTCTGACGCATCCCCTCGGCTCAATGCTTCACTAGACCACAACCTTATTTGTAGTAGTCCTTCGTCTGTGGGCTTCCAGCCTTCCAAGCTTTGCCATTCTCAGTGGGCTCGGTTTCTCTAACCTCCAACCGTTCAGCTCTTCGATCTGGCGCCTCCACCATCCATGTACGATCTAGCAACGCCTGCGCTGCTCCCTTCCATCCATATTATAGCGGCTTTACAGCCATCCCTGGCTCAACCCTAACGTTTTTTTTTTCCACCTTTTTTTTTCAGGTTCTTTTTTGTGTGTGTGTGCCTTTTGGTCCAATTTTCATTTTTGGGCTTATTTTGCCCTTTTCGGCCTTATCTCATTGGGCTTCACAGGCAAAATGGTTAAGAAATTTTATCACTGGGCTTCAAGTTGTAGATTCAATATCCCAGCCATTATGAATTTACTGTGATAATTTGGCAGCAGTTTTCTTTTCTAAGAATAACAAAAGTGGCAGTAGAACCAAGCATATTGACATAAAGTATCTTGCTGTCAGAGAGAGAATTAATGAACAAGATGTCTCTATAGACCAAACAAATACAACTTCTATGATTGCATATCCCAAGACGAAAGGGCTCTCAATAAAGACATTTTCAAAACATGTAGAGAGCATGGGATTAGTGAGCTCATTTTATGCTTAATTAAATTATTCTTATTTAGAGTACTCGTTCATTGTCAAAACAATGTTTATTTTTGTGCACATAAAGTATTTGCTCCAATACAGTTAGACCTAGAATGACTTATTGGAAGTTATTCATAAAGAATTATACCATATACAGATTTTATTTTTGAAAAATTCATACATTGTAATACATGGAAGGAAATGTTGATATAATAACATAACCACCATGATTCGTGTATTGTATCTCTCTTTAAGTGAAACTAAAGCTTTAGTAGTTTTCAATTTGGCCATATACAGTTTTAGTTACCCAAATGATTTCAAAATGTGTCATGTGATCCAAGTGAAAAATATTAGAATTAATCTTCTATAAGGAGACTTAAGGTGGCCCACATGTCTATTATATTATATGTATATAGTATATTATATAAATATAGTTTTTATTAAACTAAAAACTTTAGGTAATTAATGTACAGTTAACTACTAAAGGTGAAAATATGTTTTATTTTCACCAAATGTTGTCTCCCTTGATGGAAGGAAGCAACGTAAGATAAATGGATAAGGGTCTTGGCCTATATAAAAGGCAAGCTTGTGATATCTATCGATCACAACTTTAACGTGAAAAAAAAAACAGATAGGCCAAAAATCCTTATCTATCACTTTCCAACAAAGTGAGGGTTCTAGGATTGTGAATTCAACATACATTCAACTATGGAGTATTCAATTCAAGTGCTTAAACAACAATGGCCAGAGGTTAGTATTTCTATTTTATGTTTATATAATAATTTTCTCCCAAATTCTTACAAGTCATAGCTGGTCTTAGAGAGGTTTAGTGCGGTGTAGATGTGAATAGAGGAAAAAAAATTCTAATCCGATTGATTCTAAAGTTCAATTCCTTTTGAATTGGTTGAGTAATTTTGTCAAGCAGTTGGTGGGTGAGAATTAAAAACATTCCTAGTTTCTGCACTCTTTCCATATTATTTTTAATTTTCTGGTTCTTGAATTGCTTCCAATCATACCCAAGATACAAAGGTTGCTTATTGTCTAGAACCCATTTCTACTCCTTTTGAAATTTGGTCTACTATTTTTTTATGTTTCCCTTTCACCTTCTAATAAAATTGAAGGACCTTGGTCACTGTGAGGGAGAAAATCTCCCCCAATGGGCCTCATTTCTTTACACCTACTTACCATATGCCGTTATCCACTCACCTAATGACATGTGTCCACTTTTTTGGCATCTTTGGATAAAAGGAGAAAAGAGGAAGGAGAGGAAGGAGAAGGGCGTTTTTTCTGGGACTCCTTTTCCTCCCCTACGGTTTCCTTCTAAAATGGATTCCAGAAGATTCATGTTTCCCTCTCTATCTCGTATATCTCTCTACCTTGTATATCTCTCTCACTTTGACGACCCTCTCTCCTCATTTCTTGAGGACCTCACTCAACACATGCTGATTCATAGACACTAGAGGCAGATTTTCATTATATTTCTTATCCATAAACAAAGAAGCTAACTTAAGCATTAGAGAGGTCTTCGGCACCAACTGGAGACCCTCTTACCTTGCCCTTGTTTTGCAGGAACACTATTGTCGTACAGGAAGTCCTCTCATAGCTCAAACATAGAGAAAATCACTGGTTATCAAATTCTTGGACTAGGAAATGATTCAACAGTCACCGGGAGCCATTTCCGTTCTCCAGATTTGCTAGTCTTTTTCTTCTTTCTCTGATTCCATTGTATGGATTTGGATGTTCCAGTTGGTAACTTGTTTTATTCATCAATCAGTCCCCTTTGTTGCTGCATTGGTTCTTTTCTTTCTTCTGGCAATTCAATAAGTTCAGGGTTCTCCCTCTCTACAATCTCCAAAAGATTGTTCATTAGACTCAAAATTATTAAAACCTTCATACAATCGACCATTTTGCTAATTTTTAGAAGCAACTCATGATGCCAGTCAATTGTAAGATTTAGGGTTGGGTATCGGTCATATCGGTCCGGTTAATAGGGTTACCAGTTACCGATTACCGACCGATCAGTTATCGATTAACCGATTCTTGACCGATAAGCTATCGGTTAATCGGTCATATCGGTAATCGGTTAAACCGGTTTTTGTTAACTTTTTATTGACCTTTTTATTGGTTGCTAATTGGGCTAAAAATTAGTTGTTTTGAGAGCTCAAATACTTTTTGTTGGGCTAAAACCTAAAATAACTTATTAAAAATTAGTTGTTTTGGTCCTTTTGGGGGCCTAAATATATATATAGCTAAAATAGTTTATTGAATCTTTTTTTATATTGATCCACTCATCTTTTTTATATTATAAAATAAAAATCAAAAGAGTAAAAAGTATAAAATTATAAAAAAATTAAAAATTAAAAATATTTATCAGTCATATCGGTTAATCGACAATAAATTCTTGACCGACTGATTACCAACCGATAAGCTTATCGGTATAAATTTTTTAACTGATTACCGACCGATAACTATCGGTTACGGTTATATCGGCTCGGTTAATATCGGTAATCAGTCGGTTAATCGATAACCGGTTAATTTGCCCACCCTTAGTAAGATTCATTGAAGGGCTATGATACATTTGTAACGTACTTTCTAAATTTTGAGTTGAGTTGGGGTCTCTAATGATTTCTGTATTTGATCTAGAATTGTAATGAATGAATTGATGGAAAAAGTAAAGGAAGGATGAATGAGGAATGCTATACTTACTCTCGTTTTTTTACACAATTTTTCTACATTCATAGGTTGCTTTTAAAACCACATGTCAATTCAATGGTAGTTTTAAAAGCCACCTATAAATGTAGAAAAATAGTGTAAAGAAGAAAATAAATGCAGCATTATTCAACAACAGATCGTGTTCAGTAGTGATCAATACTCTGATAGTCTCTAGCAACTCTTCAGAGACCTCAGGAGGAGGTGGTTCAGCCTGATATTGTTGATGTGGAGAGGAATATGAATGATCATATATGGAAGATGACTCCTCTTGGTATGTTTCTTCTTCTTTGTGAAAAGCAGCTTCTTGTTCGAGGTAGGCCTCTGCATTTGCAATTAATGATTTCATCATATCTATTGTCTCTTCAGAGAATTCAAGAGGAGGTGGTTCAGCCTGATATTGCTGTTGTAGGGTTGATTGAGAGGAACATGCATGATCATAGAACTGCTGATATGATTGATGTTGCAGTCCATGAAATTGTGGAGCATGAATTCCAGGATCTTGAGCTTGCCAAGTTATATTTGACTGTTGGCCCCATGTTGGGTTATAGGAATCAAAATAGTTGTCATCCCCCAATCTAGAGAATGATGTGTTCATATGCCCATAAGAATAGTTAGGAAACTGTCTTGTTGAGGGACAATTTCTAACATGGTGATAAGGGTTATGGCAATATGAACATGGTCCATGGGGTGTTGGAGTGTTTCCCCACATGAGAACAAAAACAAAAAGAAATTAAAATAACAAGAGAAAATAAAAATAAAAAATAAAAAGAAAAACTCACAAACTGCCTGAAGCTAGAACGCAGCTGCTGTCTGGTAGAGCGCTCGATCGCACTCAAGACAGAACTACAAAACGAAAAAATAAACACAGCGTCTTTGGCGCGGCTGTTCTGGCTTTGTGCTTGATCGCCCTGCAGCAGTGTGTTCGATCGCACCGCTGCAGAACAGAACTAAAATTCTAAAAAAAATCAGTAATACGAAAATTTAAATAAAATAAAATTAACTAATGAGAAAAAAAAATTCTAAACAAAATTAAACAATCCCCGGCAACGGCGCCAAAAACTTGTGCCAAATACTACCTAAATTAATAAATAATATTTAGTACGTTTTACTTGCAAGTGCACAAGGTCAAAAAGTGTAGTAAAGTGCGTAAGTGCAAGATCGATCCCACGGAGATTGTTAATTTCGTTTAGAATTAATTAATTAAAATACCAACTTGTCACAGAATTGATATTTATTAAAAGAAATAGAAATAAATGAAAAGGTAAATAAAAGTGTAGGGTTTTGATATCCACCACTAATCATATTCAAATAATATAACAATATGCCAATGATCCAATCATATTATGAATGCCTAATGGTTGCCAACCTAAGGGCATGGTGTATACTCCTTAAGCTATTGGTTTCCCTAAGCAACGAATTAGGTATGGTGTATACTCTAACTCTTTTCTTTCCTAAAAGGATTTAGCATGGTGTATACTAAGTTGTTCTCTAAGAAAGCATATGAACTATGAAAACCGACTACCACATGAGACCTAGGGCATGGTATGTACTCCCGGTTTCCCATGTTGATTAACCCAAGAACCCGGCGTGGATTACTTTTGTTACTTATATTAAACCCAGGACTCGGTCATCCAAATTGATCTAACTAACAAGTCCATACCATATGCATATAATGGCCAGTTACACACATATGAGGAATTCATGAAAACAGGCATTAATCAAGTTAAGCAACACAATATGATTATCACAAAGGTGCCAATATTGAAATATTAAATAAACATAATTAGGGTTTCAATCCAGCCCTACTAAAAGGTTTAGTTACACATAATTAAAATAAAAACTAAAAAGAAAAGGAAAAGAAAGAACCGAAAACCGCTCCTGGAAGTAGCCTCCAAATTCTCCTCTCTGAAATTGTGTATCTCTAATTGTGAGGCTTAGAGGTCTATTTATAGGCTTAGGAGAGTCCTAGAAACCCTAGTAAACCTAGGAAATTCAGAATTTCATCTCTTAGACAAATTAGGAGACAATCCTATTACAAATCGGAATAGGATTCGTCCAGAATTGAGCTCCTATCATGCGGAGTGATTATGGCATTGCGGCGGTCCGAATTGGTGATGTGGATCAGATAGCCATCAAAGTTCATGAAGACACCTCGGAGGATGGTGACACGCTCAAATAACTTGAAGGATAGGGGAATACCGTCCGGACGGCCCATCAGCCCGTCCGGACCTGTAGCTTTCTAGGAAGCTTTCAGAACGCGTCGTTCGTAGGCCGTTCGATCCCCGTCCGGACGGACGGGTTACTTTTTAGTTTCCCGTCCGGATGGCCACTTACCTGTTCGGACGCTTAGCCGTGTTTTGGCTTAAACCGCCTTTTTAATTACTTTTCCTTCTAGGACTCTATTTTAATTTACTTTTCCTTCTAGGACGCGAATTTAGATTACTTTTCCTTCTAGGGTTTGTAATCCTAGTTTATGTTAACCTCTTTTATGCTTTAGCCTCTAAGCCTATAAATACAGGCTTAGACCCTTTGGAAAAACAGTTGATTATTATTATTGGTTTTGTTTAATAAGAATACTCAGAGTTGAGTTTCTTGGTTCTTTTTCCTTCAGGCTTAGATAGCATCTATTGCTTAGAGAAGATTTCTTTGATTTTGTGATAGTCTCACAATCTTAGGAATATTTATCCCTTCTGTTTACTGTTTTCTTGATTATTTACGTTCTAACCCTGCATCAATTGGGAAAATACTATTTCACAATGATTTGTATCATTTTTAGTTATCTTTCCAATGCCTCTAGAATCACCTCAATCCGATATTTGAGCAGAAAGTTATGGCAAAAATACCGAGACATGTGCAAAATCTAAATGTAATCCGATTTTGACTTCAGTTTGATAAATTCCGATTTAATCCTTTCCACATCTTCTAGGTCTTCCCAATTTGCCCTTTAAGCTTGGAACATTTCTAGAAACGCTTCATTTTCTTCCATGACCTACAAAAACACAGAAAACACAAAAGGGAAATAAAATTGAACAAAATAACAAAAACTAAGAAATTAACAAATGTAAATTAAGGGCTAAAATATGAATATTTTGGCATTTATCAACATACATGAATAAGATTAGTTTTGAAGTCCCATATATTTTTTGTGCTAATCTCACTTTCACTAGAATTGATTTTTGTATCTCATAATGCCATGTTTGTATCTTGATTGATAATTCCTTGAAAATTGTGAAGATGGTGTTTGTTTGATTAAGCTTGCTCTTGAATTTAAACTATGATTGATATTTTTTGCATGATTGAGAATAAAATGTTTGCACAAATGTTTGTGGGTATCATTCTTGAAAAACCCTCACGAGACTTCACTCGTCCTCTAGGGAACTCCTAGAGGTTTAAAAGGCTTGTTGCATAGGCTAAATGCAACCGTTCTCCCACGAAAGCGGACCTATGTTTGTTTTGTTTTTCATTTTTGTTTTGCTAAGGGACTAGCAAAATGTAAGTTTGGGGGTATTTGATCGGTTCCAAACATTGACGTTTGAACCCCTTTAACTTATATTTGTTAAGCCTTTACCATTGTTAATATCTAACCATTTTTAGTGTTTTTAGTGTTTTGTGTTGTGCAGGTCCTTACAACAAAATATGGCCACAAAAGAGCAAAATGCACCAAATGAAGAAATGGATCCCTGCCAAGTGCGTTCCACCGCACTTGGTGCGTTCGAACGCACTCACGATCGAACGCAGGAGGCACGGTCGAACGCAGTCCCAGTCATCCCGCAGATCACGCGGTTGCCCTAGCCGGCCCTAGGAGTTCATTGCTTCCAGCTTGCGCCGTGAGATATTCCTGCGGTCGAATGTGGAGTGTACGTTCGAACGCATAATTCATCAGTGCGTTCGAATGCAGACCAGTGACCTGTCAATCTATAAATAGGACCCTAGGTTCATTTTGACGAGAGTTTTTTTGTTTGGGCGAGTTTTTGAGAACAGTTTGCTACCTTAGGCCTTGCTCTGCCCTTTTTCTTTGTAACCTTTCATTTTATTTAATATTAATGCATTGTTTTAGTTCCTTTAAGCTTCCTTATCACATGGGAGGCTAAATCCTCAACTAAGTTTGAGGATGTAGCCTCACCATGGATTTTATGCTCATTGTTTATGTTTAAGTTACGTATTTCCGTTATTTCTTTATTGCTTAATCGTCTCCCACTTGGTTTGGTGACAAAACCAAGTGAGATTGCACCGTAGTCGTTTATTTTTGGTGTTTCATCCGATGGATACATTCCATCCTTCGGTTTTCGCCCATTTATCCATAGTAGTTTGTGTCTTAACACATTCACTTTGGATCCTTTGGGCCTTAAACCGTTTATGGTTTGTCTTTCGTCAAATGGACGGATTCCTTTAATCCTTCGATAGGCGTAAGAGATAAAGCGTTATTTTTAACCGATAGACGGATATGTCAGCTTATCATTTTCAATTTGCATTCTTGATATGGTGAGGTGAAAACCTTAGCCTTAGTGTTTTATTTTGTTTACTTTTCTGCATTAAATTAGTTTACATTTTCGTTGTCACTAATCACCCACATCGGAGCTAGGTTAAAGTAACACTAACCTACACTCAAAGTTAATTTCATTTAAACAAAACACGAATCATTGTGGTTTGATCTCGGTACTTGCACAACGCTATACGAACTACGGTTCGTTCAATTGGCGAGTACCTAAATTTGGTACGACCAACATGTAACTACTATAAATTCCCACGGCGCAGGCAATGAAGCGATGGCGGCTAAGGCAACGCGGGATATGCGGCTGACGAGGCATGCGCTCGATCGCGCCCCTTGGGCATGATCACACTGGCAGGGGCCAAGATTCCTTCTTTGCTCAATTTCACCCCCTTTAAACCACATTTTACACCAAGGACCTACAGCACACTAAAACACTAAAACAACACAAAAGCATTAGATATTAACAAAACTAAGAGCCTAACAAACATAAGTTAAGGGGAGTCTAATATACAATATTTGGCAACGATCATGGGGTAATTTGCCATGGAAAGACAGGGTGTCCAAGAAGAAGTGGGCTTCATCAACATGATATGAACTAGTATGGTCCCTGGCTCAAGGCAGCTTCTCCTTCTAGAAAACCAGAGAAGATTTTTAATAGGTTTCAAACACACATGGGACCGAACTACTTTCATCTAGAAGAGGGGTTTCATCGTCGATGGGATAGGGGGAGTAAATCTTCAGAAGACCTGCGAAGGAATAGAGGTAGTTCTGGCAACGACAGAAAAGGACCCGACGAATCTCCAGTAGCGGGGAACTCGCAAGCTCAACATGGAAAGATTGGAAAGCACGGATTTCCCGGAGATATTATGGGAGCATATGGTGTGCATGGTTGTAGAAATAAGTAGAAGGTAACAAAAGTATATTCAAAAAAAAATCTTGGGGAGTCAATAGATGCTACATCATTTGCAGAGAGTGATTCTTGGGATTTTTGTAAGGAAGGAAAACGTAATGGACCAGATGAGTATTTTCGGAAAAGTCCTCGCCCAGCTGTCACACTCCATGGAGCGGGACTGGAGAGCGCTCGTCCAGCTATCATGTTGCTTGGATCGGGATTGGGCCACATCACAGTTCATCAACTTAAGGATGCTATGGGCCATGGGGGGCTAACTATGAGACTGGGGGTAGTTATATGGGTGTCCATTACTATCGGATGTGGAACGGTCTATGCAGGAGAAAGGTTTTGGTTCTAAAAGAGAAAAGGGTCCTTGATAAAAGAAGCCTAGAGAAGGTAGTGAGAGCTTGTAAGAAACGAAGTCGGGGAGAAATTGATGCTCGTTCTAAAACTCGTACACAGCTGGAAGGGCCACAGAGAATTAATGGTTGGATTGATATAGGCCCAGCGATAAAGGGACTGAAGTTGAGTACTGTAACAAGTAAAAACAATGGTTCGGGGATGGCGGAGGCTGTGTTGTAGCCTCGCCAACTGCAATGAGGCTTATTAGCTTGGAAAATTAGAGAGCTTTTTCGCTTGGTGAAGCAAAAGGCTCGTTTTGGTTTTCTTAATGGAAACCAAGTTATGAAAGGAAAAAAATGGAGGGTATACGGTGTAAACTTGATTTCTCAAGCATGTTTGTTGTTGATAGTGTGGGGAGAAGTGGAGGATTGGCTCTTTTTTGGGGAGAGGAAACTTGTGTTACTATCTAGAATTTTAGTCAATGCCATATCAACGGTGTGATTAAAATTTTGGAAAGTGATACACTATGAAAATTTACTGGCTTCTACGGACACCCCAACATTGCAAAAGGAGATGAAGCATGGGCTTTACTCCAATATCTTGCCCACTTGGCCCCATCCCATGGGTTTGTATTGGAGACTTTAACAAAATTGTGGAAAGTTCGGAAAAATGGGGTGGGGGCTGAACGTGCAAATAGCCAAATGTTAGCTTTTCGACGAGCTCTGGAAAATTGTCAACTTTCGGATCCTGGGTTCTGAGGTCCGAAGTTTACTTGGAGCAGTTGTAGAGTTGAGGTGGAATTTATGTAGGAACACTTAGATCGGGGAGTGGCCAATTCTGAATGGAGAGGGCTATTTCTGGATATGGAAGAGGTGGTAGAAGTTACTACCTGTTTCGATCATACCACGTTAATACTTTACCTGTTGCAAGATGGTGTGCATGGGCGGGGGCATAGAAATTTCAGATATGAGACCAAATGGCAGTGTGATGAGGGCTATGAGGAAGTATTAAAGCAAGCTTGGGCTCCTATAACTGACGTTGACAATGGATGGCGAGATATTGGTTCCAATTTATCACGATGTCAAAGCTCTGTAGTGCACTGGCAGAAGGGATGTAATGGAGCTACTAAGGAGAAAATAATCCAACTACAAAAGCGGCTTCTTGTATTGCAGGGGATTGAAGAAGAAGGGCTAGGGGAAGAGACGAAAATTATTCAAAAGGAGCTGGATTTGTTGTTGGAAAAATCTGACCACCAGCGGCGAAAGAGAGCAAAAATTGACTAGCTGTAGAGTGGTGATTGATCATACCAAATTTGGGTACTCGCAATAGCATGAACCATTAGGTCGTATAGCGTTGCGCAAATACCGAGATCGAACCACAGAGAACAGAGTTTTGCTAAAAAAACTAATATTACTCTGAAATTAAATATATTTAAGCTAGTCCCAAAATGAGTAGTATTATCAAACATAAAACGTGCAGAAATTAAACTATTTTAAAAATGTAAAGGAATGGATAAAATTAACTAAGGTTAAGACTAACCTCACCCAATATAAAGAGTTAGCCTAAACATAAAACACACACACCTTCCGCTTATCGAGTTAAGCCCTTAAACACACTCTATTGCCGTTATTGACACAAGTCAAATCAAATGGTGTGTTTACCGTTAAGGAGGTACAACGAGTATTGATTATTGATAAAATCATCCACTGTATCCTTGGATCACAGTGGATGTTGAATCAATCATCAATCACTCGTTGTGCACCCGGCTTGGAACACAACAAATGATGACTATCGATGCATCAAAAACGACAACCACTTAACTTTTGTCACAAAAATTAAATGAACGAGTATGAAAAAATTAAAAGACGGAAAGTAAATGCGTTTAATGTAAAGGCATGAAATAAACTAAGGGTGAGGCTTCATCTTCAACCTTAGTTGAAGATTTTAGCCACCCATTGAACAATAAGGCAAATAACAAGAAAGATAATGCATTAAAATAAAGTAAAGTAAAGGATTACAATAAAACAGGGCAGAGCAGGGCCTACAATGGCAAACTGCTCTTAAAAATCGCCCAAAAAGAAAAACTTTCGAAAAAATGCAAGAATGGGACTATTTATAGAAATCTGGTGTGCTGCCAGGTCACAGGGCTACGTTCGAAGCAGCCCCTGCATTTGAAAGCACTGATGCATGCGTTCGATCGTAGGCTCTGCGGTCGAACGCGGATAACTGCCGCAGCGCCAGCTGGAAGCGATGGAATCATAGGGCCGACTAGGGCAACATGCGTGAGACGCGGGTTGATTGGACCTGCGTTCGAACGTGGTGCCTATGTTCGACCGCAGTTGCGTTCGAACGCACTGACAGTAACTTCATGGCATCTCTTCAAGTCCAATATGCCTTTGGGTAGCCATGTTTTGATGTAATGACCTGCACACCATAAAACACAAAAAAACAAGTACAAAAATTAGATATTAACAACGCTAAAGGCTTAGCAAATATAAGTTAAGGGGGTCAAATATACAATATTTGGCACCGATCAAATACCCCCAAACTTACATTTTGCTAGTCCCTTAGCAAAATAAAAATGAAAAAGAAAACAAACATAGGTCCGCTTTCGTGGGAGAACGGCTGCATTTAGCCTATACAACAAGCCTTTTAAACCCCTAGGGATTCCCTAGGGGACGAGTGAAGTCTCGTGAGGATTTTCCATGAATGATACCCACAAACATTGCACAAAAAATTTTATTTTCGACAATGCAACAATATAACAATTATGGTTTTATTCATGAGCAAACTTAATCAAACAAACACCATCTTCACAATTTTTGGGGAATTATCAATCAAGCTATAAACGTGGCATTATGAGATAACACACAAATCAATTCTAGTGAAAGTGACTTTAATACATAATTATGGGATTTCAAAACTAATTTCATGCATGCTTCGACACTCAAAATTCATTAGATTACTCATCGAACACAATAACCAAGGTTTATTTCAATTTTTTTTTTTTTTTAGCTCCCTTAAGCTTTCTAATTGACCCATGTATTAAGCGTTAAGTCAATGACTCCCAAACTAGAAGGTTTTAGGGCATTAGGTGTAAAAAACATCCCTAAGGACTTACTAACTTGAGTCAAAAAGGCTACGAAGCTTTGCTAACCAAGTCTAACTTCTCACTTTTTACACGAACGCTCAATGCTTACTGAGGTAAGAGGTCTGGTTACTTGGTGAAAAGCTCAAAATAATCATAAAAAAAGACCCTTTTTTATTATTATTTTTTTTACTTTTAAAATAAACCAAGGTTATTTGCCAACGAGCTACCAACTGCATTTAAGCTTACAAAACTAACATGACCAACATTAGCATATCCCATAAACTACGTGCCAAATGTGCTCGTGAAAATCAAATTGAATTGTACTATCTCATACTGCCAAAGAAAATAACATAATTTAAATTCCCTTAACAAAGTGATCATGTGTTCATTAAATTAAGCTCACAAAAGAAAATAAACCATAATTAAAATAAAATGCATAATCAAAAACAAAATGTGCACAAAAATAGCCCCAACTAAAAATTCGCACTACCCACAGTGTGCGGAAAAAAAGAAAATACAAATGAAATGCAGAGGTGTACAAAAAATAACCAAGATGTCACAGAGACGTCACTGGGCTGGTGGTAGCCTGTCTAGAATAGCTCGCGGCATGTCTTGGATCTCGAGCCTGTCCTGGCGTGCATCCCTCTGTATGTCTGCAATCTGGAACTGGATGTCTGCCAAGGAGTCCCGAAGAGCATAAAAATCAGCAGCTCTAAGAGTGATCGTCTCCTCGTAGTCTTTTTCTTCTAGCTGCTCCTCATAATCTGCCGCCCTCTTTGGCTCAGCTGCTCTCTCTTGCTCAGCTGCCATCTCATGAATATCCATGGGCTCTGGCTCTAGCTCCGACTCTGGCTCTGGCTGTGGTGCTACTTCGGCTCTGGGCATATGGGAACAACTCTGGTTCCACTGAATGCGGCCGAAGAGTGGGCTCTCGATGATGGGCCCGTCCGTAGCATTGCCTTTAATCCCTTTCTTCCTAAGAATATGAGTGATAAGAAAAGGAAAAGGCAGACCCCAAGTGTTGGTGTGCTCGGCCATTCGATGGTGTACTCCTTCCCAGAACTTGTAGATCTGTCTCCATATGAGCTCAAGAATGGAGTACCAAAAGCCTCTGTGGAATGAATACAGGGCATTGAGGAACAAGTCCAGCCGCTGTGTCTTGTGTCCCAAAGGACACGCATTCCTATACAGCACCATGTCAATAAATAAAAGATTTCGAGGAATCTTTGCTTTGCTGGCTACATTCTGGTGCTTGTCCGCATATTGCCCTTCACATATGTCGGAAATGATCTCCTCAAGGGTGAGCATGGAGGGGTACTCGAGCCAAGGAACGTCCGACTTGGGAGGCTTATGGCTGCACTTCAACATGGCCGCTACATCGGCTATGGTCACCTTCACCTCTCTCCCGTCGATGGAAGAGACAAGAACGTCCAGTCGGCTGCACTCATAACTCAAATGCTCGTAAAACTCTCTGACCAGGCGCTCGTATGCAGTGGAGGTGACGGGCTTGAAAAGCCTCTTCAAACCCCGGTTCTTCAGCTCTTTAACCGCCCAACTTGTAGCTTCATTATTGGAGAACTCCTCTTCAATGGCAAAGGTGTTCTCCAATAAGAGCTTACGGCTCTCAATGGGCAGCCTGGCTACCATGGCTCGGGTCCCAGAGGACCGAGAAGTCGACCCTTGCCCTTTAGGCATGCTAGAAAGTGGTTGGGGCTTTTTGTCGGGCACCTGGTGTGCAACCCGAAACCAAAGGGATTGCGAACCCTTTTCAAATGAGCCCAACCCCCTGTAAAATTCACACACAACCAACACAGAAACAAGGGGCACAATCCAAGAATGGATTTGTGCCCGAAAATATCAAAAAAAAGCAAGAAAAATGGGGGAAATTTGGGGGTGAGTGGGTTTCGGGTTTGTGGGGAAAAATGGGGGGAAAAAAAAAGAAATGGGGCTGCGGTGGTGCAGAGAGGCCAGTGGTGGGGCGAGGGTGGTGGGGGAAATGATGGGTGGCGGTGGAATGGAGGTTTTGGGAGAAGGAAAACGGAGATGGAGGGGGGGAGGTGTACGGCGCTGCTGCAGGTGTGGAGGAGAGAAAGAAAAGTGACCTAAAAATAGGTCACGTGAGGCCTAAAAACAAGTGCGTTCGAACGTACGTAAGTGCATTTGACCGCACTTGTGCAGAGTGCGCGTATGTCTAGTGGGATCTGCGTTCGAATGTACAGGGTACGATCAAACGCATGTGTGCAGAGGTGTGACTGTGAAATGGGGCGCTGCGGTCGAACAAACATAAGTGCGTTCGAACGCAGATCCGTGTCTATGTTCGAACGCAAAGGGTGCGTTCGAACGTAGTGTGCAAAGTAATTTTTTTTTTTTTTTAACAAAGATATTTACACAATAAAATAGATACAAACACAACACACAACTAAAATATTTACTCATTGAAAATATTTACAAAAACACATCTACTCCACCCCCAAACTTAAAACGTCACATTACCCACAATGTGATAGAATTAGCTAAACCTAGGGGATGGGTCTTTTCAGGTATGCATAAAAGAATGCTTCCCCAAATTTGACTAGTAAACAATAAATGCAAAACATAAAGCAAGAAACATAATGAGGGGTGCCTCCCATAAGTGCTAAGTTTAACGTCTTCAGCCAGACTCGTGATGTCAATCAATCCGAATAAATCGGATCCTCCAAAAGAGTGTCCTCAACCTCTGGACTCCTCAACTCCAAGAATGGTTTTACTCTCTGTCTGTTCACCTTAAAGGTGTTACCATTCTTGGGATCCTCTATCTCAATGGCCCCATGAGAAAACACTGTCCTAATGATGAATGGGCCCGTCCACTGAGATTTCAACTTGCCAGAGAATAAATGCAACCGAGAATTGTAAAGAAAGACTTTCTGACCTAGCTCAAAAGCTCTCCTCAGAATGCTCTGGTCATGAACCTTCTTCATGTGTTCTTTGTACTTCCTTGAACTGTCATAAGCATCATTCCTCAGCTCCTCTAATTCAGTGAGTTTGAGCTTCCTTTGAGAGCCGGCCTTAAAAAAATTGAAGTTCAGCTGCTTGATGGCCCAGTAAGCTCGATGCTCCAACTCGACGGGAAGATGAAAAGCTTTCCCATACACCAACCGATATGGTGACATCCCAATTGGTGTCTTAAATGCCGTCCTATATCCCACAAAGCATCATTCAATCGCAGAGACCAATCTTTTTTGTTGGGGTTCACAGTCTTCTCCAAAATGTGCTTGATCTCCCGATTTGACACTTCAACTTGCCCATTCGTCTGTGGGTAATAAAGGGTGGCAACCTTATGTGTGATGAAATACTTCTTCATCAGCTGCTCAAAAATCCGATTGCAAAAATGCGTGCCTCCATCACTGATAATCGCTCTAGGTGTACCAAACCGAGCGAAAATTGTGTCCTTCAAAAATTTGACCACAACTCTGTGGTCATTGGTCTTGCACACAACTACCTCCATCCACTTGGACACATAGTCCACAACAACCAAAATATATAGAAACCCGAAGGAGTTTGGGAAAGGTCCCATGAAATTGATGCCCTATACATCAAAAATCTCAACTACCAAAATGGGATTGAGGGGCATCGTGTTCCTCTTTGAAATACTCCCGAGTTTCTGATAGCGCTCACAAGATATGCAATAAGCACGAGCGTCTCAAAAAATGGTGGGCCAATAAAATCCACACTGCAAAATCTTTGCAGCGGTCTTGTTTGCACTGAAATGGTCCCCACAAGCATGATCATGACAAAAGGAGATGACATTGGTTTGGTCAACTTCAGGTACACATCTCCTAATGATCTGATCGGGACAGTACTTGAACAGATAAGGATCGTCCCAAAGAAAAGTTTTCACCTTGGACAAAAATTTGAGCTTATCTTGTTTCCCCCAATGCAAAGGCATTTGGCTGGTAACAAGATAATTCACTATGTCAGTGAACCAAGGTGCGGGATTGTGAGCAATGTGCATCAATTGCTCATTAGGAAAGGTCTCAGAAATGGGAGTGGCGTCCTTGGTGAAATCCATGGTCAATCTAGAAAGATGATCCGCCACTACATTTTTGGAACACTTCTTATCCTGAATTTCTATGTCGAACTCCTGAAGCAGCAAAATCCACCAGATCAAGCGGGATTTAGCATCTTTCTTGGAAAAAAGATACTTTAATGCCCCATGATCTAAATAGATAATGATTTTAGATCCTAAGAAATAGGATCTAAACTTGTCCAGCGCAAAAATGACCGCCAATAACTCCATTTATGTGGTGCAGTAATTGAGTTGTGCGTCGTTCAGAGTCCTGCTCGCATAGTAAATCACATGGGGAAGTTTATCAATGCGCTGCCCCAAAACAGCTCCAACAGCATAGTCTGATGCGTCACACATGATCTCAAATGGTTCACCCCAACTGGGTGGTCTAATGACTGGTGTGGACGTCAGAATCTCCTTCAGAGCCCTGAATGCTTTCAAACATTCTTCATCAAATTCAAACAGGGTCTCTTTGGCCAACAACCTGCACAAAGGCCTAGCGATCTTGCTAAAATCCTTGATGAATCGCCTGTAGAACCCTGCATGGCCAAAGATGGAACGGATTTCCTTCACAGTACATGGGGGTGGATGGTTAGAGATCAAATCTACCTTCGCCTTGTCAACCTCAATACCCCTCTAAGATATGACATGCCCCAGTACTATCCCCTGCTTAACCATAAAATGGCATTTTTCCCAGTTAAGCACAAGGTTCTTCTCTTTGCACCTCACTAAAACCAAAGTGAGACCGTGCAGACACTCCTGAAAAGATGAACCAAAGATGGAGAAGTCATCCATGAAGATCTCCATAAAACGTTCTATCATATCAGAGAATATGCTAATCATGCATTGCTGAAAAGTAGCAGGTGCATTGCACAGCCCAAACGGCATACGACGGTAGGCAAATGTCCCAAACGGACAAGTAAAGGTAGTCTTCTCCTGGTCTTCGGGGTCCACTGGGACCTGGTTATATCCTAAATAACCATCCAAAAAGCAGTGATACTCGTGCCCAGCTAAACGCTCCACCATCTGGTCAATGAATGGAAGAGGAAAGTGATCTTTCCTGGTGACAGCGTTCAACTTCCGGTAGTCTATACAAACTCTCCAACCCGACTGAATATGAGTTGGCACCAACTCGTTATCCTTGTTCTTCACTACTGTCAACCCAACCCGCTTGGGCACAACATGTATCGGGCTCACCCACTTGCTGTCAGAAATTGAATAGATGATCCAGCATCTAACAATTTAATCACTTCTACTCTTACAACCTCCTGCATTATTGGGTTGAGCCTTCTCTGTGGTTCCCTCGATGGTTTGGAATTCTCTTCCTGGTGTATCTTATGCATAACCAACGAGGGGCTAATTCCCTTAATGTCCTCAATAGTCCAGCCAATAGTTTCCTTATGCTCTCTCAAAACTTCTAACAATTCCTCCTCTTGAGCATCTATCAAATCTGAAGCTATGATCACTGGCAAAGAATCGGCTAGACCTTGGAACTTATACTTCAAATTGTCCGATAAAGGCTTAAGTTCATTCTTCGGGGAATCAGGCACAGCTGTCTCCTCCTTCTCTTCGCTCACCAAAGGAACGGTCTCCAAAAGTGCATCTGCCTGCTCCATAAGTTTATCCAAATCCAAGTCTTCACCAAACTAAGCAAGGCATGCTTCCAGGGGGTCCTCTATGCTTGATTCTTCAACTACTTCATCCATTATCTCCTCAATCAAGCATACTTGATTCATTTGGTCATAATCAAGTGGTTGTTTTCTGATGTGAAAAATATTCAACCACCGTCATATTTTCAAAAGAAATCTTCATTACCCCCGACCTACAATTTATTAGGGTGTTAGCCGTAGCTAAAAATGGTCGCCCTAGAATCACATGGATCTCACTCCCTATCACTTGAACTGGCTATGTGTCCAACACAATGAAATCCACGGGGAAATAAAACTTGTCCACCTTAATCAGTACATCCTCAACTATTCCCCGTGGAATCTTCACCGACCGATCAGCAAGTTGCAGTGTCATGGATGTGGGCTTCAGCTCTCCTAGCCCTAACTGCAAATAGACTGAGTAGGGCAACAAATTCACACTTGCTCCCAAATCCAACAGTGCCCTCTCAATCTGGCTAACTCATATCATGCAAGTAATTGTAGGACATCTAGGGTCCTTGTACTTGAGGGGTAACTTGCATTGTAGGATAGCACTTACTTGCTCGGTCATGAATGCCTTTTTCGAGACATTTGTTTTCCTCTTCACTGTGACCAAGTCCTTCAAGAACTTGGCATATGAAGGGATTTGTTGGATGGTATCCAAAAATGGAATACTGATTTGAACTTGTTTGAACACCTCCAGAATATCCTCTAACTTCCCTTCATTCCTAGGCGCTTGTAATCTTTCAGGGTAAGGTGCTTTTGGCATAAGCGCCCTAGTAGGTTCCTTAATAGCAGGGGTGACCGTAGATGGCTCAGCATCTCCTTCCTTCTGGTCGTCACCCTCTTCATCTCTTGGCTTTTCTTCCTCAACATGGTCTGCTTCTGGGTTCACCACTTTGTTGTCCACTCTCTTCCCAGACCTCAGAGTAACAATCGCCTGAACATGCTCCTAATTTGAAGAGTTTCCAATGCTGCATGCTTTAGGGTTGTTTACTGCTTGGCTAGGGAGCTTTCCCTTGTCCCTCTCACCAAGGTGATTTGCCAACTGTCCCATCTGCATCTCCAACTTTGAGATTGCCTGGGTGTTCACCATGGTGGAGTGCCTCACGTCACTGATTGATTGGCCAGTTATCTTCATAAATTCCCTCATGGTCTCTTCCAGTGACTGTGTTGATGATGCTGGGGCTTAAGTGGGGGCTTGATAAGATGATGATGACGCTGGCTGAGCCGAGCGTCCTTGATTCTGATAAGGAGAAGAAAATCCTAAAGGATAGTGATTTTGAGGATGAGGAGCTCTTCCTTGATTTGTGGTGGGTTGATTCTGTTTCCAAGAGAAATTAGGGTAGTTCCTCCACCCCGGATTATATGTCTCAGAATATGGCCCACTGGACGGCTTTTGGAAGTTGTTGAAAGCGTTCACTTGTTCCATCTCAGCAAAAATTGTCATCTAAGGACAATTCTGTGCTTGGTGCATCGGACTAGCACAGACTGAACAGCTTTCAACTGGAAATGTGTTAGCCGCATTGATAGGCCTTCCTACATTCAGGGCATCCAATCTCTTGACAATGGCATCCATCCTTTATGCCAAATTTGTTTCTCATTTTAACTCAAGGATGCCCCATTTCTTCGGGTTTCGGGCAGATTTATCTTGACAACTCGTGAAATCCCACTGTTGGGAGTTGTTGGTAATTTTCTCCAGAGCTTTGTAGGCTAAATCTCCCGTCAAGTTCAGGAATGCTCCCCCATTCATCAGCTCAATCATACTACGGTTGGGCTGAGACAGCCCTTGGTAGAAGAATTGCACCAGACGCCATTTTTCATATCCGTGAGGGGGGTATTTCATCAACAAATCTTTGAACCGTGCCCAACATTCTAAGAATTTCTCATCTTCATCTGGAGTAAATGAACTGATTTCCTTTATTGCCTCGTTTACTCTGGACATTTGGAAAAAGTTGTTGTAAAATTGCTTCAACAGCTCTTCCCATAATGTGATGGAGCCAGGAGCATTGGAGTCCAACCACTCCGTGGCTCTGTCATGAAGTGAGAAAGGAAAGAGTCTGAGGTGGACAGATTCCTCAGAAAATTTTTGAAATTTGGTGGTAGCACAGATGTTCTTGAATTTTTTTACATGAGAGTAAGGGTTTCCATGATCCATGCCGTAAAAGGATGGTAACTTTTGGATTACGTGTGACTTTAGATCATAGTGGGTTGCATTAGTCGGCGGCAACACAATACATGAATGGGAACTGACCACAGTAGGTGCGAACAATTCCCGGAGTGACGTTGTGAAATCCATGTCATAAGCTCTTCTATGCTTCCCGTTCCCTTCTCTTGCATCTTGATAATCCTCGTGCTCCTCCAATCTCGGATTTCTTTGATTATCCCCCATCTCGCCTTGAGCTCTACGTGCTCTCCTAATGTTTCTTTCTAAGTCGGGATCTAATGGTGTTAATTCTAAGTTCAAGGATCGCCGACCAAGCATAAACCAACAACAATTTAACTATACACTAAGGAGAAATAGCAAGCTAAAACAAGCAACATGCCTGGATAAACAATAAAAACAGGAAACAAAGCAACAAATATATACAACTACAAGAACCTAGATGAAAGTAAGGCACTAACTTGCAATTAAATTATGGAAATAGCAACCTAGATGCACTTAAATGAATTAAAACTAAAAAATTTTAAACAAATATGAACAGATGCAGCAACTACAAAGACAGAAACAACAAACAAATTTCAACAACCTAGCTAAAACAAATGGAAACTAACATGGCAAAATTAAATTAACAACTAACTACAAATTAACTAAACTACTATCTAACAATTGAAACTAATTAATCACTTAAAAATTAAAATAAGCTAAACACAACCAACAACAGTAGAAAACAAGCTAAAAACAGGTATAAATATCAATTAAAACCTAAATTAACAATTAACCAAAACAGCAAAATACATACTACCTCAGGTATGTTGGTGCAGGAAGCAGAGATGTGCTCAAGCGCAGGCAGTACGTTCACACAGACGCAACAATTTGGCAGGCTCTGCAAGTGCATTCGAACGCAACCCAGGTGTGTTCGAACAGAGCACTGCACTGCTTTCTGGTAGGGACTTGTGCTCGCACGCAGACATGTAACGAGCGTTCACAGGTGCGCGAACGTTATGGAATAGGCGACAGTGCGTTCGATCGCAAGTACTACGTTCGACCGCACTGTGGGAGCCTGATTTTCCAAAAACCGAAATAAACTAGAAATTAGCCAAACACTATTCTAAAAAGCTAACAAAAATTAATTAAAATGCAAAATAAACTATGAACATAATTGAAATTGCATAAAATAAATACTAGTAGAAAAATAAATTCAATCTAAAAATAATATTAATTTAAACAAAAACAACCGTTCCCCGGCAACGGGGCCAAAATTTGATCGTACCAAATTTGGGTACTCGCAATAGCACGAACCGTTAGGTCGTATAGCGTTGCACAAGTACCGAGATCGAACCACAGAGAACGGAGTTTTGCTAAAAAAACTAATATTACTCTTAAATTAAATATATTTTAACCTAGTCCCAAAATGAGTAGTATTATCAAATATAAAACGTGTAGAAATTAAACTACTTTAAATATGTAAAGGAATGGATAAAATGAACTAAGGTTAAAGACTAAACTCACCCAATATAAAGAGTTAGCCTAAACATAAAACACACACACCTTCCGCCTATCGAGTTAAGCCTTTAAACACACTCTATTGCCGTTATTGAAACAAGTCAAATCAAATGGTGTGTTTACCGTTAAGGAGCTACAACGAGTATTAATTATTGATAAAATCATCTACTGTATCCTTGGATCACAGTGGATATTGAATCAATCATCAATCACTCGTTGTGCACCCGACTTGGAACACAACAAAGGATGACTATCGATGCATCAAAAACGACAACCACTTAACTTTTGTCACAGAAATTAAATGAACGAGTATGGAAAAATTAAACGACGGAAAGTAAATGCGTTTAATGTAAAGACATGAAATAAACTAAGGGTGAGGGTTCATCTTCAACCTTAGTTGAAGATTTTAGCCACCTATTGAACAATAAGGCAAATAACAAGAAAGATAATGCATTAAAATAAAGTAAAGTAAAGGATTACAATAAAACAGGGCAGCGTAGGGCCTATAGTGGCAAACTGCTCTTAAAAATCGCCTAAAAAGAAAAACTCTCGAAAAAATGCAAGAATGGGACTATTTATAGAAATCTTGTGTGTTGCCAGGTCATAGGGCTACATTCGAACGCAGCCCCTGCGTTCGAACGCACTGATGCATGTGTTCGATCGTAGGCTCTGCGGTCGAACGCAGATAACTTCTGCGGTGCCAGCTAGAGGCGATGGAATCATAGGGCCGACTAGGGCAACATGCATGAGACGTGGGCTGACTGGACCTGCGTTCGAACGTGGTGCCTGCGTTCGACCGCAGTTGCGTTCGAACGCACCAAGTGCGTTCGAACGCACTGACAGTAACTTCATGGCATCTCTTCAAGTCCAATATGCCTTTGGGTAGCCATGCTTTGATATAATGACCTGCACACTATACAACACAAAAAACAAGTACAAAAATTAGATATTAACAATGCTAAAGGCTTAGCAAATATAAGTTAAGGGGGTCAAATATACAATATTTGACACCGATCAGTGATAGGAACATGAAATTTTACCATGCCTAAGCAAACTCCCGTAGAAAATCCAACACCATTTACGCCATCACCGATGCTAAAGGGAGACTATGTTCGTCGAAGGAAGAGGTACCATTGGCTTTTGTCAATTATTTTGATGGCTTATTTACTTTTGAAAGTGCAGGAAATATGTTGCCATGCTTTCAACCGTTAGATAGTTGAGTTATAGCGGCTATGAATTCATTACTACAGCCATTTACCGAAGAGGAAGTTTAGTTCGCACTTTGTCAAATGGCACCTCTTAAAGCCTCGAGTCCTAATGGGTTTCCTGCAAATTTTTATTAGAAAAATTGGAATCTAGTGAGGGATGATATATGTCAAGCTATCATTGGGTCACTCAATTCTGGTATTATGCCTGATTTCTTGAATCTAACTAATATTGCTCTTATCGTGAAGGTGAAAAACCCTACTAGTGTGACGGAATTTAGGCCGATTAGCCTTTGCAATGTGGCTTATAAGTTAATATCTAAGGTGCTTGTGAATAGATTGAGGAAAATACTGCCCCAGATAATTTCTCTTGTTCTGAGTGCTTTTTTACTAGGGAGATTGATCACAAATAATGTACTTGCGGCCTATGAGACGCTCCATACCATGCATGCTCGTATGAAGGGGAAGAATGGTTTCATGGCTGTAAAATTAGATATGAGTAAAGCCTACGATAGGGTGGAATGTCATTTCCTAGAAGCGGTAATGAGATGTTTGGGGTTTGAGTCACAGTTGATAAATCTCATTATGATGTGTGTAACATCAATTCAATATGTAGTTGTAGTAATGGGAAATTATGTGGAAAAATCAAACCGCAGAGGGGATTGAGGCATGGGGACCCTATTTCTCCATATTCATTTATTATTTGTGCAAAGGCTTTGGGTGCATTTTTGACAAAAGCAAATGAGGATGGGGCTTTGGTGGGGGTTCCTACTTCAAAAAGGGGCCCTCAAATTAGCCATTTATCTCCACATGCTCTATGTGTGGAGATAAATTCACAAATGCATAAGTTTTTGTGGGGTCATCAAGAAAATAAATCTAGGGTCAACTAGATGAGTTGGGAGCGTATGAGTTTGTCAAAAGAGTCTGGAGGGATGGAGTTCGTGATTTTACGAGTTTTAATAAGGTTCTTCTAGCAAAACAATGTTGGAGGCTTTGGCACCAACTGGACAATCTAATTGCTCGGATTATGAAGGCGAAAAATTACCCGGAGTGTTCTATATTGGAGGCAAGTGTGGGTAAGTGACCCTTTGTTGCATGGAGAAGAATTCATGGCTCTTGTGATCTTCTTAGAGAAGGGTTGATATGGAGGGTGGGAAATGGTTGCCAAGTTCGGATTTGGAAGGATAGGTGGTTCCTGAACCCATCTACTTTCAAAAAATTTTCCCACTGACCCTCTTAGACCCGGAGGCAATGGTTAGCTCTCTTGTTGATGTACACTCGAAGTGGTAGAATATCCCTCTTTTGGATTCTTTATTTTCAAAAAAGGAGGTACAAAAGATTAAAGAAATTCCTTTAAGTTGCACCAATCAAGAGGATACATTTATTTGGAGGGGCACTAAGAATGGGCTCTTTTTTCAGTGAAGAGCGTATATCATATGCAAAAAGAGATGGTAAATCGGACAATGGCAGCTAGTTCAACAACAACGGGGACTAGTGCATTTTGGTGGCGATTATGGGCATTGCCGATGCCTAACTTGGAGAAAAAAATTTAATGGCAGGCCTGCCAAAATATTCTTCCGACCCGGGAAAATTTATACAAAAAAACGGTTATTTTGGATCCCCTTTGCCCGATGCGTGGGCTATGGGCCATGCAAAATTACAGAAGTGCTCGTTCACTAGATATGATTTTATGCAGCTGCTGGAATATGTTTTTTGACAGGTGTGAACAAGAGGAAATCAAACAATTTTCTGGTATGGCNGGCACTAAGAATGGGGTCTTTTTCAGTGAAGAGCGTATATCATATGCAAAAAGAGATGGTAAATCGGACAATGGCAGCTAGTTCAACAACAACGGGGACTAGTGCATTTTGGTGGCGATTATGGGCATTGCCGATGCCTAACTTGGAGAAAAAAAATTTATGGCAGGCCTGCCAAAATATTCTTCCGACCCGGGAAAATTTATACAAAAAAACGGTTATTTTGGATCCCCTTTGCCCGATTTGTGGTTTAGAGGTGGAGACAGGTTTCCATATTTTGTGGAAGTGCCCATCGGCTATGGATGTGTGGGCTATGGGCCATGCAAAATTACAGAAGTGCTCGTTCACTAGATATGATTTTATGCAGCTGCTGGAATATGTTTTTTGACAGGTGTGAACAAGAGGAAATCAAACAATTTTCTGGTATGGCTCGACGTCTTTGGCTGCGAAGAAACGATTTGATCCATGGAGGCACCTGGACAAACCCAAAGGTGATTGCTGCACAGAAACTAGTCCATTGTGGAGTTCACCCTGGCTCACGACCGAGAAGAGGCAGCTACGACTGCATGTATTGAGCAGAGCACGACCAGCTGGAAAGCTCCCGTGTTAGGATGGGCAAAAGCAAATTGTGATGCTGCTTTGGCGAGACAAAATGGGTTGCATGGGGCTTGGGGTGGTGAGGATGGTTGCCTGGCTTCGGCAGCTGCGGAGGCAATGGCGATTCTCTTGGCCATACGATTATGCCACGAATTGAATCTTACCGGGTGCACATTGAAGGCAATGCAAAATCTATGATAGATTCTATAAATTCGGTGGAGACGGACAGCAGCAGGATGGGGCATATTGTTGAGGATATCAAATTGGAACTTCGGGCTTTTCAACAGTGGCAACTTACGTTTACTAGGAGGGAGGGAAACCAGGTGGCTCATTTACTTGCAAAATATGCAGTGGAGCATGACTAGGATTTTTGTTGGAGAGATATACCTCCTGATTGTATTCGTTACTAGAGCAATTTCCTCTAGTTTCTTGAATCTTAATGAGAAGTCAGCTATTCTTGAATAAATAAATAAATAAATAACAAATGTAGCATTATTCTGATGGAAAATTGAATAAATGGGTTAATTCAAGGTTAGCCCAACCTCCAAACAGTCTATTTGTATTCTAGAATTTCTCTTCAATGTATCCTACAATTTACAAACTTGGATATGGGGTTTAATATAAAAGAATACCCAATCAACTAACTACCCAACTCATACAATTTACATTTTAAGAGCATTCATAATGGAAGAGCTAATTTTTTTTTATGTAAAATAACTCTCAAAACTCAATTTATTTAGTTTAACTAATAACTTTTTAAGAGCCTCCTACATCTGATTAGTTATATTTTTATTTATATCATTTATTTTTCATTTTTTATTTTTAATAATGATTGTATTTTTCTTAAATATCTTATTTTTCAACTTTTAATAAAAAATGTGATGTGAAGAGAGAAATAATATGAGAAAATTTTGGAAAAAATGAGATGTAAAAGATAAATAGTAGGAGAAAATTTTGAAAAAAGAGAAAACACGTTAAAGAAACAATAAAAAAAAACTAGGGACGAAAATTTTGGGAGAGATAGTGGGAGAAAAAAAGACGTGGGAAGAAAATTTAGGAAAATAGCTCTTTGAATAGTACCGCTACATGTAACTTTTTTTTTTTAGCTTATTTAATAAAATATCTATTCTACATTTTTTTTAGTTTTTCCAATGTAAAGGGTATTTTATCAATTTAATGAATTATTTTAGATAAAAGTATCATTTAGCTCCTCCATTGTGAATGTCCTAATAAAGTCAAAATACAAATGGGCTAACAACCTAACAACCCAAACCCACTAATTTTAATATTTGATTATGTGGACATTATTCTAACTGGATTACTAGCCTTCTATTGTCAAAGTGGAGAGTATATAGATTTTCTTGACATCGTAAGGATGAAAGTTTTGGTTTTAAATTTTAAGAAAATATAAATAAAAAATAGTTCCTATGGTCGCACCCATTTACAATAAATTCTCTAGAGTTTAAAAAGTAGCTTAAGACTTCCCTCACCCTGAACTTCCGTTAGAAATTTTAACAGAAACCATCAAGAGTGCCTTATAAGCACTGATAATAATATGACATATATTTTTTATAATTAAATAATATAATTTTTTTTAAAGTATAGATGAGGTCGATCACCCTAAATTGGTCAAAATGGTGCTCAAACCACCCCATAAGTTTTGGATTGAAAAAAAATAAAAACAAAAGATGGAGTAGAGATTTTTTTTTAAAAAAAAAAATATATGTAATTTGCATTGATGAATTATCACAAGTATAAAGGTCTTACAATATAGAGTGTACCCTGAAAAATCATAGTCAAATGCTATGAGGTTATAAAAGTCATAAAAATGACTTTGAGTTTTCTGCTAACCCATGTACAATTACATTTAACTACCTCATATATATTTTATACAGACTAGATATAAGACATGGGTAGCCCAAATACAAAAACAAAAAATAAAAATAACAGAAAATCTAAAAAACTAAAAGTTCGGCTGTGAGAGACAAACTCCCACATCGATTTACTCTGAAGGTCAAGAGACAAGTCTATCCTCAATCCGATGGCCAGAA
>VIBQ01000132.1:32715-92323 GCA_006937295.1 Carpinus fangiana
TATATATATATAAAATGGCCTCATCTCCTTCCTCCTCTTCCTCAGCCAAACCCTACCAAAACCCATCTGGGCCATCTCCTACTCAACCTATTTCTCTCTCTCTCTCTAAACCTGTTTACTCACTATGTAAGATTTTCAGCCACAGGTCACCACCAAATTTTCCAACCATACTCACAATGACGGACGGAGGGGGGACCGGGGTGGGCCATGGTCCTCCCCAAATAAGGAAAAAAAATTATAAGTAAAAACAATTAAAAAAAAATGTAAAATTTGGTTTTAATTTTAGTCATTTGGCCCCTCCCAAAAAAATTTTGACCCTAATTTTAGATTTTATGGCCATATCCAATAAAAAAATTTGGCCCTATTCTTAATTTTTTTGGTCTATACTCATGAAGTTTTTATTTTTATTTTTGGCCCTTACTTTTAAATGCACACTTTTTTGGCCCTTAGGTAGTCTTTAGTTTAAAAAACAGCAAAAATATTTTTTTTTAACAAAAAAATTCTAAAGAACCAATTTTTTTTTTTGCTGGTCCCCTCCCATAAAATTTTTTGGCTTTGTCCCTGCATACTCATCACAACCCAACCTTCCTCTCATCTACAAAATTAAACCCAAACAAAATTTGGAAGAAAATAAAGAGGTGCGTCTTTAACAACAAGGGTTTTTTTTTTTTTGATAAAAATTTAATTTTCATTCAATAATAAGGAGATAACAAGAGCCGGAAAAAGCTCTACAGAGATAGAGCCAAATGCTCTAAAAATACAGAACGGGAAACACAACAAGGGGTCTCCCCCAACCAGATTTTGTCCATAGAATTCTGTTATGAGTTTACGTGGAGATGACAGCATGCAGGCAGAGTAGTAGTGGTCCTTTAATTCCTTTTAATAGTTTGTTAGTAATAAGAGTCTATTTGATGAGAATCACTGAGGTGGTAGCTTATCAACTTATGTTACAGCTTTATTGTTTTCAAATTCATAGGAGTTATCTCTTAGAGTCATTATAGGAGTTGATTACCAGTTATAGAACTCAACTCCAAGTAGGTTTATTTTCTCTATTTAAAGAGAACAACGTTTAATAAAAAGGCATGCAAATTTAATCCCTAAACCTTGTGTTTAAAAAAGGTCTAGGTTCCCTCAGAATCTAAGGTCTAGGTTCCCTTAGAACCTAAACTCTATCAAAATTGGTAGAACAAAAAAGCCAAATTTGGCTTCTCTTTCAATTGACAAGCACATTACTCGATCTGTTACGTATTCACGTAACAATTTGGTATCAGAGCCAGGTTGCTCAATGACGACTGAGGCACGAATTGATCGGTTAGAGCAATAGCATGCGGAAATTAAAAAATTACTCGAAGATTTCATCAAAAATTCAATATCGCAGCAAGCGAGCATGGAACAACGCATAGAAGAGAAACTGAGCAGCAAGGAATCCAAAGGAAACGGTGACAAAGGGGAGAGTTCAATAAATAGGAATCGTGACAAACATTCTGAGGGCTCTCATAATTGCTTTGGAGCAAAGGTGGCCAAACTAGAGTTTCCAAAGTACAATGGAATAGACGACCCGACAACTTGGATTTGCAGGGTAGAGCAATACTTTGATTTTAAACAAATCGAGGGGGAGAAATTACCTTTGGCGGCGTATCATGTAGATGGTGAATCTCAGATGTGGTATCAGTTGTTCAAAGACAGTGAGCAAATCCTCACTTGGGAATCCTTGAAGACAGCCCTACACATTCGTTATGGGCCGACAATTTTCGAAGATCAGTTTGGTGATCTCACGAAATTGCAGCAAACTGGAGCAGTAAGGGATTATCAATTCCAATTTGAGCAATTGCTCAGCCGAGTGGAGAAACTATCTGTCCAACAACAACTGGGTTGTTTTGTGAGTGGGCTTAAAAACACGCTTCAAACCGAAGTACAAGCAGCAAGACCCAAGTCAGTAACGAAGGCCATTGGGTTAGCCAGACTGTATGAGGCAAGGAATGAGGGTTTCAAAAAATATCCAACCCATGAAGATCGACGCTCTAGGGAAGAACCACCACCGCCCCTGCCTTCAACCAATCTTAACCGCACAAAAACACCAGCGACCCGGAGATTACTGCCCGACGAGATGCAAGATCACCGGTCACGAGGGTTGTGCTTCAATTGCGATGAAAGGTTTGTGCCGGGGCACCACTGTAAAAAACTGTTTGTCATTGAGGGTATATATCCGGAGGAGAAAGATCCCGGAGAAGATCACGATGATCGTCAAGAAGACATCGTAGACCCTTTGGAAATCTACTAAGATTTTCAAATTTTGCCCTTGAGGACAAGGGTAATTTTAAGGAGGGTGGAATGTTATGAGTTTACGTGGAGATAACAGCATGCAGGCAGAGTAGTAGTAGTCCTTTAATTCATTTTATTAGTTTGTTAGTAATAAGAGTTTATTTAATGAGAATTACTGAGGTGGTAGCTTATCAACTTATGTTACAGCTTTATTGTTTTCAAATTCATAGGAGTTATCTCTTAGAGTCAGAGTTATCTCTTAGAGTCATTATAAGAGTTTATTAGTAATAAGAGTTTATTTGATAAGAATCACTGAGGTGGTACCTTATCAACTTATGTTACAGCTTTATTGTTTTCAAATTCATAGGAGTTATCTCTTAGAGTCATTATAGGAGTTGATTACCAGTTATAGAACTCAACTTCAAGTAGGTTTATTTTCTCTATTTAAAGAGAACAACGTTTAATAAAAATGCATGCAAATTTAATCCATAAACCTTGTGTTTAAAAAAGGTTTAGGTTCCCTCAAAATCTAAGATCTAGGTTCCCTTAAAACCTAAACTCTATCAAAATTGGTAGAACAAAAAAGCCAAATTTAGCTTCTCTTTCGATTGACAGGCGTATTACTCGATCTGTTACGTATTCACGTAACAAATTCCTAGAAGCATTCTGAGCCAGATCATGTGCCACCAAGTTTGCTTCTCGTTTTACATGAAGAATAGTCCAGCTCCTCATGGTCTGCAAAACTAGCTTAATATCTTCCGCAATCTGCCCATTACGAGACCAGCTGGGATTTGTCTCGATGGCTTTAACCACTGTCATTGAATCCCCCTCTAAGAAAATATCGAGCACCCCTAAATCTCTGCACAATTCCACAGCGTAAAGGGTTGCCATGGCCTCGGCAGTGGTTGGATCGAAGTAGGCGTCGATCATTTTGACTGGGCTGCTCTGACCAGCCCCTTGTCATCCCAGTTCACTTTGAAAAACCCAGGAGGGGGCTTTGCCACTTCGGTTTTTGCTCAGTGGAACAAAATTTGTCCAAGCTTGGACTGGGCTCATTTGCTTGACGGAAGAGCTGGAGCGTGTTCTCCGCCTTTGATCGAAGTAGGCTCATTCGCTGGTTATATTGTAGTGGGTTTGGTTGTTTTGCAGTGAGAGATAGGAAGAGAAGACGGTACTGGGGGAGAGAGAAGGGCAGTGTAAATAATTTTTTATTATTTTAATTTAGATTTATTTTTTAAATGTAAATAAGTTTTTATTAATAAAATAATCTGGACCGTTGGTTGAAAATCAACGGTCCAAATTGATAATTTGAGGGCAGGGAATTCGAGAGGATCCCGGTCCCGTCAACCCCGCCGGGCCGCCACCAACACAACACTGCTCCTTACAAAACCTAGTAATTAATTAGTTATAAAAAATAAAAATAAAAAAGACCAAAAAAAAAAAAAAACATGGATCTTACACCCGGAAGCAGGGTTTGGAGACCACCGCCCACCCACCACCACCACCACCACCACCATCATCACTGTCATTGTCATCGTTTATGCTTCTGTGCGCACCACCACCATCACCTCCACCACCACCAATTTAATGGTCACCACCATGTATGCCCCAGGATCACTTCTTCGTTTCGTCGAAACCCAGAACCTTCTGGTCCTGTGCTTCCGCCAAATAACTTGATCTCGGGGGCTTCTGGGTGTGAAGAAGCTTATGGTTCTGCCACCCCGTAAGTTGCTTCATTTCAGTTCTTCTCTGCTCTTCTCAATATACTTCATTTATAAATGTCATTCAAAAATCTTGCAACTTACACATTAAGCTTTTATCCCACTAAGTACATTAGACTAAGAGGAAATTAATGATGTCAATTGGTGAATTTTGTTTAGAGGCCCTTGTTGTTGGTTTTTTCCCAAGCAATTGAGCTGCGTTTTGGTTCCTATGATAGAGCTGATGATTTTTGATGTTATTTATGAAAGTTTGGCTCTTGACTTTTTCCTTAGTTCTGGTGCTGCAAAAAAACTAAGACAATCATTCAAGAAAGCCTGTTATAACTGTCTGGTTTACTTGTTCTTAAATGAGATGATGTTTTTGGTATTTATTTGTCAATTAGAACATGTTTTGTGTGAAATCGAAGTCGTCCCTTTTGCTCTTTCTAATGTTGAAACTGAGAACAAATTCCCCTTTATTTTCTCATCCATATTGGTCTTTCATGGTGTTGTTTAAACAGGATTTTACAAGAGCAGGAGCATGAGGTGTTAGAAGAGGAAGATGATGATGATGACCCAGTTTTTGTTCTGACCGATGAATGGAGAGAGTTCTTCGCAAAATCTGAAGCGAAGAGGAAATTAGGTAAGTAGCTCTTCCCTCAAGAGTTTTTGGTTTTCTTGGAAGTTCTAGTTTGTAATAATTTGGTCCCATGTCCTACAGAGAAGAAGCAGGCTAAGAAGAAGGGGAAGAAATAAATACAGAATTTGGAGACATATTTGAATCATCTCAAGCAAGAGAGGTTGGAGAGAATTCATTCAGTAGCTCTAGAGTTTTTGGAAGAGTGTTCAAGAATTACACTTGTGTTACACTCATATAGCTGATGCAAGATCTTTCTTTGGAGGTTAAGATGATAGTCATGGTATTAAAGATTTCTTGTTAAAGTCAAATGTGCCATTGCTCGACTGATAGATTAGCTTGCTATTGCTATATTGCTATCAAAAGGATTGGATTTATGTCTTTGTTTCATGATCAACAGGACCAATGTATTTTAGATTTGACAGCTTGGTTTTGGCATCATCTTGCTAAGATTGTGTCATTTGTGTAAATCATGTCAATGATACAAGGAATACCTATTTTGACTCAATTTTTGGTTGAAGTTATGGTTTGTGAAATCATATCAGGCAGTGATTATCTGTTTATGTCTTCCCTAATAATCTGCCTCTTGATTTCATCGATCAAAACTACAAATAAGAAAAAGAAATGCATTTATGAATGGTTAGACATGGAAACACAATGAACAATGCTGAAAAACTGTTAGCAGGCCATGACCTTAGAGCTCTTGGTGAACAAATTTGGAGAATCGTCTTAAATCAGTCTGTTATTGGAAAACAAGTCACAATGATAATACTAGTGCTTACTGGCTCTTTAGATGCAGTGAATGAGAGAAAAATCTTCGAGGGAAATTGAACAATGTTGCAGCATGTTACTGGTAGAATATTAAGGCTCCGTTTACTTCGACGTAAAATGGTTTCCAGGAAAATGATTTTCGTATTTTACGGTGTTTACTTAGACGTAAAATAATAGTCAACGAAAAACATTTTCCCTTTGACCGAAAATTCTTCTTTAATTTTCGGAAAATGGTTTACGGTTTTGAAAACCGTAAACCAATTTCCGATTTTGAGTATCTCATTCTCAAATTGACTTATCCTATCGGGACTTGACCGAGACCCGCTCGAGACATGACCGGGACCTACCTGAGACTTGACCAGGACCTTCTCGAGACTTGCCCGAAACCTACCTAGGACCCAATCGGGACTTGACCGAGACCCGCACAGGACTTGTTCGGGACCCGCCCGGGACCTGCCCAGGACTTGACTGGGATCCGCCCGGGACTTGTCTGAGACTCGCCCGGGACTTGACCAGGACCCGCCCGGGACTTGTTCAGGACCCGCCCGGGACCTGCCCTGAACATGATCGAGACCCGCCCGGGACTTGTCCGGGACCTGCCCAGGACTTGACCGGNTTTTTTTTTTTTGCCTGTTTTGACCTCACTTTAAACCCTTGTTTTGCTCACTTTAAACATTTTTTTTCCTCTTTCATGGCCATTTTAGCATTAAAAATTGTTTGTTTAAAGTGAGCATTATATGTTGGACCATTATACCAAAATTTTGTTGTTCACATTCTACAACATATAACATATGAATAAAATTATAACAAAATTATCGTTTTGGATTAAGAAGAAATGAATATATAGAAGTGCAAAACTACGTCATTTTGCACTTTTATATTATATAAATAATAAAAATAAGGTGGGGGGAATTGAAATTGAGACTCCTGAGTAAAATAGGTGCACAATAACCACTAGGCTACAATAACTTATTGTTATCTATTATATGAAATATATATAATATAAATATATATTATATTTTTTTAAAAAGGTGGTTAGCGGTTAAGGGTTAGCGGTTAGGCGATTTTTCAAAATTCACTAACCGCTAAGGCGGTTAGCAGTTTTTACTAACCGCTTTCAAAGCGGTTAGCGGTTAGTGCGGATAGCGATTAGCGGTTAGTGCGGTTAGCGAATGTGGTTAGGTGGTTTTAAATTTCACCCTAGTTTGTTTGTCTTCATTTCTTTTACGAAAAATTGTTAAATATGTCCCTGTAATTGTAAATTTGTAATAGATAAATAAACAAACTTATATATCCATACGGTACGCTTTTAAAATAATATAATTCATTTTTACAAATTTTTGTCAGTTTTTCGATAATCAATGGTCTTAACAAAACCAAAACAAAAACAAAAGAATAGAAGACATTGGTTTGAGGGTGATCAATCGCGCCATCGGCCACCCCAAAGTCTTGGAAGTGGTTCAACCACCCTCAACGAACGTCGATTTTAAGGAAGGCTAACCACCATAATAGCCTGTTTTTAGTTAATGTTGAAAGTAGTCGATTACCCCTAGAATGGGTGGAAGTGGTCTAACACCCTCACTTTTTTATTCTTTTGTTTTTAAAATTTTATAATTTAATAAGAGCTTTATCAAAAAATTGACTAGAATTTGTATGGAGAGATTTGAACATTGCTTGCCGTTTTGGCCACTGTAAATTGAACTAATTTTTTATAAACTTGTGAGAAACTTGCTTGTACAATTATATTAAGAAAATAAGGTACATGTTTGCAAACATGGCAAAAGCTACAAGCAGCTAGACTGATTTAACTAGCTTTCTTAAAGAGCATGTCACCTCTTAACATTTTCTGCCCCTTTTGACGAGCATGGCAGCAAGCTAACCCACATTGCTTGATAAAAAGCAGCTTTCCAACACCAGAGAGACCAGAAACTCTTTCTTGGTCATACCAAAGATAAATAGCATTACTTTCCCACAGGAAGCAGAGTAACCTAACCATTTATGGCTTCAGCTTACTGAGAGCAGCAATGATTCTATCATCTGTGATCATTCTGTGGTTTTCATAAAAGTCTAGTATCTCCATGGAGATGTTTTTCACCTGTCAAAAACATGCACATCATTCATACTTTTATAAAGTTTAAAGAAAATATCTGGACTTTTTACAAGCTACAAAACCATAATCATGAACTCAACGGAAATCCATTGCAGCTTGTTCAATTACAAGGCCACACATGCAATGCGCATAATGAAACACGGGATTTAGCATATGCATATTAGACAATTTACATGACACTATTACCTATTCATTGCGTACACTATGTAAATTTGGTCGAAGAACTAGAGCTTCTCAAATCTGCGATAGGCATTTACACCTATAAAATCAACTCTATCAAGAACTACTCTAAATTTCTAGTTGCCAGGAAATAAGAAAAACAGAAAAGCTATAGGTATACAAAAGAAAAGAAAAGAAAAGAAAAGATATTACAATTTACAAGGTATTTTCGAATTTAACTCCAGCCAGAAGTGTTCTCTGAAACGCTAACACTTATCTCGCTGCAGGTGAGTGGTACTCTTCTAATCGAACAGGGCATAATAATGAAGTTGTGGAAATTAAAATGATACAAGCTACTTGCAAATGCTAAAAGACAAGCAATTTCGTCTTTGACTTCGAGGTGAATCAAATAAAAGATAAAGAAATCATTTTACAATTAGACATCAGTTGAATGACTTCAAATAGTGTTACGCTGAATCAGGATTTACATACCGGCAAAGTTTTGGTTCAAAAGTTTGTCATGTTGAGCATCATTAATATTGAGCCCACTCTAGAATATTGGTTAAAGCAATGACTAACTGCCTCAGCAGAACCCCCATATAACAGACCCTAACACTACATGTCACTATATGTATTGCGGATTCCAATACATATAAACTGATGCATGACTAAAGAGTAGATAGCAATACCCTACATTTTTGGCCTAAGATCATAAGATTCTTTTTCCCCAAAATACTGAGCAAGAACATACAGTCGATGAAAATTTTAACGTTTTATAATGAACGCTGTTAAACTAGTATCATACATTTCATTTGCAAATTTTGTGGTGTAATGAGCAAACACGGAGGAAATATGTGAACTTCATTTCATGGTAAAATTTATACTTTCTCTTTTATAAGTAATAACCAATCTTATTAAAAGCATAAGGCGCTCTAAGGTACACAGGGAGTATACAAAAGAATCACCTAACTAAAAAAAGAAAAGCGAGTAAGGAAATCATCATAACTAATTGACAACGAGGACAAATGTGCCACAAAGTGTGAAAACAAGATGATAAAATATCCTCCAAAGACCTCTCCAAATCCTCAAAGCACCTATTGTTCCTTTCCTACTATAAACACCAAAAAAGACACGTATACACCATCTTCCAAACCATAGCACTCTTCCGCCTCCCAAAAGACCACTAACAGGCTAGCAAATCAAATACCTATCTAGGCATCACCCAGGCCATCCCAAAGCGACTAAAGATGGCATACCACAGAGTAGAAGCAACCTCACAATGAAAAAGGAGATGATCCACCGTTTCCTCACTACTCTTGCACATGAAACACTTGTGTATCACAATTACTTGACACTTCCTGAGATCATCCAAGGTTAGAATTTTGCCTAGAGCCGCTGACCAAACAAAAAAAGCCGCTCTCGGAAGAGCCTTCATCTGCCACACTCTTCCAAGGGAATCTTCTACCCTCATTGCAAGCCAAAGAATAAAAGAGGGACTTCACCTTGAATAGACTTCATTTGGAAGAAATCCACCACAATCTATTTTCACACCCTTGTCTCACTCTAATAGAATGCAAAACCTATACAAAGGACGCAAAGACTTCATTTTTTTGGATAAATAATGTTGTATATATAAAAAAAAAGCGCAAATGCTTCTAAGTACACAAGAAAGTATACATAGGTAACCCAACTAAAACCCAAACACAAAACACCCTAAGAAAACCCAAAAGGAAACCAAGACTAGAACCCACAAAAGCCCAATAACAGCTCTAAAGACCCGAGGCGCCTACTGCACCTCAGGAGGGGAAGGAAAATACACTCTTAGACCCAAAAAAACCCCGCCGACGTTGGCACTTCACTCGCGAGGACCTCCGGCCTCTAGCCTCAAAATTAATGGAGCATTCCAAATTTTTGAGCTCCCTCTTCCCCTTAACCTTTGGAGTAGAAGCGTCAATAAAAGGCTCCCTTTCCTTATCAATGACAGAAAAAAGATCCAAAAGACTTTTTTCGTCACCTCCCCAAGATAACCCCACCGCGGGAGCGAAATTCACCGCATCTATCACCAACTTGGAATAGCCCTCCATCCCCTCCATCAGTGTTTCTGCCACAGCCTCGGCAAGCAACTCCTGGTGTTTATGTAGCTGCTTAGCGACCTTTTCCTTTACCATCCTAGTAAACCCTAGTTGAGACTTGGAGATAGAGGAACCCTCCGACATGCGAGGAAAAGGTTGGCTAAGACTTTTACCCAGCTCAACCGCCCCAAGGGAGTGAGAAGAAGTCGAGACTGTAGAGCTGACCAGGGATTCTACAATATCAACCTTTGAACCCGGAAAAGAAGAGAGCATCGGCAAAGAGGGAGAAACAGAATTCGACCCTACAAAAGAGATAGATTCAACCTCCCTGACCTTGCACAGCTCCACCGCCCCCAAAGATCTGTCATCCTTAAAACTCTGAGAAGACACGAATGCCTCCTTCACCACCGACGTAGAAGGAGAAACAACTCTCGGCCCGAAAAACCCCCGTCTGATCAAGCCTTTTGCCGGAGAAGGGATCCTATCAATTTTAGCTTCCTCTGTCACCGGAACATAGATAGAACCCGCCGCCCTAGTAGGAGAGTCCTCCCTTCCACTACACAAAAGGCTTGCAAGAAGAATAGCCACCGCAGATGAGACAGAGTTAACCGCTTGAGTAGGGGTACACACCGTATCGATTTGTTGGACCGGCATAGAATCCGACAACATAGCCTCTGAAGAAGAAAGAACCCAACCCCGACGCGTTCTTGCCAGACCTAGTGTAACGACCTAGATTTTAAAACTCTTATTGAAATAATATTAAATAGATTAAAAGGATGATAAATAAATTAGAGCAATGATATATGAATTAACGATATTAAATAATTATTTGGTGTTAAGGGTATATATTACATTAATTGTTGACCTCTTTTGAGTATCACTTTAATTCTCAAATTTAGTTTCATAAGCATGTTTATGAGCATAATTAAACACAATTTAGTGAATAAATTATTTATGTTAGTGTTTGGTAAAATCAAAAATTAATTTGAAGCTTTTTAGTTTTTGGGCTTAAAAAACAGTGTTTTAATTTTCATACTGTCTAGTAAAGATTAAAACTACTAAAGAAAGGTAGGCTAGCCACTTTTGTTGAAAAATTGGAGGCTTCTAGTAAGAATGATCATGAGAAAATATCATGATAATTTATCAAGGCAAGTGGGCAAGTGTGAATGCAATTAGTTTAAAGTCTAATTGAGTGGGAAACTTTGTAAGGGCCAGAAACTGAGTCAAACGAATTCGGATGAAGTCGAACCAAAAATATAAAATGTTTGTCTCGGAGTCCTCTATCTACCCTCAAAATTTCATGTCAATCGGAGTACGTTTGGGCATTAAAAAATGGATCGGAGTACACTGCCCTCATTTTGGACGAAAATGCTAAAGTGGACTAGGTTCTTTCCCTTGGTTGAATACATCTCAACCCTTAGATCAAAAGTATAAAAGTGGACCCTAACCATTCATTCTCTTATAGATAGAAGCTTGTAATTAACCCTTAGATCAAATGTATTAAATTAAATCCTAACCATTCATTTTCTTGTAAATAGGAGCCTAAGTAATTCATTTTTTTCACTTAAGCTCTTTTACTTTCTTAGCAAGAAAAGATTACTTGCTCCTCCTATCTTTCTCTTCCTTAGCTCTAAGTCAAAAATCATATGGCTTAGATCCTTCTTGTAGTCTTTAAGTGTTCTTAGTTTTCTAATTAGCTACCTAGAGAAGATTGTGGGGAGTTCTAATTCAAGGCTATTGGATAAGTGTTCTTTGTGTAATTATAATGATTTATTGTTCGTATTATTTGTTCTCATCTAATTGTTTAAGACCCAATAAGCTTATAATGTAAAACAAAGCAATAAATGAGTTAATGATAAAAGTTCATAGACAAATTGATTAAAGGCTTATGATATTATTTATATTTATTACATATACTATTTACTTTACAGCTTTTATATTCAGTCATTTATTTTATTGTCATTTAAATTTTAATTCATATTTTTGACAGTACGGACCATCGGTCTCATCCCCGAAATATGAATCATGTTTTATATATAGTATTTATAATACTAATTTTTATTTTGTGATATTGGCCATTAGCCTCATCACCAAAAACGAACTCAGAAATAAAACTATTTATAGGTAACTATCTCAGATTTATATGATAAAATGAGTAAGTAAAGATGAAATGACGGATAATAAATAAATATAAAAAGATGAGGGTCTTTAAACAATGATATTATTTGAAAATGAACTAATATATAAATATTATTTGTATGCATGTATTTGTATGCAGAAGTGGAGCAGAAATTCTATATTACGGAGTGTAAGTATGGATGTACTTACTGAGTATTAGCTTTGTTTTACTGTCATAAGAATTCCTATTTTGCCTTATTGATATAATTTTCACATTACAACTGTTGCATAATGTGTCTAATAATATGGGCTGATAAGATAGCCATCTTAAGAACAAGCTGGGTGGATTGCCATGAGGAACTGTCGGTATCTCAGTGGATGGGGGTATATAATCGTCCAACAGGCCTAATATATAATTAAGCTGAGGCGGTGTAGTCGCCAACACCAAACAGGTAATAAAACTCTTAAGTGTGAGGGACATAATAGATGTGAACGGGCGAAGAGCTCATGACGAGAGGTCTGAAGAAAAATTATCATAAGACACAAACTAATATGTCACTACGCTGCTTTCGCATTTCATTCATCATTATATATTTTGTTTCATAATCTTACTTTATCTCAAACTAGTCTTTTAGTCTTTATTTATAGGAAAATAGATTACTCATTTGTTTGTCTATATGAACATGATAACGCCATATTTACATAGACCTTGATGCAGGAATAGAGAGTGAGGACGATAGTCCTTTTATTGGTTTTGATGGTTGATAGATCTATTGCGAGATTGATGCTTACTCTTTGAAGCAAGTCTCATTTATGTTGATCGCTTTTATTACATAGTGTGAGGTGTGCTAACTTGACAAATAGTACTATATTAATTTAGTACCGTCGATGGCATATATTTGGTACACCTAGTGTGTACATATGTTGTAATGAAACCATATTCCTATTTTCATTAAATAATATATCACCTTAAGGTATTTCAGTCAGCTCAATTGTGTTGTGCAAATTATTCATAGGCCATAGAAAAAGAAAAAAAAAATCATATACATATTCCGTTGTAAAATTGTATTTCTAAAGCTGCAGCGTAATGACTTCAATATTTGCTAGTTCAAATATCGGGGCATTACACCTAAACCCATCAACGGCGGTCCCAATACTCTCGCCGATAGCACGCACCGACAACGTGTCCAATCCATTGCCCGCATAAGACTTGGGAGGCACATCATCCGATGACACAAGCGTACCCAGCCGAATCTCAAGCACTGGCGATGAAGGAGACTCCAAAGCCACAGTAGGTGAAGGAGACTCTGGAGTCACCGAAGAAACCTACTCCGAAGACACCATCGATGGTAACTCCCCGCCCTCGAAAGGCCTATCCCGATTCTTCAACTGCACCTTACGAAAGAACTTAAGACACCCAGAAGCTTTGGGCTTTAGGGAAAACCTAGAACTAACGCCCTTAGGACGCCTAGCGAGATTGGGCTTTAAAAAACGCCTAGAACCGATACCCTTAAAGCCACCCACAATTTAAAACAGACCTGATACGTTTAGTGAAACTCCCAATCATGTGCCACTCTAGTGAAACTCATATTCCACTGACTTGAACCTCTCAACATCTCCATATTAGTTAGTCGCAACTGAAGCATTCTTCTCACAAGTAATTCCATATAAAACTTGAAAGGCTATTAAGAACTGTATCTCTACACCACAAGTCATGGCAAAAGCTAATCCTCATCCATCCCCCACATGTCTAGTAAAGCCTTCGAGAGTATCCCACTCTTTCTTGATATTCTTCAACAACCCCACCCCATAAGNCTAGTTCAAATATCGGGGCGTTACACCTAAACCCATCAACGGCGGTCCCAATACTCTCGCCGATAGCACGCACCGACAACGTGTCCAATCCATTGCCCGCATAAGACTTGGGAGGCGCATCATCCAATGACACAAGCGTACCCAGCCGAATCTCAAGCACTGGCGATGAAGGAGACTCCAAAGCCACAGTAGGTGAAGGAGACTCTAGAGTCACCGAAGAAACCTACTCCGAAGACACCATCGATGGTAACTCCCTGCCCTCGAAAGGCCTATCCCGATTCTTCAACTGCACCTTACGAAAGAACTTAAGACACCCAGAAGCTTTGGGCTTTAGGGAAAACCTAGAACTAACGCCCTTAGGACGCCTAGACCCCGATACCCTTAAAGCCACCCACAATTTAAAACAGACCTGATACGTTTAGTGAAACTCCCAATCATGTGCCACTCTAGTGAAACTCATATTCCACTGACTTGAACCTCTCAACATCTCCATATTAGTTAGTCGCAACTGAAGCATTCTTCTCACAAGTAATTCCATATAAAACTTGAAAGGCTATTAAGAACTGTATCTCTACACCACAAGTCATGGCAAAAGCTAATCCTCATCCATCCCCCACATGTCTAGTAAAGCCTTCGAGAGTATCCCACTCTTTCTTGATATTCTTCAACAACCCCACCCCATAAGCTCCTCCAGGCTCAAAAGAGCACCACCCACCCCATAAGCTCCCATACTTCGAATCTACTGCCACTCTCCCCCAAGCATTTCTCTCAATTCCATAGTGCCACAACCATTTCTCTAAAAGTGTGCGGTTGAAAACCATTAAATTTCTGATACCCAACCCTCCCTCCTTGATTGGAGTGTAAACCTTCGTCCGATTTACCAAGTGAAACTAAAACTCTTCACCTATACCATCCCATAGAAAATTGTGTTGTAGCTTCTCGATGTGGTTAGCAACACTCTTTGGGATAGGAAAGAGAGACAAATAATAAGTGGGCAAATTAGCCAGGGTACTCTTGATAAAGGCGACCCTACCACCCTTCAATAAATACATCCTTTTTCAGCTAGCTCACCTGTATTCCAGCTTCTCAATAACACCATCCCAAATATGATTGGCCTTATAAGAGGCTCCCAACGGAAGACCAAGATACTTCATTGGCAAAGATGCAACCCCACATCCTAAAATTCTGGGTAACGTACCCACTTGCTCCACATTGCCCACTGGAATTAAAAGCAACCTAGCTAGGTTTACCTTCAACCTAGAGGCAGCTTCGAACAGCAAAAACACACTCCACAAATATCACAACTGGCTGGGCCATAGCATTGCAAAAGATCAAGGTGTCATCGGCAAATAGAAGATGCGAGAAAGAAGCATTACCAACTTTGAATTCTTCTAGCAGTCCCTGTGTAGTGCTTATATTCATAGGACAATTTATATTTTATGCTTATATTTATAGGGCAATGCCGCCCCCCCCCCCCCCCTCCCTTTCTTTATTTTATTTTTATTTATTTATGACAAGAAACCCCTCCAAGGCAAGATACTTCGTGTACCCACCATTGTTGGGTAAACCTCAAACCCGTGCAAATGACCCCCTCCATAAGGATCGGATAGCAAACTGACAAACTAGCCCCAATGAATTGTTTGCACCCAATGAATTCAATTAATTTCATTACCTCTTCCAACATTCACCTATGGGACAACAATATCATGGCAAAGCATGGTGGACATAAATCAATACTATGCTTCGTTAGGGGGAAAAGAGGAGGGAAGGAAAAGGGAGGGAGGGAGAGAACTTTCTCGTGTTTGGTTGGAGTTAAGTGGGGGAAGGCAAGAGAAAGGGAAGGGATTCCCTTTTCCTTTGACCAACCATTTGGCTTCCTCCCACTTTGGGAGGAAAAGGGAAGAAAGATGAGAGAGGAGATAGCACATTTGTTTTTAATTTTTTCTAAGAATGGGGCTTTCCTACCTCCTTTCCATTGGTTTCTTTGTAGTAAACATAACTATCTAAATTTGGAAAACTAGGTTGAAGACATGGCCCTGAAAATACGATTGGGGTTTCCATCGACCATGATATGACCTTAATGCTTTCAACCAAATACTATGCCCAGATAAGGGCCACACATTGCATAGCAAATAATGATATGTCCTCTGATAAAAAGGAAGCCTGCTGCCAGTTTATGGTTTTAATGTAAATTTAATTGAAATAAAAGGCAACAGAAAAACAGATGACAAGAACAGATTTAGCTTAGAAAAATTACCACATTCATATCAATCCGGAGCTCTTCAAACCAGGCTGTGGTATCTTTTTCCCTGAGTACGCTAGCAATGTAAAGGCAAGCTAAAGCTATCAGATGTGGAGCATGCACAAGAATAAGGTCCATCTTGTAAGTGTCATTCACAAGTCCCCTGAATGTTTCAAAACATCAAGGCTACATCATGTTCGTGTCCTTGTAAATCAATTGAAGCAAGAAAATATTGTAAAACAAAGAAGGCCAACTATGCTTATGGGAATTGATTGATGGCACAAAGAAAGGCATGCCATTAAATATATCAAGAGGAGGATGTAGAGATAAAGAGGTACAGCTGTCTGCAACACAATCAACTTTGATGAGCACTTCTCTCACTTATAGACTTTCATAGGGGCAAAATCGTATCTTCATAAAGTAGAACGAAATCAAACTTTTTTGTGTTCCATTAAAATCTGACAATTGATGGCTGAGAATCTAATGAAGAGAGGATAAATTCTTGTGGACTAGTGTCGCGCATTCAAGAGTCACTGTGGCACAGTAGATCATTTTCACTAAATTGTATGGTGGCAATGGATCCATGAGCACTAGTGCTATTTATTTGGGGGTACAGCCGCTTATGCCCAGAAAGTTGTGGAAGTGCTTACATGTTTGAAATGGAGGTTTCATTGCCATGCAAAATTTGAAATGCTTCCCTCTTTGTATTATGTAGAAATTGTGGCAAGAACATAATAATTGAACATTTAACTGTCTTGAGCTTAACTGCAAAACTCTCAAGATCTTAAGATCCTGCTATGATTGGATGAATTCTCTAGGGCAGCCTTCATTGTAATTCTTTTTTAGATTTCTTTCATCTTTCAAATTTTAGATTGTAACCTCTGCAAGAAGTCTGTATAAAATTTTATTGCTTATCCAAAAGATAAAATTAATTTCCTAAAACAAGAAAAAGGTATGTTATCGATACATTTCACATGCAAGATACCCATCATTCTTGTATTTATAGTAAAAAAAAAAAAAAAAACTAGCTCATTCATCAAAATTTGTTGTTATTATCAAAGTGCTTATCTTTTATTCTCTCTCTCTCTCTCTCTCTCCCCCCCCCCCACCCCCCAAATTTTTAAATTCTACCCAAGGCTTGTTGGAAGCTACGTATCCAGCATGAATTTGTCAATTGAAATAGCTTTCTAGTCTGTGGTCAGTCTCACATTTATCTTCTTCAGCCTTAGACTGATTTTTCCATGAACAGACAGTTTTCACAGGAATATCAATATGCAAACATTAAAGGCTCAAATGGGCCAAGGTTCATGTACCCTACCTTAACTATTAGTGTCGCACAATGTAATATAGAAACTACAGAATGAATGAAAAACTGCACTAGGCATTTTTGGGATACAGACAGTGATCCTTCAAATGCCATTCTCCTAAATCACCACATCAGTATTTGCTTGAGAAAATTCAAATGATGAAGATGGCTGATTATCCACTTTTCATTCCTCTCTAACGAAAGGTATAAGTTTCAAGTCAAATAGTTTGTAGTGTTATTTATGCAATCAAAGATTTAACCAGACACATTAAATCTGAATCACGCAATTGACAGAACTGCAGGAATGCCAACTCCAATAGCTTCTTCAAAAAAGGCTGAAGCAGCCAAGAAAGAAAAAAAAAGGGGGGTTAATTACAAATAAAATATTAAAAAAGAAAAGGAATCAGGAGTGGTTGTTGAACCACCCCCAAGCATTGTTTCGGGAGGATGCAGCCACCGCCGAAACACATAGGCGGTGGTTGGCCACCCCAAGAAAGTGTTTGGGCACCCATTGCCACACCGTGGGTCACTCTAGACCCACGGCGACTGGCCATAATGGGTCTACAGCGACCCATGGCTCTTTTTTTTTTATAACCCTTTTTTTTTGTTTTTTTTTTGCTCTCTAGATTATATCTTTTTTTCCTTTTTCTTTTGGATTATTTGAGTTTTACTTTTTTTTACTTTTTAAAATTTCTGTCTTTTTATTTATGCATTTGTATTTTAGAACTTTAGGGATATTTTAAGTAAAAATTTAGTTTCTAAACTTCAGGTCTTTTTGTCATTACACTTTTTTTTTTTTCTTTTTTTTTTTTTTAACAATTTTCACTAATGGAGAGTTTTTTGTTGTTAACAAATGGTAATTTAAGGCGGCTAAGCGTGATAGGTGGTAGTTCATGAGGGAACGTGTGAATGATCAGTAGTTGAGGGGGAAAAGGTAACTAACCCAAAGAAAAAAAAAAAAAAGATCACTGGCTTGCCTGTGGGCCATGTTATCAGACAGAACATTGGCCTCCCTAACCACTACAGCTTACTGTACAACTAGAATCCATGCCATATACTAAAAAAAAGACATTGACAGGACATATTTGGACAAAATTATCTCAAATATCCTTGGGAATACCAAAACTACCTAACAGGGGATGGGACACTCACAGCTGGACTTTGTTTTTCTTTTTCTTTTTTTTTTTTCTTTTTTTTTTTTTTTTTTCTTTTCTGCTCCGTGACCTCAACTCTCACTTACGTTTACATGATAGAGATAGAACCCTAATTTATTTTTAATTCAAGCTCATTTCCAAAATATATTCAAGTTATGTGTGATTTTAATGAAATCTAATAATCCATTCCAACTATACTAATGTATGTGTTGAAAGGTTTGCATGAAGAAGGTTCAAGAAAGAGATGAGGCTCATTTTCTATGTTACGTAGCCAACCTGAAATATATTATTATATAAGCTTAAGGAAATATGAAAATGACTAAACTACCCTCAAAACCCTACTACATTCTTTTAGCACTTCCCCTCAAGTTGGAGCATATATATCATCTAAACCCAGCTTGGAACAAATAAACTTTAACCAGTTACGACACAACAATTTTGTAAACATATCAGCTAGCTGGTCTCTAGACTTCATGAATGTTGTAGATATATCTCCTTCGAGTATTTTGTCTCGGACATAATGACAATCGACCCCAATATGTTTAGTCTCTCATGAAAGACTAGGTTAGATGCAATATGTATAGAAGCCTGGTTATCACAAGATAATGGGATAGGAGTAGGAGCTAAGAAACCAATCTCCTGAAGAAAATGTTGTAACAATGTCAACTCAGTAGCTGTCTGAGCCACTGCCCTGCACTCTGCTTCTGCACTAGATCGTGCCACCACTGTCTGTTTCTTACTCTTCCAAGTTACAAGATTTCCGCCAAAGAATGTGCAATATCCTGCAGTAGACCGTCTATCTAAAGGAGAACCTGCCCAATCTGTATTAGTAAAACCTTTGACCCTAAGATGTCCATTCGGTCTATACAATATCCCTAGACCAGGTTGTCTCTTCAAATACCGAATAATGCAAGTAACAGCTTCCCAATGTGAAACCCAAGCAGCCTCTAATAACTGACTGACAACACTAACTGTATATGAAATATCCGGTCTGGTGATAGCAAGATAGTTCAATTTCCCAACTAGACGATGGTATTGCCAGGATCTTCAAATAATTCACCTTCATTCTTTAGTAATTTCTTATTTGGATCCATCGGAACATCAACAGGTTGAGAGGCTAAAAGACCTGTTTCTTTTAATAAATCAAGTGCATACTTTCTCTGAGATAAAAAAATACCTGTTTGAGATCTAGCAAACTTCAATACCTAGAAAATATCAAAGTTTACCCAAATCCTTTGTATGAAGTTGTTCTTCTAGAAATTGTCTTAATCGGATAATGCCTCTTGAATCATCTCCAGTAATAACGATATCATCTACATATACCACAAGAAGGATATAGCCTGCACTAGCATGTAAGTGAAATACTGAATGATCCGTCTGACATCTCTGAAGACCAAACTTCAATAATGCTTTAGAGAACTTTCCAAACCATGCCCGCAGTGATAGCTTGAGACCATACAGTGTCTTTCTTAATTTACAAACACATCCCTGAGACTCTCCCTGAGCAAAAAACCCATGTGGTTGCTCCATGTAAACTTCCTCACACAAGTCTCCATGTAAAAAGGCATTTTTGACATCCAATTGAAACAACGGCCAATCAAGATTAGTAGCTAAGGAAATAATAACACGAATAGAAGAAATTTTAGCTACTGGAGAAAAAGTGTCATCGTAATCAATACCATATGTTTGTATATAACCCTTAGCAACCAACCGAGCTTTTAACCGTTCAAAAGAACCATCAGGATGAAACTTAGCTGTGTAGACCCATTTGCAACCAACAGTCTTCTTATCAGGCGGTAAGGGAACCAGCTTCCATGTCCCATTATGATGCAAGGCCTTCATTTCCAATTCCATATCTTGCCTCCAACCAGAGTCAGATAATGCAGCCTGCACTGTCTTAGGAATGGAAACACTAGAGAGATGGAGGTGGGGGCACTGGATCTGTAGATGATAAGGATGATGATGGCAGAGTACGAGCAGATGGTTGAGGCCGACACTGATAAACCTGGAGTGGAGCAGGCGAGTGGGGAGGCAAAAGGAAAGGAGGAGAAGCAGAGTCAAGCTCAAAGAGAAGGGGGACAAGTAGCGGAAGAGACGTTTCATCATGTGCAAGAGAAGAGTCACTCAAAGAAGTAATAGCAAGAAAATAAGGGAGAGACTCATCAAAGGTAACATCAGTGCAAGTGAAGTAGCGTCGAAAGACCAAACTATAGCAACGGTAGCCCTTCTGGTTCTGGGTTGTGGAATACCCAAGAAAGACACATTTAATAGCACAAGGGTCAAGCTTATCAAAACCAAGACCCAAATTATGAACATAGCAAATACAGCCAAAAACCTTCAATGGCAAGGAGAATGATGATGACAAGGATATAAAAGAGAATGAGGAGAGACACTTTCTAAGACCGAGGAGGGCATCCTATTAACCAAATAGCAAGCAGTGAGAACAGCATCAGTCCAAAATTGTTTGGGAACATGCATATGTGACAAGAGACAACGTGCGACATCCAATAAACGACGATTCTTGCGTTCAGTCAAACCATTTTGTTGTAAAGTGTGAGCACACAGGGTTTGATGGATAATGCCTTTATTAGACAAATAAGAGGCAAAACACTGAGATGTATTTTCTTTAGCATTATCCAAATGCACGATATGGATTTTCTGAGTAAATTGAGTCTTAATCATATTGCGAAATATTTGGAAAATAGAAAATAACTCAAAACGATTTTTCATTAAAAATAACCATATCATACGAGGAAAAATCATCCACAAAAGTAACAAAATAGTGGAATTTATTGGACACTGTAGTAATGGGACCCCATACATCAAAATGAACTAACTTAGAAGGACTAGAAACCCTAGGAACAACTCGTGCTGGAAATGAGGCATGATGATGCTTACTAAGTTGACAAGCTTCGCAAGGCACAGACAAGTCATGACGAAGACTCGAGACTTGATGCTTCAATGTAGAGAGGGAAGGATGACCAAGGCGACAATGCCATTGAAGAGTGGAGACTGATGACTGCAAAGCACGAGAGAGAGGTGTAGGTGCAAGATCCAGATAATATAATAATTCAACTCCATGCACCATACCAATCATCCTCCTCGTTTTGAGATCCTAAAAAATACACAAAGGGTAAAAACTAACGAAACAGTTAAGGGCTTTTGTAATCTTACGTAAACCAGGAGCATGTAGAACAGACAACTCAATATCAAGACTCAGATGTATAGTGCCCGAGCTGACCACTGTGGAGAGGGAACCATTAGCTAGGGTGACACTTTTAAGTGTAGCAATAGGATGATAATTAGAGAGGGAAGTAAACGGACCAGTCATATGTTCATTGGCGCCAAAATCGATAACCCACAAGTTGCTAGTGGAGGATAAAATACAGTGAGAGATAGTATCTGACTGAGCAAGTAGTGGAAGAGGCAGAAACCCACTTATGAGCTAAGAACTGAGCATACTCATCTTTCGGAATGGAGATCAGATCATTCTCAAAATTTGAGCTCAAACTAACAAGTGGTCCATATGGGGCTAGAGAATCCTCGTGAGTAGCAACTTGATTGGCAAACCCAAATGGTGTGTCATGTAAATCCCAAAAAAAATCCACTGAATGGTTACTACAACCACAATGAGTGCATTTTTGAGGTCCACGACCTCCAATGCGACCACCGCCTCGATAATCATGTCCACCACGAAAACCACGACCACCTCGACCACCATGTCCACAACGAGAACTACCAATAACTACCACAGGCAGCAACAAAAGCAGCATGATCACCATTACGTTCCGTGCTCAGCAAGGAACCATGATCAAAGATGGTAGCACGCTAAAGCAGAGAAAAAACCTTAGGAAGCAATGGGAGGTCGAAACCACCCAAAATCTACACACAAACATACTCATACTCGGCTTCGAGCCAAGGAGGAACCTAACCACATCTACATCTTGGCATTGCTTTTCCATTTTCTTCAAGTCAGTGGAGAGTGGCTAATACATGTCTCTCTCCTTACAAATGGCGACAACTTGATTATAGTACTCATCTATAGTTTGATTTGCTCAAGCCCAAAGTATTGTTTAGACACCTCATAAATCCGAGTGATGTTCCTAGTACCAGAGTACATATGCTAGAGATGATCCCAAATTGATGTTGCCATAAGAAGATAGAGGCACGAGGATCCAATGTGATATAATCTGAATGCCAGCCTGGTCCCAAAGGCTTGTAGAGCTACTTTCTGGAGGTTGCCTGGATTCCAAATGAGAATACAAGCCTTTCCCTCGGAAGTATACTTCCACAAATTGCGACCAATAAACATAATTTTTGCAATTTAGTTTCACATTTGTCATAGGAACAGGACCCATAGAAGCATAAGTAATTAAATCTAAGCGAGGGGCCATAATGTGGTAACAAGATGCAAATAAAGACAAGATCCCACTAAAGAACGAAATACCAAGTAGAAATAGGCAAAAAAACTCACACAAAACAGCCTCAAATTGAAGCAAAACTTCCTGAAAGCACTTATGTCAACTGAAAACAACTCAAAACCGTGGCAAAACCGAGAAAAATTGTCAAAAACTGACCTGAACCAGACTGAATTCGAGCAAAATAGGTCTCAACCATGGTGAGCCGGAACGAACCAAGAGAAATTTGCAAAAAACTAACCTGAACCGGCTTATAATCGCTTGAACCGGCCGTAAAATGGGCTAAACCGGGCTGAACTGAAGGCAAAACTGTTCTAAACCGTGGTGAACCAGACTGGACCAGTGGAAACCAAAACTCGGACAGGCTTATCCCGGTTTGAGGTTGGGATATCCTTATCCTGAATACGCGACAGCAAGCACCTTCAACCAAACACCCATTTTTTTCTTCTAAAAATTGCCGGAAAATTGCCAAACTAGCCAGACCGCGCCAGCAACACCCAGATCGTGCCGAAAAACACCCAGAACTTGCCGGCAACAACCAGAACGTGCCGTCGACCACTTCTAACTCCAACGAAGAGAACTACCGTGGCTCATGCCCACATAATATCCACCAAGAGAGACCAACGACACCACACTACCTGTCTCCGGCCACCGCAAAGAGTATCAACCACCACAGACACCAACCAACCACCAACAACGACGAATTAAGACCCAGCAGTCATGAGTACACATCTGTCCACAACAACCAATCCAACCATGGAGATGACAGCAAGATCACACCATTGACGACGGTGAACTTGGTGCCATTTCCTACCACGGGCTTGAAGCCCAGTAATTCAATTGCCTTCAATCAGTAGCAAGATGTATGGGAGAGAAAAGAGAAGAAAAAGAGAGGAGGCTCATTTTCTATGTTACATAGCCAACCTCAAACATATTAGTATATAAGCTTAAGGAAATATGACAATGACTAAACTACCCTCAAACGCTAATACATTCTTCTAATAGTAAGCAAGAAACGTGGAAAAAAGGACAGTAAAATAAAAGAAATAGTTGGAACATAACTATAACAGGAACAGAAAAGCTATATATTTTCCTGAAAAAGAAAAATAATAAAGAATTGATAAGCATGGCGATATCTGTCCTAGCAAACCTCAGAAAATTGAATACACTGGAAATTGGACTCTTACCAAGTTAATTGAGTCATACTTATATCATTCAGGCCTGCATCCTGAAGCAACCTGCCATAGCAAAGAAAAGCGGAAGAACCATTGTTACTTAGGAAGATATCTCGCTGGAAAGATCAAATATCATTTCAAAAAGGATCAACTAGTCCAAAATCAGCCAGATAGATCATTGTTGACCTCTTTGGAACCAAAGTAGCTTTTCTTTTTCCTACAGGGAACCTAAGGTAGCTCAGGATTAATGAAATTTGCATTTGCAGTTCCACACTTGTATGACTATATTGAAGAGGAAGTGAATTCAAGTATGCAAATCCTAAAAGTAGAACATACCACTGTACTAGTTATATCCACTACAAAAATCAGTTACCATCAGGTATGATAAGGGAATATAGGCATGTACCTAATTTTACAACACGATCATCTAAAATATGGATATCAACTAGAAGTTAAAAAAAAAAAAGAATATGAAGACTAACTGCATTAACATTTCGGCCAAAATATTTAAGATAAGATATGCAGCTACAAATCTCAAGACAAACATACTTTGAACACAAATATAGACACTGTATTTGATATTATATGGTAAAATCCAACCGTCTAATCATTTGTGGCCAAAAAGATGGAGAAACAGGAGAAGAAAAACTTTAGTAGTTGGAGCCGGTGAGATACCAAGTCAAAACTGAGAATGACTATAACTGAAATGGATCACATGGATTTTACAAGATGTTATGTTCACATTCAAATAATTCATCAAGTTGATCAATCAACTTTATTTGTGAGTTAAATAGACCATGATGTAGCTCACCTCTAATCAGTTAAGAGTATACAATTAATTCATGGAAGAGAGCTCACCTCGAAGCAATTAGAGTATAGAATTAATTCATGGAAGAGAAAAACCAAACATGTCACAATCTTCAAAGATGTTTAAGATACATGATAAAGAGGATGAAATACTTACTGAGACAATGCTCGGTAAGGATGGAATACAACTAAATAGTAGTTGAGTGCTTCTAAGATCTTCATTTCCATTTCAAGGATGTCTTTGATTTCATACCTATGCTTTTCATCAGCATCTGTGAAACAAGAAAAGGTCGGTTCTAAGCACTTCACACAAGAAGGAGAATGCCCATTCAAATGATTTAGTCAATTAAATTCAGTATCTAGGACGTACATAATTTTTTAAGATAAAAAACAAGAAGCCTGGCCTGTACTGTGCTTTCTTCTGCTTTTGATGCAAGGTACAGGCAGGTTGGAGCCACGAGACGTGGATCATATTCTGTCATACTCTTTCTGAAAGAACAAAAAACAGTTATGTTTAGCAAGCGAAAGCGCCTCTAGGTTTTAAGCAAATAGGAATAATATTATTGATGAGGAATGTTAAGGTTCCTACAATATTTAGGTTTCATTTTTTTTTTTCTTTTTTTATGAAGTAAACAAATTGACAGAAAAATCAAAAATTGTCTCAAGACTGTCCTGAAGTGAACAGTTAGTTCATTACTACTCAAAAAACCTTAACCAACAAGAAAAGGAAAAGGTTAGCTAAAACCCTATACATTTGTGGCAAGAGAGGGATTCCCTAATTGCAGATAACATTTGATTCTAACTGAATGAGTCTCTAACTATGGCAAAGATGAGGATGAATATCAGAAAAGAAAGGGGAAAGGGAGCATAGCACTCAATTTGATGGGTATTGAAAACCATAGAAAGATTTCACTGCAGGACTCTCAAACTCGGTTAATATTGTCTTTTGTTGATAAGAATCAATGGGATTCAAAGAGACTACGTCTTCATCCATGGGAGTCCAAGTACCTTATCAATCAAAGGTTCAATTTCTATCTGAACTACTCGTTTTTAAATGATGTCCATGGTGTTTGCCAAAAAAGTTTTTGTCCAATAATTTAATATTCGTCTAATCCACCTGCACAACATTACTAGCATTCCATCATTCAGAATGGTTTATGTTTATAACATACTGGTCACAAACATTGTTAAGCTCATAGGGCCTCTGTTCATGTATATATCTTATCAATTACGAGACCAAGTACACAGCTGAATTCTCTAGAATACTGGTCACATAAATTTGTTGCCCAGTAATAAAAACTCAGCATAGAAATCTGATAGCTACAATCCAACCTTTTAGCCAGTCATGTAGTAGTTGTTCAGGGAACCTGTATTAAGTCAAATAAAGGCAATTCTAACAGCATTTCTTTCTTTCTTCTCCCCCCTAGTAAATAAATAAGTGTGGTACCACAAAGCCTTGAAAGAACCCTAGGAGCATCTTGTAGTGGACTTTCAATAAGTCCTTCAACATTTTTCACTCTTGTGCACCCTAGATATTTCTAAAATCTCGATAAAGTAAAACTCACGGTTACAGCATTGAAACTTCCGGTTTCTTTGGAAGTTCGCGAGGGGTGAGGCAAGGTGATCCGCTCTCCCCTTTCTTATTTGTTTTGGTCATGGAGGCTTTTAGTAGAATGATTGGGCTGATCTCAGGGTTCTCTGTGGGCTCTAGGGAGCATGGTCGAGTGGAAGTTTCCCATCTTTTATTTGCGGATGACACTTTGGTTTTTTGTGGTGCGGATGCTAGCCAAGTCAGTTACATGGGTGCTCTTCTTGTTTGTTTTGAAGCGGTTTCTGGGCTTAAGGTGAATTTGACTAAGTCTTCTTTGATCCCGGTTGGCTCTTCGGCTGATGTGGATCAGTTGGCTGGAAGTCTGGGTTGTGGCACCGCTGACTTGCCTGTGAAGTACTTGGGTCTTCTGCTAGGGGCTTCGTTTAAGCTTAAGGCTATTTGGAGGGATTTGGAGGACTTGATGGCTAGGCGGCTGGCCCCTTGGAAACGGACGTAACTTTCTAAGGGGGGGAGGGTGGCATTGATCAAAAGTACACTCTCTAATTTGCCTACTTACATGCTTTCGTTATTTCCTATTCCAGCTGATGTGGCAAAATGTATTGAGAAGATTCAACGGGATTTCCTTTGGGGGGATTGAATGATGAGGTCAAGCTTCATTTAGTTGACTGGGGGACGGTGTGTACTCCCATCTCCGAAGGTGGATTAGGAATTCGAAATATGAGGAAGTTCAATCAAGCTCTCTTGGGGAAATGGCTATGGCGGTATGCTCATGAGGATGGGGCTTGGTGGAGATCGGTTTTGGTGGCTAAGTATGGGTCTTCTCGGGATGGATGGCGTTCTTGTGATATTACCGAGTCACATGGGGTGGGGCTTTGGAAGTATATATGTATGGGGTGGAGTAATTTCAAGCGACATTTCAGATTTGACCCAGGGGTTGGCTCTAAGATTAGTTTTTGGGAGGATGTTTGGTGTGGGGGGAGCCCTCTCAAAGATACATTTCCTGGTTTGTTTAGTATTGCCAGGTTCAGGGAAGCTTCCATTGCGGATAATAAGGAGCGCTCCAATGGTACCATTCAGTGGAACATTATTTTCACCCGTTTGATCCATGATTGGGAGGTGGAGATTTTAGCTTCGTTCTATAACTGTTTGTACTCTTATAAGCTCAGAGGGGTTGGGGAGGACAAGTTGTGGTGGATTCCTTCTAGCAAAGGTGCTTTCGAGGTGAGATCGTATTATCGGGTTCTTTTGTCTCATGGGCCCATTTCTTTCCCTTGGAAAGGTATTTGGAGGACAAAGGCACCACCTAGAGTGGCGTTCTTTGCTTGGACGGCCGCTAGAGGTAAGATTCTCACCATCGATAATCTCCGTCGGAGAGGCATGATAGTGGTTAACAGATGTTGGCTTTGCGAGTTGGATGGGGAGTCGGTGGATCACCTACTACTTCATTGTGGAGTGGCAACTGCCCTGTGGAATGCCATTTTCAGCCGCTTGGGTCTTAGCTGGGTTATGCCTAGTTCGGTTAGGGAGCTGATGGCTTGTTGGTGTTTGGGGGGTCGCACAAGGAGTGCGGTGGTTTGGAAAATGATTCCTTTTGTGTCTTATGTGGTGTATTTGGAGGAAACGTAATGCAAGATGCTTTGAAGACTCTGCGAGATCGTTTGAGGAAATTCTTCATTATTTTTTCTTTATGCTCTACACCTGGACGGCCGGTTGGCTTGATCCGCTTGTAATTAGTTTCTCGGATTTTCTTTCTCGCTTATCTTCTTCCCCTTAGGCTCTCCCTTGTATACGCCCTGTGTACTATGGGTTGCGCCCGTTTTGCGCTTTCTTAATATATTTTGACTTATCAAAAAAACAGGATTGAAACTTCCAAGTAAACAAAAACAAAAATAAAAGAATCACAAGCTGCATTTAGAGATATATCTATGACATTAATTTTTTTTTTTTTGGGGAAAATCACATCCTCAACGTATATAAGAAATGAGACACAAGATGATATGGATCTAAGTAAAATTTTGATAAAAGTTTCAAGAACCGCAAGATGATGTTGGCAAAGCTTAAGTCTTTATTTTTTAGTACTCTTTATATTTGGACAGCTGGGTTTTTAGCTTCTTTTGTGCTTTAACTTTCATGATTTCCTTATTCTTTTTCTCTTTCTACCTAGATGTTTCTCTTGTATACTGTTTTAAACTTCAAACAGATAAGCACTAGAAACTGGCAGTTAGTATATGCTAACCCCAAAGAGTTGGCCGAGTGGTTGAGGCTTGTGGTCTTTTTTTTGATAAATAAGTAAAAATATTATTAAAAAGCACAGAAGGGCGAAACCCTAGTACACAGGAAGTATACAAAGATACACACCCCTTCAAAGATAAAAAGAAGAATACACTTCTACAAATTGTTGCATATTAGAAACTTGAGGAATGTTCAAAACCCCCACCCAAAAAAATAACAATCGAAGAAATCCATTGCTAAGCTCCGCCATTGTCCTTTCCTTATCTTCAAAACACCGAGCATTCCTCTCCCTCCAAATAGTCCACATAAGGCACAAAGGGGCCATTCTCCACACCTCCATCACCATTTTATTACCGCTTTGACCTTTCTAGCATGCCATGAGATCAAGAACCCTACCATTCATTACCCACTTCACACCAAAAAGAGAAAAAACCACACTCCAAAGAGTACGAGCCACCTCACAATGAAGGAGAAGATGATTGATGGACTCACCACTCCTCTTGCACATACAACACCAATCCACCACAATCAAACCTCTCTTGCGAAAATTATCCAAAGTGAGAATCTTGCCAAGAGAAGCCGTCCACACAAAAAAACTAACTCGGAGCGGTACTTTAACCTTCCAAATGCCCTTCCACGGGAAAGAACACCCCACCTCATACCTATCCAAAGAAAGGGAAAGCACACCAAAGAAGGAGCTAACCTCAAATACCTTCCTCTTGGAAGGACTCCAACAAATCCGATCCACCCCCCCCCCCCATGGCCGCACCCCCCCCCCCACCCCCCCCNCGGGTCTCATACAATTTACCGTAAAAATCCATCTCCACCTCCACCTCCCAATCCTAAGCTTCTCGAATAAAATGAACATTCCAATGATCTTCCTCATTCAAAATCTGCATATTATCACTAACCCAAGCCTCTTTGTTTCTTGCACTACGATACAACTCAAGGTAAGACACCTTCAACAGTTGATCACCACACCAAGTATCATGCCAAAAACTAATTTGGGAGCCATCACCAACCTCAAATTTAAGGAACTTCAAGAAACACTCCCATCCTCTCCTAATATGCTTCCAATTACACCATAGGCCATGCTTCCATATTTTACCTCAACTACCTTCCTCCAAAGAGCATCCCTCTCCGTAGCAAAACGCCATAACCATTTCCCCAATAAGGCTTGATTGAACCTGCGCAGATTTCTAATCCCCAACCCACCATTTTGCAAAGGAGAACAAACTATCGACCATTTAACTAAGTGAAACTTATTCTCCTCATTGATACCGCCCCAAAAAAAATTCCTTTGCAGCCTTTCTAATATGTTTGCCACACTTGAAGGAATAGGAAAAAGGGATAACAAATAGGTTGGAATGTTAGAGAGAGTGCTTTTAATCAACGTTAGCCTACCCCCCTTCGATAAGAGGCACCTTTTCCACCCCGCTAACCTCCTCTCCATTGTCTCTAACACACCATTCCAAATTGATGTCGCCTTGCAATGCGCCCCCAAGGGAAGCCCCAAATACTTCATATGTAAACCCACCACCCGACAACCAAAAAACGCTGGCCAATAAACCAATATCCTGCACCTCCCCAATCGGAACAATTTCCGACTTCGATAAATTTATCTTTAACCCAGAAGCAGCTTCAAAACAAAAGAAAAGATAGAGGCTTGCGGTCTTAGGGAGTATCACCCAATAGATCTCAAGTTCAAGACTTGCTAGATGAAAACTCCCCCTTGGGGCCACACCCCCTAGTGTAAAAGCTAGTGATTTCCCCTGCACGGGTATGAGGTTTACTCTGTACGGGTGGGGTCCGAAGGGCCCTTGGTCCACGTCATCAAAAAAAGTATAGATATGCTGAATTAATCAGGATGAAATATTTATGTCCCCATATATGAATGCAACTATTTCTCACACTTAGGGTTTTAAACAAGAAGAAAATCAGCATCATACCATTGCCCTTGATAGGTTTGAATTGTGGGGTAGATGGAATACGGATGAATATTGAATTGAAAAGGGGAAATATGATTGATAGTGCTCCACTTGAGGTAGGAGATCACCGTTTACACATAAAGTGTTGGACAATTTCTTCAATACCTTTCCCTACTGCTAATGCTGAATAAATAACCATTTGTGACACAAACGTGCACACTTCTAACTCTTAAAGATAAAGATACCAGACTCCTAAACAAAATGTAATTGCTATGATAAAGATAACCCAACTTAGATAAAGGTAACATAACTAGTCTCTTCTCATCCTAATCCAAGTATCTTGGATTAGGCTTAGACTTCCTCTTTTTCCTCTGATAACTATGATTCTCATCAATTGCTCCGGCTCCACCTCGGATACGAACCCTGCCCTCAAGGTCAATGTTAGGAAACTGCTGACGGAGACAGTTGACCTCTTCCCACATGGCATCTTCAAGAGGTAGAGTTTTCCACTGGACCAGAGCTTCAATAACATACTTATGGCCGTGTTTGACCCAACAGTAGTCTTGGATGGCCATGGGTTCAAGTATGGGGCTGTTTTCAGCCGAGAATGGTGGCAAATTGCAGGTGACCATAGAGACATCGCCCACCCTTTTAAGGAGAGAAACGTGAAAAACATGATGGATTTTTGCTGTCTCTAGTAAGGCCAATTTGTACGCGACTTCGCCAATACATTCAAGGATTTGATATGGGCCAAAGAAATGGCTGGCCAGCTTCAGGTGTGCCCTCCAAAACATGCTGCTCTGCCTGTAGGGTTGAAGTTTCAGAAACACCCAATCCCCAACCTCCAGCACATAATCACGTCATCTCTTGTCTGCTTCATTCGGTTGGCTGCATTCTGGAGATTACTCTTGAGCTGGTGGAGTAACTCATCCCATGTATACAGCTCCTTATCCACCTCATCAACCAATGAAGTACCTGCTAAGTAGTTTACAATCATGGGGGGTGGTCGGCCATACAACGCCTGAAATGTGGTTGTCCCAATAGAGTGGAAGGCAGTATTGTACCAATATTCTGCCCACGATAAATGGTGCTCCCACTGTTTCGGATACTGGCTGCAAAGGCACCGAAGGTACTGTTCTAGGCAGCAGTTGACCACCTCCGTTTGGCCATCAGATTATGGGTGGTAGGCGGAGCTTGTCTTCAACTTGGTTCCCTGAAGTTTGAAGAGTTCTTTCCAAAATTTGCTCATAAAGTTGGGTCCCTATCACTCACTATGGCTACAGGGATACCGTGAAGTTGCACCACGTGGGTGATAAATAACTCAGCAATTTCTTTGCCAAGTAAGGATGCATCAAAGAGACAAAGTGGCCATATTTCGTGAGACGGTCTACCACGGCCATAATTGATGTTTTGCCATGGCCTGTTTCAGTGCCCTAAAAGCCTCTTCAGCTTGTGGATTCCAACGAAATTGGCCTTTCTTCAGCAATTGGGTTAATGGGCTAGCAATCAATCCATAGTGACGAACAAATTTTCGGTAGTACCCGGTCAGCCCAAGAAAACCGCATAATGCCATGATATTTTTCTAGACTGGCCAAGACTGCATGGCTTCGATTTTAGTAGGGTCTATCTTTACTACATCCACAGTGATTAAATGGCCCAAGTAGTCCACTTCAGTCTGACCAAAAATGAACTTGCTAGGCTTCACTACAAAATGATGGGCTGCTAATACCTCACAAGTTATGCGGATGTGGCCCAAATGTTGATCCCAATCAAGGCTATAGATGAGTATATCATCAAAGACCACCAAAATAAATTGACGCAAGTATGGCTGGAAAATGGAGTTCATGGCCGCCTGGAATGTGGAGGGAGCATTGCATAAGCCAAACGACATTACTAAATACTCATAGTGCCCACTGTGAGTGCGAAAGGCAGTGTTATAAATGTCATTGGAGTAAATCTGGTGATACCCTGCTCGTAAATCAAGCTTGGTGAAGTATTTTGACCCATGCAATTCATCTATCATGTCATCAATGGTGGGAATTGGGAATCGATCCTTGACTGTGACCGCATTTAAGGCCCTATAGTCTCTGCAAAACCTCCAAGTCCCATCTTTTTTCTTTACGAGCAATATAGGGGATGAAAAGGGAGTATTGCTGGGTCTTATTAGTCCGGAGGTCAACATTTCTGCTACTTGTCGTTCAATCTCATTCTTTTGAAAGTGAGCATACCTGTATGGTCTGACATTCACTGGGCCAGCTCCCTCTTTTATTGGGATATGGTGATCAAACACCCGGGTTGGTGGCAGGGACTTGGGCTCTTCCAGAATGTGAGAAAATTCTCGAAGGATATGCTGGATCTCCTCTACAATTTCTGGTCTACCTGCAGGTTGAGCTTGGTGCACCATAACAGCAAAGATTTCTCCCCCACTTTGCACCTCACGGATGAGCAATGCATTGGTAACTACCTTCCCATGGCCCCTTGGTTGAGAGATAATTTTAAATACCTGGCTCCCTCTTGTAATGGTCATGGAGAGTTTCCCCCAATCGCACACGATTGGTCCCAACTTCTCTAACCACTGAATGCCCAATACGATATCCAATCCATTGAGAGGTAATGAAAATAGTGTAACAATGATTTTCATACCTTGGATTAGCAGACACACCCCTTCATGTTTTTCTCCACATGATAGTCGTTCCCCACTGGCCACTGTAACCCAAAACTCGTTGATAGGAGTGACAGGTAAGCCCAGATTTTGGGCCATTTTTTTGTCCACAAAATTGTGTTGAGCCACTGTCAATCAAGATCATTACTGTCCTTCATCCCAACTGAGCTTCAACCCTCATGGTACGGGGACCTGTATATCCAGCCAGGGCATGCAATGAAATCTGTGGCTCTACGCCCTCTTCCTCTGAATCGTTGTCAGTCTCCCTCCCATTGTCCCCACTACCGCTATCTCTGCTGGTAGGATCAACTTCAATGAGAAACATTTGAGTCACAACACATCGATGTCCAGGAATGTACCTCTCATTACAATTGAAACATAGCCCTTTGTCCCTTCGGCGCTGCATCTCTTCCCAAGAAATTTTCTTGACGTGCGGATTAGGACCTGTGGGTTTTGTAGCTGCAGTGTTGGTGTTGCTACCGCCCCAGGTGGGCTTTGATGGTGAACTCGAATTTGTACCCCAATGTGACTTCGGAGGGTACTTTGGTGGATCAGCCAGCGGTGGAGTTTTTTTAGTGTGTTGAAGTTCATCCTCCCTCAGTCGTGCAAATTCCACGGCTTCACGCAATGTACGTGGCTTGAATTTTCTTACGTCAATTGAGATATCGGGCTTCAAACCTCCTAGAAAAGTGCCGATTAATGCCTTTTGCGGCCACCCAACCACACGGTTAGCAAGTCATTCAAACTCTTTTAAGTAATCTCTCAATGTGCCCCTCTGTTGTACCCATGAGAGAGACTCATCATAATCCTCAAAATCTGTCGGCCCAAACCAAGTCAACAACTCTTTTTAAAAAAGAACCCAAGTAATAGGTATGTTGTCTTCTTGGTAACCCTTTTTCAGCCATTGCCACCACTGATTTGCCTCCCCTTCCAGGTAAAAGGCTGCAAGTGTGACCTTCTGGCCCTCTCCAGTTTGTTGCAACTCAAAGAATTGCATAGAGCTCAATCAAGCCAAACAATTGGATCATCCCCTGAGAACCGAGGAAAATCCATCTTCATAGGTTTGGTGTAGTGGCCCTCCGTGCGGTGGTCACGGTCACGATTGTGACTGTTCTGAGAGTGGTGGGACCCTGGCATGTCCGTCTCCAGTGCTTGTGAGGATTCGCCACTGAATTTGGCAAAGCTTGCCGACAGCCCCTGCAAGGTACGCTCGATGGACTCAGTAGTTTTTGTTAACTTCTGAATAGATTCTGTGTGATTCAGCATGTCACTTTCCAATTTCTCAATGCGTTCCTTCTAGGTTGTCATTGCTCTGATACCAATTGATAGGTTTGAATTGTGGGCTAGATGGAATATGGATGAATATTGAATAGAAAAGGGGAAATATGATTGATAGTACTCCACTTGAGGTAGGAGATCACCGTTTACACATAAAAGTATTGGACAATTTCTTCAATACTTTTCCCTACTGCTAATGCTGAATAAATAACCATTCGTGACACAAACGTGCACACTGCTGAATAAATAACCATTCGTGACACAAACGTGCACACTTCTAACTCTTAAAGATAAAGATAACAGACTCCTAAACAAAATGTAATTGCTATGATAAAGATAACCCAACTTAGATAAAGGTAACATAACTAGTCTCTTCTCATCCTAATCCAAGTATCTCGATTAGGCTTAGACTTCCTCTTTTTCCTCTAATAACTATGATTCTCATCAGCCCCATTAATTTATGTTATATTGTGTATAACCAAAGACAAATAAAGAAAGTAATTGAGCATGTTTACATACACTTTGTAATGACATGTAATATGAACAATATAAGAAGTGCAATAAGTTAAAAAAAGAATAGAGAAAAAATTTTAAAAATCACAACCAGGATTGCTTAATACAATGAACTAGTATTATCAATTATCAAGTGGTTATTGCAAATTCATATGAACTCATAATTGTTACTAGGACCAAAAGTGAAGCATAGGCCACGAGCTTGTGGTCACTAGCCCCAAGTTTATTTATTCTCTCAACACGTAATTACTTAAATACCTGGTGTAAACACGTCTCATATATGCTACTGCAGTAGCTACAACCCTGAAAAATTTGACCAGTATATTAGTGATCCAATCAATTGGTGAAAACAATATTTTCTTACAACAATTTTGAAAAGTTAACAAAATAAAATTTACTGAATTAATAGATTTTATAAGGATCCAGAATATACCAAAACAACAATAATATAACAGTACCTAATTGCCCAATGATTCTTACAAAAAATCAATTAAATTCCAAATCAATGCACATTCTTTTTTATATTTTTTTTAATAAGTAATGTTGTATTATCTAAAAAGCACAATGCGCCTCTAAGTACACAAGAAAGTATATATAGGTATCCGACCAAAAACCCAAAAAAACACCCTAAAACCCGACAGAAAGCCCCAAAACTGAAACCACCAAAACCCAACAAACCAAATAACCCAAATCCCCTACCACACTCAGGGGGAAAGGAAAAAACATTTGTAGACCCATAAAAACCCTGCCAATGCTGGCACTTCACCGAAGAAATGAAGCAATCCAGATTTTTGAGCTCCCTCATCCCCTTAACCTTTGAGGCAGAAATGTCAATAATGGGCTCCCTCTTATCCATGACAAAAAAAAGGTCCAAAAGATTTTTGTCTTCACCTCCCCAAGACAACCCCACAATGGGGGCGGAATTCATCGCATCGAGCATCCCTTTGGAATAGCCCTCCACCCCTTCCACTGGAGTTTCTATTTCCTTTACCCTAAAGGAATACCCTGAGTTGAGACTTGGATACAGAGGAATAAATGGGAGCACCACCCTCCGTCATGCAAGGAAAACCTTGGCTAAGACTCCTACCCAGCTCATTTGCCCCAAAGGATAGGGAATTACTCAAAAGAGGAGAGCAAACCTAAGACGAAAGCACCTCCTTACCCACCGGCATAGAGGGAGAAGCAGACCTCGAACCTAAACACCCCTTATGAATCAGACCTTTTGTCGGAGCAGGGTTCTCATCAGCCTCAACCTGAGAAACCTTACAATCCTGAGAAGACAAGGACGCCTCCTTCTCATAGACCGAGAAAGAGAAGCAACTCTGGGACCAAAAAAACCCCGTCTAATCAAGCCCATCGCTGGCGAAGGGTTCCGAACAGCACAAGCTTCAACTGACACCAGAGAAAGGACGAGATCCGTCGCCACAAGAAGAGAAACCTCCCTTGCCCTACACTGAGGCCTCGCCGAAGCAAGAGCCTTCGCCTAAGAGAGAGAGGCACCACCGGAGGAATAGGAAAGCACACTGGAAAAAACTATTGGACCTCCAACGAAGACCCAGACCCAACATCGGTAGCCCTAAAGCTAACGCCGAGACCAGGCTTAACGTCCGTGATCACCAGCGCCCCTTGCCAAACCACAGACACTGGCGGATCATCACAAGGCATCATCGCAAGCTCTGGAGTCGACGAAGGAATCCACTCTGTGGACACATCAGGAAAGCCCACCGGGTGAAAAGCTATCAACGAAAGCACCTGCGCCTTACGAGAAGGCTTAAAATGCCCAGGGGATTTGGGCTTTAGAGAAACCCCTAACTTAAAACACACAGCAGATTTGGGCTTTAGAGAAGGCCCAAACCCAATGCCCTTTAAACCATCCAGTCTTTTTAAGGCAGCCACAATCCATTTTCTTAAAGGAATTGCTTCAAACCCTATTAGGAAACCTTCCAACAACCCAATAAGAACCCGGTCCATCTCAGAATGAAAAAACCCTAAGAAATGATTGACCCATCGCTTGATAGAAATGCCCCGAGTCTTCTTTGAAGAGCCAGCCGCTAGCGAAGGATGCCTTTCCATAACAAAACAATCCACCGCAGACCACTGATCAAACCTGTCATTTCCCACCTCAAAATGCTTCGTTACCTGGAGGAGGTCCATACAAAGCGAAGACCATCCCTTCAACTCGAGGCAAGGCTTCAATTGCAAAACCTCCGCAAAAGAACGACCCTGAGAGCCTCCCGTGGAAGCATCAGCCCATGCGGTCTTGGACTGCTCGGTCTATATCCTTGACAAAGGGATAGACTCGGTCCCCACAATCCCATTCTTACCTTCAGCAGAATGCAACATTGGACGCAGCTCGCCCGCAAATCGACACCAAATCCGCCCATTACAGCCCTCCGGTAGCCATAAAACTCCTCCACCACCACCCTCCGCATAAACGGACACCTCCAGGAACCTACCTGCTTTATTAACACCCCCATGAACAATCAACACCTTATCTCCCTCACAGTAAGACTTGGCGATATCATCCTTCACCTTACTCGCCGCTTCCACCGTGTCCACCAACCAAGATGAACATTGGATGCTTGCAAATATATACCCAACAAAACCTTTTCTTTCCTCTAAACGAAGGTCAGGATACCCTTCCTTTGCCGAAAAGCAAAAGGATTTAGCTTCAATAGAGAATTGACATTCCATCACGAGTCGCCAAACCCTAGCACGCAGTGCCTAAACGTGCCACCGCTAGGGCATAGAGAGGAAGGAAAAAAAAGGAGAGAGAACGGAGCATTTTTAAATAACAAACATCAAAAGTTATGGAACAAGAAATTTGTACTCCTATTCCCTTTTGTACTCCAATAGAGGGAGAAGAGGAGGGGAGGACAAGCTTTGGTGCATCCCGTCTCACCTATGCACAAATTCTAGAAGCAGTAACACCAGGGGTATCTCACATACAAGTCCAAAATGTTAGGAATAGGTGAATAAACTTCAGAATTAGATCCAAAGTGGAAAAGTCACTAAGACTAGAGAGGTTCAAATGAGACAAATTCTTTATTTGCCAATAAGACAAAACAATCTTTGAGCAATTCATAAGGATTCTATTCTTTTCCACCTGCATGTTGAAAATGGTGTTTACTCAATTTAGCCATCAAGCATGGTTCATTTCTGGTGTTCTGTTCCAGAAGAAGTGACCTTTTTCATTACCAATAAGCATCAGTTATCCATCCATTAAAATCAATTTTTCTTTTAGCAAGCCCAACCATCACAAAGTAAATGAATTTAAGGGCAAGACCTAAAATTGTATACATATAAGAGGAACACCTAACTAGAAAAAGAGAAGCAGGTAAGAAAATCCGCATAGCTAAGTGACATAGGGGCAAGGTGTGCCACAGTCCACAGAATACAAGGAATGCAACTAAGAAGCTAAAATATCTTCCATAGAGCTTTCCAAATCCTCGAAATGCCTATTGTTTCTCTCCCGCCATATCGCCTAGAAAATACAAATAGGCACTATTTTCCAAACCATAGCACTTCTAGTCCTTCCAGTGGAACACCAACAAGCACACAAGTCAAAAACACATCTAGGCATGACCCAAAACAAACCAAGTTAGCTAAAGATATCGCTCCACAGAGCATGAGCGACCTCGCAATTAAGGAGTAAATGATCTACCGACTCTCCATCTTTCTTGCACATGCAAAATCTATTAATGACAATCACTTGCCTCTTCCTAAGATTATCTATAGAGTAAGAATTTTCCTTAACGCCACTGACCACACAAAGAAAGCTGCCCTTGGGGGAGCCTTGGTCCTCCACACACTCTTCCAAGGAAAACCACTACATGCCACATTGGATAGGGGTTCAAAGAACTCTTTAACCTGAAACATTCCTTTTTTGGACAATTTGTCTTCGCTCCCCATTCGAATTGTGATTGTATGCATCATCCAAAAAAAAAAAAGAAGAAAAGAAGCAAAGGCTTCCACCTCCCAATCATGAGCCTCTCTGCAAAAGCTTACATTCCACTGATAAACTCCACCTAATAACTCCACATTGGCAGCCACTGATAAACTCCACCTAATAACTCCACATTGGCTGCCACTAAAGCATCCATCTCACGAGCAATACTTTCTCCTTTTTTTTTATGTTGGAGAACCTCTCCAACCCTTCGGACCCACTCTTGCAGAATAAACCACGGTCTCGTGTACCGCAACCTCGGAAATTTTCCTATACGGAACTAGTTAAATCGCTAGCTTTTCACCAGGAGGTATGGCCCCAAGAGATTGTTTGCACCTATGAAGTGTTGAATCTTGGACCTTGAAGGGAACAAACCTTAAGAACAAGGCCTCCACCACTTGGGCCAACCCCTTGGGGTTCCTTCTCATGAGCAATACTAAAAAGTACTCGGAAGTCATCTTTAAGATTTGTATCCCCACATCACCGATCATGCCAGAACCGAACCCTAGTCCCATCCCCAATCACTAGTCTAGTATGTCTAGAGAAAATCTCCCACCCTAGACAAATATTATTCCACAAACTCACTGCCAACACTCCTCTGTGGATACAAGGGCACCAACCACCCCAAATACTCCCATATTTGGCCTCCACCACAACCTTTTGCCTTATAAAGCCTAGTTGAAATCCACCAACTTTCTTATGCCAAGCCTGCCTATTGTAATTAGATAGCATACCTTGGACCACTTCACTAAGTGATACTTGAATTCTTCACCTAATCCACCCCATAGAAAGTCACATTGTAGCTTCTCAATGGGATTAGCAACTCTCACTAGGAGCTTGTATAAAAACATGTAGTACGTAGGAATATTAGCAAGGGTGCTCTTGATAAGGGTAACTCTCCCACCCTTAGACAATAATGACCGTTTCCAGCCTGCCATACATCGTCCTATCTTCTCAATAACCCCGTCCCAAATGTGTGTCACATTATGGGGAGCCCCCAACGGAATCCCTAGATACTCAACCGGCAGAGTAGCCACCTCACACCCTAAAATACTCGCCAAAGAATCCACTTGTTGAACATTACCGACAAGAATCAACACCGATTTAGCCAAGTTAACCTTCAACTCCGAAACTGCTTCAAGCAAAAGAAAAATGCCCCAAAAATGAGCCAGCTGATCGAGGCAAGCTTTGCAAAAAATCAAAGTGTCATCCGCAAACAAGTGGGAGACTGTCACATTACCTACTTTGAAGCCCTCTAACAGCCCGTCATTTATCGCAACAGACAACATACGGCTCAAGGCCTCCATCACAAACACAAATAACAACGGGGAGAGAGGATCCCCTTGTCAGAGACCACGAGAGCTATCAAAAAAATCTTCAGGAGACCCATTGATCAAAATTGAAAACCTCACTAAAGAAATACAGTATGCTATCCAAGAACACCATTTTTCCCCAAAACCACACCTCTTCAGCATATACAATAAGAAGTCCCAATTAACGTGGTCATATGCTTTTTCCAAATTCATTTTACACATAATACCTGGCTCCTTCAATCTAAGCCTGCTATTGCAGCTTTCATTCAAAATAAGAATCATCAGATCAAGGATTTGTCTCCCTTTGATGAAGGCACTTTGCGTCTTGAAAATAATCTTCTCCAACACCCCTTTAATCTATTTGCAAGGACTTTTGCAATAATTTTGGATAAACCTCCCACAAGGCTAATTGGCCGAAAATCTTTCATCTCTAAGGCACCTAGAATCTTTGGGATAAGCTAAATGAAGTAAGTATTGAGACATGCTTCAAATTTACCTTTTGCATGAAACGCACTAAAGACCTTCATGATGTCAACTTTCACAACTTCCCAACACACCCATCCGAACCCGTCGCCTTATCCCCATCCATAGCTAGCACAACCTTCCTCACTTCCTCTTCAAACTCTCTCTACAACCAACCAGCCTCATGCTCAAGAATTTAAAAAAAAACACAAGGCCATCCACCCCCTAAGTCTCCAATGGCAATGCTCCATAAAGAGCTTTTGGAAAAACTTGACAATGTGCTCACTAAACTACGCCTAATTATTAGATAAATTACCATCAATCATCAAAGAATCAATAGAGTTGTATCTTCGGTGTGAATTGGCCATATAATGGAAAAACTTGGTACACTTATCGCCTTCCTTAAGCCACAGGATTCAGGACTTTTGCCTTCAGTTAAACTCCTCAATAAGCATGCACTATTCTAGTTCCCTAGAAACCTCCCCCTTCTTTGTTAGCTCTTCACCTCCCAAGGCCCGATTTTCTTCAATAGCATCGAACACCCAGAGATCATTAAGAAGTTTACTGTTGTTGCTATCTAAATTACCAAAAATCTCCTCATTCCATTTCTTCAAATCCATCTTTAGAGCTTTAATCTTATGAGCAAAGACAAAACTAGGCGTACCTTAGATTAAATAAGAATCCCACCATTACTTCACTAAGGCCCCAAAAACCTCCTTCTTTAGCCACATATTCTCAAATTTGAACAGCCTGCTGCCCCTAGATCCATTAACACAATAAAGAAGGAGAGGAAAATGATCCGAACAGAAGCAGGTAAGCCTCTTTTGAGACACACCTGGAAACCTAGCTTCCCACTCATGAGAAATGAGAAAGTGATCAATCCTTGACCACTTTGGAGGGTTTTGAGAAAGAGACCACGTAAAAGAACCCCCAACAAGAGGCAAATCCATCCGGCCCTGCTCATGAAGAAACTCAGAAAAATCTGCCATAGCAGAATGGCACGCTTCACCAAATCTTTTGCTAGGAAATAGATTGACATTGAAATCCCGAAATCCCCCCCAATGCCCCAAGGCATGGTCCACCAACTCATCATGCTGCCAATTCTTCCAACAAAATTTTTCTATCACTAGCATGGTTCGGACCATAACCCCTGCAAAAGCCCAAATGGATCCATCCTCAATGTTCCTGAACTTAACTGCCAGGGTGTAAACCCCTATACAATTCTCAATCTTTTCCACCACCCTCTTATCCCACAAGATCATGATACCCCATTACATCCCACAAGAATCAAGACAAACCCAATCCACATGGTTACACCACCATAAACTCCGCACCAAACTCCGTGACAAACATTGAAGCTATCTCTTGAAAACACACAATGTCCACCTTCTAATCATGGAGCAAATTCCTAACCTTCAAATGTTTGTTCCCCTCATTCAGCCCCCTCACATCGACAGAATTTTTGGCTTCATGATACAACTTTACCACCCCTCCCCTTTCGCATTCCACAACTAGTTTGACCATCTCGACTATCATAGTTAATGGAATACTCTAGGTTCTTGACCTCCCTATTCCCTTTTGTACCACTGTGAGAAGTAGCTTCCATCTCCTCTTTATTACGCACCTTTTCCAGAAAATTCAACAGAGCCATCAACTGCCACTTGTTACTTATATAGGAGATTCCTACCTTGGGATGAATCCTCTCGGTGCATTTGATCACCTAGTTGGGGTATTCCAGCTCATTAGCTGAACCGGGAAAGTAGTTATTCACCTCCACATCCTCTAAGACCTTCCCCATTTGTATTTCCAGAGGCTCAATCACCAATGCTTCTTCCTCTTCATCATGAGACAGAACGAAATCAGTGCACTGCCTTCCACCACTGGTGGAATTGTTTGTCAACGTTAGCATTCCTTTGTCTACTTCTTCTACTGAACGCAAAACAGAAATTGGCTCACTGTTCATTGGCATGCACCCACTCCGAATCTCACCTCCAGATCCTACAAGAACAACTGGGTGACTCACCTGAAGCTTCGAAGGCTTCACCTTCACTGAAACACTGTCCTTCACCACCAGCAAGACTCACCGGCATTTTTTGATGTTCATGACAGCAGGCCTGAGCTCCATCCTTATCTTCTAATATGCTCACCAGCGTTTGGACTTGGTTAGACCTTATTCAATTACAAAAGAAAATACATTGCAGCATCATCTTTCAACAAAAAGACTCCCACAATCTTTCAAAAAACATAATATGGTATTACCATAAATCAAGCCGACTTCAATCGAAATGTTTCATCTTTGTGATACATCAAAGGAACTTGTTTGGAAACTCTCAAACTTCTCCCATAGTGGACTTTCTAAAGGGCGTCATTACTGTACTTCATGTATACCAGTTTTTGAACCAACCACAACGTAGGACAGCCAGAGATTCCGATTCTTCTGTAATAACTAGGAAATAATTATACTTAAATCTTTTAAACAGTTACCACAATTAATCACTGTCAAGACTACCAAACTTCAGAACAGTGTCATGCACCCTACAAATTACATGTGTTCCCACAACTGCAAGACACCATCTAAGCAAAGGGGAAAAAGACTAGCAGCTCTAGTTGTAAAATGAAAATCAAAAGCATAATTATGGAAAAACAGGTAGTTTAAACAACATGAGAAGAATAAGTTGAGACCTTTGCCTCACTTTTACGAATTGCGCCAATTTCCATATATCTGAAACAAAAGTTAAGAAAGAAAATATAAAATGATTTAGATATTGTATAGCAAAATTATGTATTGCACGTGTGAGTGTCAAGATGTGTTCATCAAGAAAATACCAGGATTGATAATGCTATGATTCTAAATATTAAGTTTGAAGAATCTTCAGTCCACCACAAAACACAATCAACAAAGAAAGTCCATAAAATCAAGAACTGGAAGAGATGCTGTAAAGCCAGTAATTTACTAGTGATTTCCAACGGAAAACCTATTCCTGTCAATAAAACACACGTGGACACACATGCACAGAGAGAGAGAGAGAACGAAAACACCCAATTTTCTCCTATAATCTAATAGTACAAGAAATTCCAAGTAACAATTTAAAACTTTGGCATCATGTTTCACAGTTAAGCCTTGTTGAAGCCTATTACACTCCACAAACTGCACTAGGAAAGCCCTAATTCTAATCAAATATAGTCAAATTTTGATCAGCTTCATTAATAAATACTAACCTAATTATAATATCACCTTCCATGACACAGATGCAACTTTCACTAGTCAGTCTTGATGGAGGAGTTCTAGGTGGAAAAAGGAAAAATAAATTGAAAATTCCAATGCAACATATAACCAGATTGAATATAAACTTCCTATAAAGAGGGTTGTAGGAATTCCTCTTACTACTCTCTAAAAGTGTCATGTCTCCCTTAAAGCATGTGAGAAGTAAATGTTTTCTTATTGATGTTATTAGAAAAACATGTGTTTTTCAAGTACTAAGAAACACACTAACACTTTTAGAGACTGGGTTTGAGGAACACTCCTTCAATTAAATCTAATAACTAAAGCATGAACCGCCAATATTTCCTTCAATTAAAAAGGAAAAAGAAAAAACCAAAATTGGCGAATTTTAATCAAACTGTAAACTTGAAAAAATAAATAAAACTAAAACCACTGAAAACCCAGAAAAATTCATCAAGGCAGAAACAAAATATTTGACTGAAATTAAATAATGAGACGGGGATAGAAAGATCATACAATTGGCCATGTGCATCTTTATGAGCTTGAAATCATCAAGAGTGATTCCCCTCTCTTTGTCAAGTGGGTGCACCACATCCACCTCTTCCTGGTCCAAAAGCTGTTTACTTTAAAGCACAAAAAACACCCACATTCAGAAACAATAAAAACAGACACACCCAAATTAAAAAAACAAGAACAACAGAAACAACATAATCAAAAACATAGAAAACTATGTAAATAAAGTAGAGATGTTGATTGATGAGAATAATAATTATCAGAGGAAAAAGAGGAAGTCTAAACCTAATCCGAGATGCTTGGATTAGGATGAGAAGAGACTAGTTATGTTATCTTTATCTAGTTGGGTTATCCTTATCATAGCTATTACATTTTGTTTAGGAGTCTGTTATCTTTATCTTTAAGAGTTTATCTTTATATGAATGAAATTCTCCACCTTGCCCGAGGATTAACACCATAAAGGTCTGAAGTGTGCACGTTTGTGTCACTAAGGGTTATTTATTCAGCATTAGCAGTAGGGAAAGGTATTGAAGAAATTATCCAACACTTTATGTGTAAACAGTGATCTCCTACCTCAAGTGGAGTACAATCAATCATATTTCCCCTTTTCATTTCAATATTCATCCATATTCCATCTACCCCACAATTCAAAACTATCTTCCGCTTTGTTTGCCTGGGGTTGTAAGGTTTTTGGTTGAGTAGTTCGTGTTGGATATTGTGTGTAGTGTCTGGTTTTCAGCTGTTAATGGATAAAGTAATCGTTCAAACAAAAAAAAGAACACCCAAATCCAAAAACATCAAAATCAAAAAACATAGAAAACAAAATAAATAAAGAAAGAAAGAAAAAAATTGCGTTGGAAACATACTGGTGAGACGATGTCCAGAAATTGGCAGCCATGTCTGGATCAGAGATGAGAGAGATTCTGAAAGGCTTCGATCCTTCAAGTTTTAATGTAGAAGCAAAAAGTACAGGGGACTCAAAATCCTGGTACTGGAACGCTCCGTTTCGGTTTCCACCCATTTTGTTGTTCGGATCCAGATAAATCAATCGGGCCAACTTACGGACCTTAGTAAACTACGCCTTGATACGGACCTAAGCTTCAAAGTCCCATAATAAAGTAAGAATTCAATTATTAGGCACAAAATATTTCGACATATTTTCTTTAAAAAAAATACCCTTCGCAAATTAGTCCCATTTTTTTTTTCCATGCCTTAATTTATTAGTTTTAGGTGTGGTAAGGGTCAAACTACGGTCTCGGTTTCAAAAAATATCACAAGCAGTACCTTTTGTTAATCAAAATACCTACTTAATACTTCCATTCAAGTTCTGTCCATTTTTTTTTTATATAGGGATTCATGTCACATCACTTAAAATTGTGATACTTGTCCCGTATGCCATATATTTTAGCCAAATCGGAATATTTTATGGCACAGTCATGTGTCAAGGGTAGTACCTACGTTTTTTTATGTCACATAAGGTATAGAAAATTTTGTTAAAAAAAAAAAACTAACCCCAAAATTAAATTAAATAAAAAATAAAAAAGCACACAAAAGGGCAACAATCCCTGACACATTCAACCACCGTAGAATGTTTTGCTTTCTTCCCAAGAATTTGCTTTCCACCAAAAATTTCTGGTTTGAGTATGGTGATTTGCTCTAAGATTGAAACTTCCAGCCATTTCTAGTACTCCTTACATTGAATCAGGGTATACGTCGGATCCTTAAAGTGAAATTGTAGAAATCGCCATTACCGAACTCAGTTCAGACACTCAAGGTGTTGGGAGATTAAAGCGATATGGAGTTTATACCAAGAGCACATTAATATACATAATTGAACACAACTCTAGCCCAAAAGCCTAAGCTAATGGGCTAAGGTCCACTTAGGTATATTAAGCACTCTTTACTTTTATATTTTCTCAATGTGGGACACAACACTCACAAGTGCACTCACAACACAAGGCCAATTTTTAGTATATGTTTGAGAGGCCTAAAAGTGCGTTTAACACTCGAAAAGTATGTATGAAGAAAAAAGTACTCGTTTGGTAAAAAAAAAATGCGTTTTGCAGAAGTTTAATAATGAAGCTTTTTTCAAAAAGTATTTTTTAACTTAAAAGCTTTATTTCTCAAACACGATATCAAACATACTATTATACTCAATCTCAAAGGTAACTACTTGTGCCCAAATCCAACACTCTTAGTGTAATAGTTTATGGACAAAATAATAATTTTGTAGAAATTGAGGAGACATGTGAATTATGAAAATGAATTGTGGGTGATGAAATTTAGATTAGAGACTTTGATTTTATTGTTGAGAAATTTATTTTAAGCTCTCATTTTTATTACGGATAATAAGTGAGTTATTTTAGGTTATAGTGATAATAGTAACAATGTTAATAGTAATAATTTAAAATTATAATGTGGGTGGTGAATAAAAAAAAATAAAAAAAGGAGCGAATTAGTAATTAAGGAAATAATTGTTGTGATGTTACAAATAATCTTTTATTATTCAATTATGATATGTTATTACTTAATTTTTTTAATTTTTTTTTATTGTCTTTGGGTCTTAAACCAATTTTTTTTACCATTGAGTATCAAACCAGTTTTTATGAAAAAAAAAATAAAAAAAACCCTGAAACATCTTAGTTATTTACCCTTTTGACCATTGCTTGTTGGAAAAACTGGTGTTGACTAAGGTCTAAAGGGATTTGTCCATTAACAAGATTTTACGGCATTTAATTATTTGACTGTTTGGTCTATATATCTTCAAGATTATATATGTATGACTGTTGGTATTAAACTTTTCATGACAGTTACATATATTCATGCAATTTAATAGCATGAATCAATAGCACACTAATTCTTTTTATAAAGCCACCAATAGCACTATATAATATTCTCTTGATATAAATTTTCACGAGATTTTTTGTTTACTTGGTTATATATGCATTATACAAGCTAGGAATTAGTGGCAATGTCCACCTATTGTCTTCTGTTCCTCGTATTTTCTTTATATGGTTTTTACATCAAGAAGATCAAAGGGTTGTTCTACTAGTCTTCGTTATTTGGAAGTGTGTCCTTAATTGTAGTGACCTAAATAATTAATTAAGCTTAGTGTAGTGACCTAAATTATTAACTAAGTATAAGTAGCTTAGTTGGGAGAGTTAATTTGGGCTTTGGGTCACTAAGAACACTAGAGAGGTAATTTGGACATTTGGGCGGAGTACGCTAGATCTGACGGGCCTGTACTGCTATTTGTAGTACGGACGTATGGGGGGACCACCGGACATACACTCTGCAAACCGTACAGCGGACGTACGTGGGACCACCGAATGTACGTCAATTCACGAAATTGAATTGAAATGAACAAATAAAACATTAAACGATGGATAGAGTATTAAACTAAACACAAAAACATGAAGATAAATAAATGATGAGACTTCATCTTCAACCTTAGTTGAAAATTTAGCCTCTAATCATAAAGAACTAAAAGCTAATAAAATAAATGACGATTTAGAAGGTAAACAATGAAGAACAGAGAGGTTTATGGCCTCAAAGACGCCTCTCAAAACGTAGGTTTACATAAAATGAAAGAGGTTCTATTTATAAGCAATTTTAATGTGCTGCCAGGTCAGTGCGCTCGAGTGCAGGCCTGCGTGCTCTCGATCGCGCCTTTGGGCTCGAGCGCACTTCCAGGGGCCTTCTTCACTAAAATCATCCTTTAAACCGCAATTTGATTGCAAAGACCTGCAACACCATAAAACACAAAAACCAATTTAAATATTAGATATTAACAAAACTAAGATCCTAACGAATATAAATTAAATGGTCCAAATAAACACTATTTGACACTCATCAAATACCCCCAAGGTTACATTTTGCTAGTTCCTTAGCAAAACAAAAATGAAAACACAATAAAAACAAGAAACATAAGTTTGCTTTCGTGGGAAAAATGATTGCATTTAGCATATGCAACAAGCCTTTTAAACCCCTAGGTATCCCTAGTAGACGAGTGAAGTCTCGTGAAAGTTTACTAGCAATGATACCCACAAACAATTTATTGGTACTATGTTATTGACAGACAAAGCCTTTTACAAACACATGTTTCATATATCATTAGCAAATTTAACATGTTGAACATACAAATCACATCATCCAAACATCATTTGACTCACACTTAAAAAATTGAGACAACACATGCTCCATAACGTGCAAAGTATACTAACACAAGATCATAGGGTTTCAATTATTCTCAAAAGAGGTGTATCCCAAAATTCATAGGAAAACAATTTGATAAAAACAACCAAAGCTTGAATTGAAAAATGTAATTTTTTGTGTAGGTTGTGCAATGCTTGACTCCCTTAAGCATCTAAATAACCTATGTAACGAGTGTTGGGCCAGTGACTCCCAAACCAAGTGGTTTTAGGGCACTAGATGCAGAGACATCCCTAACGGCTTAGTTACTCAAGTCGAAAGAGTTATGAAGCCTAACTAGCCATACAATCACTTACCTAGAATTTCTCATCTTTTTACGCGAACGGTCAATGCTTGGTGAGACAAGAGGTCCGGTTACTCAATGAAAAGCTCAACTTATGATGATTTTTTTTTATTATAGCCAAGGTTTTCATCATCACATCACAAAAACCTAAAAATCTCAAGAAACATATTTCAAAGTCAAATCTCATACTTCATAGACCCTAATGCTAGTGTGCATGTGAAATATCAATCAAACAAGTGTAGTCTCTCTAATCCAACACATAAATCAAAAACCAGGACTTTTAATGATATGCAATGTTTCAAACAAGTTAAACACACCAATGACACATAATCCACAGTTATGATGTAAGTCATGCTCAATCAACAACATAGCAAAACAAAAAAAAAAAAATTATATACAAAAACAAACAAAACAAAACAAGCAAATAAACAAACAAACAAACAAACATTGTGTTTGTCCACACCCCCTGTAGTGACCCAAATATTTAACTAGTCATAAGTAGCTTAGTTATAGGGTTAATTTGGACTTCGGGTCACTAGGATCAGCCAGAAGGGCATTTTGAAAATTTATCTTCTAGTTTGTCTTTTAGTGCGGATGTACGCTAGGGTTGGCGGACGTACGCTCAGGTTGATGGACGTACGCTCTTATCTTTTAGTGTGAACATACACTGAAACGGACGTACGCTGTTGTCTTTTAGCACGGACTTATGGTGGTCCCCCATCGGACGTGCACTCTGACAGATAGTACAATCATACTCTGTGAACAGTATAGCGGATGTACCCAGCACTATTCACAGAATCCATTGGGTAATACCTAGTCGTACAAAACAACATTCGGACCGCTATGGAATAGTACTGGATGTACACCCTCAGGACCGGACGTCCGCTACTTTTTGGCCCTATAAATACGCCCTCGCCCATTTCACACCTATTCCGCCCCTAAACCCCTTTCTTCGCCCCCAGACTGCTGGTAGACTGTTTTGTGAGTGTTTGTGAGGTTTCATGAGTGTTTTGTTGCTACCGGAGGAGGAACTCTCGAGGTTTCGCTTCAATGAGGTAATGCTCGGTTGCCTATCTCTTTAGTTACGTTGTTATGTTGCTCGATTATAGTTCTATGTTGCTAGTTGTATTAGTTAACTTAGGTCTTGTGACCAAACATACGGCCCATCATGACACAGTAGACGTACGGTCCCGAGCCCAGACATACGGCTAGTGTGTGACAGGAAACTTTATTTTCACCAGCCGTCCCATAGCTCATGTTTCCTTATTATAGAGTTGTGTTTTAGTAGATATAGAACTGATCATAAGTCTTTTATCAGTATTCGAGATTATGGAGCCTCAAGGGAATTACATGGAGAAACTTTACGATCCGGGTGAGTACAAACTCACATTGATGCTTTGTTGTTACTTTTCTTGCATTGCACGTCTATTTTATATATATCAAACATATATAATTTGCAACTCTCATGAAATACATTTTAGAACTACTGAAACTCTCTTTTGTGAAAACGTGTGTCGGTTAATAAGATAATAATAAGACTTGTAAAAATGTGCATATAAAAGACTAATAAGACTAATTGCATCGTACTACATGGTATACCAGTATGTGTGGTATAATGGCCATGGGCTTATTATACGGGTTAGCTTTATGGTCAATGTGTGCGTGTGTGGGGGCTTTGCATCCAATGGTTTCGTGACCAATGATGTAGTCATTCTCAATGGATAGTCACTATAGGACGGACGTCATTAGCAGTGTGGGCCACCCGAGGTCAGACTCAATCGCACTGCTAGTATTATGTATGGTACGATGTGCAATGGCTGGGGCACCGGCATTGTACTACAGGTCCCACGGGACAGCGTCAATCTTGCTGAGAATGGGTAATATCTCGGGTAGACCATATTGTTGAACTATTACTGTTACTCATGGTTATAAGCATATATTATTTATATATATATCACCTACATGATAATTGTCATCTCATAATATTGCATGTGTTTTTATAAATAAAAGAATCCACAAATTAATGACGGGTACGTCATATGGATTTCTACTCAATAAGTCGTCGAACTTACCTTTGTATTATTTTCTTTTTTTCTTCAAATGTACAATTATGCTATTCTAGATAGTGGATACTGTGAAACATCCGGTTCTTGTGGAGGATTCGATCCAGGAGATGCTTGAGGACTTATTGCAAGCTTAAGTAGATACTCATGATAATTAGTACTTTTGAGTTATGTTGTAGACTTAGGATTTGTTACATGCTTGGATGTTAAGGTTTATTATGAATCCCTTGTACTGATGTTATAGTATGATTTCGGTTGCTTTAATGATCTTTGGTTAGACATTCTGGTTATACTGATTAATGTTTACAATACTTTATTACTTCCGCTGCTTAGTATCCTCTATTTTTTAGGAGTAGAGGTATTGGAGGTCTTGTTCGGAGTGGAATAAGGCTAGGACATGAACCATGGAATTAATTACCAGTTAATTAATTCTCAGGACGTTACAGTTGGTATCAAAGTTATTGCTCTTTGGAGTTAGATCTGGATTCATTAGAGCTTTTTGCTCAACGGACTATAGGACTCGATTTATTTGGTGATAGGAGATGAGCTACCAGAGCATAGGATTAGACTATATGTATACAAGGGATACAGAGTTTTGATACCTATGATCTTGAGGATTTTAGGGATTTGATATGGTGTTGTAGTCAGGACTAGGATCGCTTTGATGATACAACCTTGGAGATTAGGATCGATTTGCACTAAGATAGCTAGAAAGGGTCTTAAGCTTAGATTTGCCTTAGGTCTTTGGATAAGGTGGTAGTAGTTTAGGCGCTTAGTACGGATAAGTTTACGATTAGGTTTGATGTTTTGAGTGAAGTTTGGTGTAACGCTTCGAAGTAAGGGCTGATGATCATTGTGACTGTAGAGATGTCACCACAACACGATGTCATTGGGAGCAACAATGATAGGGGACCATCCCAACCCGATGAAAAGATGAGGAACGTTCTGGACGCTACCCAAGCGTTGGAAGCTGAGGCAAGTCATCTTGTAGAAGCTTTGGTCAACGTACGAGGAAAAGGGACTCTAAGTGGAAACAAATGTTGCTCTTCCAGGGAGTTCTATGAGCATCATTTCCCTATTTTAAAGGGAACCTGAACTCTGGAGAAGCGGGGGAGTGGCTTATGAACTTGGAGGAGCTGCTACAAGTTAGGGACTGCACTGAGGAGCAAAGAATCAAGTACGCAGCCTACAAGTTCTCTAGAGAAGCAAGGCGATGGTAGTACGCTAAGAGGAACTTGTTGGTAATGGAATTAGGAAGCAAGGAAGCCATTATGTGGACTCGATTCAAGGAAGAATTCTGTCTGGAATACTCATGGAACTTAAGGAAGAGTACACCCTGAGAGTTACGTTTCAGTAAAGAAAATAGTCGTTGGTGCCATATGTGTAGCAGATTGCATTTTGGAAAATGCAGATCAATGAAGAATTTGTGCTACGGATGTGGCAAGGTGGGACACTTCATTCGAAACTGTAACCAGGCTAAAAGGAATGGTACTGGTCCACTTGGAAGGAAATAATGGCAGAACAAGAGTTAAGTGTAACCCCTAGAGTTGTTTAAGGCATGTGGGTTTGCCTTATTTTGTAGTTAAGGGTTAGGTTACTGGATGTTGCTCATACATTAGCCAATTGTATTTTGTTTTGTACTTGCACTTACTTTGAGGTTTTGGACCTAAAAGTATAACATTAACTAAAAGTTTTGTTAATGCATGATGCTTGTTACGCTTTGTTGATGTGTTGATGATAAGATTCCTGATTTTATTCATTGCCCATTACAAGTATGTTAAGGCATGATGTTCTTGGACTTGGATTCTAGTTAAGGGCAATTAGTGAATCTTGTACCCATGGATCTTGTATTGTATTACATGATTTTGGGTACTTAAGAGCTAAGAGATTCTAGAGAATCTTTTTGTACCTAATAGACTAAGGAGTTCTTGGGTATAGTTGTCTGTGGAGATAAGGAAGTGGCTAGAGCTGACTTAAGGGTTGTGATCAGGTTGGCGTAGTAGTGGATACCTTGAGTAGAAAGGCAACGAAGGAGCTTGCTACTCTTGGAATTTTCCAACCCTAGTTGGTTATAGAATTCGTTAGGATGACAGTAGAAGTGGTAGATGAGGGTGCGTCTGCATGCTTGTCTAACTTGGTGGTTGGATCAGGATTGCTTGCTTTGATTAAAGTTGCTCAGTTGGAGGACCCTGAGTGCACCAAGATTAGGCAGTTGTTAGGGATAAGGGTTTTGCCTTAAGGATGATAGGTTGCTCACCTATTTCAGATGAGTTTATGTTGAAGGATGAAGGACTAAGAAAGGAGATCTTGAGCAAGACTCATCATTCTTCAAATACTCTACATTTTGGAAGTACCAAGATGTACAAGGACAATAAGAGGTCAAGATTGGAGTTTAGTACCTACCTTTCATCGAGTTTGTTACAGGCGACTTTTGGAATGCCGCCTTACGAAGCACTTTATGGAGTTAAGTGTTAGTCGCCCTTGTATTGGGACAACATTGGAAAGAGACAATGTTGGGGCCTGAAATGATTAAAGTGCTTACCGTTAGACGAAGGATGAATGCATCCTAGGGTCGGTAGAAGAGTTATGCCGATAACTAGGGATGACCTTCGGAACAAGGAGTAGGAGATTGTGTGTTCCAAAAGATATCATCGATGAAGGGAGTGATGCGATTTGAAGAGGAAGGGAAGGTTGGCATACAAGGTTGCCTTACCTTTAGACTTGATAACTTTTTTCTCTAGATTATACTTGGACAGTATACCTATTCCTGTTTTGGTTGAAGGGATAGTCGTGTATAAAAGAGTTTGTTTTCTTCTATAGGGTTATGGCTGGATACCCATCGACCCAGACTGTATGTGGAATTTCTCAACTTGAGTGTTGAGATTGTTGAGGATTGGTACAGTATAAGGAACACTCAGTATGATGTTGGTACATTGAGGTTCAAGGATTTTATTCGTATGGTTAATTTCTTTTGGGTTGTATGCCTATCTGTTATGGTGTTGGGTAACCGTTACATTTGAGTAGTCGATTAAGGAAAAGTTGCTTCCGGCTAGGAAGTATGGAATCATGTGAAAGATACCCACGGGCTTGACTTGTTTTGGTGTATTTAGGGATCGTTGAGTTTAGCGATGATTGATATAGTATGGGTAATATTGACTACGGCACCCTTGGTGACTTGCAAATAGATTAGCTATAACTTGTGAAGATGCCGGCGTGGATCGCTTTATATTGGACGAAGGAGGTTGGTGCTATAAGAATGAATGGGATAAGATTTTTCTAAGAACGAGGCTGAGCACAAACCTTGTTAAACTACGAACGTTGAAGTAATGTTACTGTTTCTTCTTGTGTTTTGGGGCTACGAAATTTTTATAAGGAGGGGAGAATGTAGTAACCCAAATATTTAACTAGGCATAAGTAGCTTAGTTACAGGGTTAATTTGGACTTTGGATCACTAGGATCAGCTAGAAGGGCATTTCGGGAATTTGTCTTCTGGTTTGTCTTTTAGTGTGGACGTATGCTAGGGTTGGCGAAAGTATGCTCTCGTCTTTTAGTGCGGACGTACGCTGAAACGCTGGACATATGATGCTGTCTTTAGCACAGACGTATAGTGGTCCCCCATTGGACACACGCTCTGACAATTAGTACAATCGTACTCTGTGAACAGTACAGCGGACGTATACCAAAGTGGCGAACGTACGTGGCACTATTCACAAAATCCACTGAACAATACTTGGTTGTACAAAACAACCTTTAGACCACTGTGGAATAGTACCGAATGTACGCCCTTAGGATCGGACGTCCACTACTTTTTGGCCCTATAAATACCCCTTCGCCCATTTCACACCTATTCCACCCTTAAGCCCCTCTCGTCGCCCCCAGGCTGTTGGTAGACCGTTTTGTGAGTGTTTGTGAGGTTTTGTTTCGGTGCTATTGGAGAAGGAACTCTCGAGGTTTCACTTCAAGGAGGTAATGCTCGGTTGTCTATCTCTTTAGTTACATCGTTATGCTACTCGATTATAGTTCTATGTTGCTAGTTGTAGTTGTTAGCTTAGTTATACTTTAACCTTGCTTAGGCTAGCATTTTGTTAGCTTAGCGTTGTTGCTTTGCATGGAGGTTTCGATCTGTGTTAGGAGGCCTTAGGGAGTCTGTGTTAGCCTTAAGAGTTGGAGAATATGCGGACAGTGGAGAGAAAATGAGGTTCTCCCTGAAAGATGTCAGAGAGGACGTACAGTCTTGTGACTAAACGTACGGCCCGTCGTGACACAATGGATGTACAGCCTCGAGCCCGGACGTACGGCCAGTGTGTGACAGGAAACTTTATTTTTACCAACCATCTCATAGCTCTTGTTTCTTTATTGTAGAGTTGTGCTTTAGTAGAAATAGAACTAATGATAGGTCTTTTCTCTGTATTCGAGGTTATAGAGCCTTAAGGGAATTACATAGAGAAGTTTTACGACCCAAGTGAGCACAAACTCACATGGATGCTTTGTTGTTACTTTCCCTACATTGCACGTCTATTTTATACATATCAAACATGCATATTTTGCAACTCTTATGAAATACATTTTGAAACTACTAAGAACTCTCTTTTGTGAAAACGTGTTGGTTAATAAAATAATAATGAGACTTGTAAAACTGTGCATGTAAAAGACTGATAAGACTAATTACATCGTATGGCATGGTACACTGGTATGTGTGGTATAATGGCCATAGGTTTACTATACGGGTTGGCTTTATGGTCAATGTGTGCGTGTGTGGGGGCTTTGGATCCAATGGTTTCGTGATCAATGATGCAGCCATTCCCAATGGATGGTCACTATAGGACGGACGTCATTAGCGGTGTGGGCCACCCGAGGTTGGACTCAATCGTCCCGCTAGTGTTACGTAGGATACAATGTGTAATGGCTGGGACACTGGCATTGTATTACAAGTCCCTTAGGACAACGTCAACCCTGCTGAGAAGGGGTAATATCTTGGGTAGATCATATTGTTGAACTATTAATGTTACTCATGATTATAAGCATATATTATATTATATATATATATATATCACCTGCATGATAACTGTCATCTCATAATGTTGCATGTATTTTATAAATAAAAGAATCCACAAATTAATGACAGGTACGTCATGTGGATTTTTACTCATTAAATTGTTGGACTTACCCTTGTATTTTGATGACCGAGCAGTCCTTCTAACCTTAAAACTGCTTCAGTGTTTGCCATAGTGACATCTATGATTTCTTGAAAAGGTTGATTAGGTGTTTGCCTGAACACTTTGAGTGTGTCTTCCAATGATGGTTCTTGTGACGCAAGAATGGTGGGTTGGCCGATTAGTTCCATGAATTCCTTAAAAATTTCTTCCAAAGAAGATTGCTTAGGAGGATTGTCATATGATGAAGGATCGAAAAATGGATTATCAGACTACGGATATTCAGGATGGTGCAGTCCATAAGATTTGGGAGCAAAATTTCCAGTACCATGAACTTGCCACGAGAAATCAGAATGGTTGTTCTAGTCTAGGGTGTAGAAATTGGAATTTAATTCAGACCCCGAACTGGAGAAATTGATGTTCATCTGCTCATGTGAAAAATTGAAAAATTGTCCCCAATGTGGACAATCATCTAAACTATGATAAGGGTTGGAGCAGTGTGAACATGGTCCATGTGGGTGAAAATTTTGAGGGTAGTTGGTAGGATTTGGTGTCCTACAACTAGGGGAAATATTAAAATTATTGAACTGAAGACTCATGCTTCACCCAAGCTTGTTTATGGATTGTGAGCTTGACTCGTTTAACTCGAGAATCGCCTAGCTCGCTCGACTTGTTTAGGGCTCGTGAGCTCGACCCGTTTTATAATTCGACTTGACCCGACCCGCACGACAATATAACCAAAAATAAAAATTAACCATGTAATTAATCAATAATAATCATAGGTTCAATGTGATAATAATACTACATATAATATGGTAAATTGGTAATAATTACACCATATAAATTATGGTAAATTATTATACTAATTAAATATGGCAAATTATTATACTAATTATGGTAAATTATTCTACTAATTATACTTATTTTTAAATTTATCATATGATATATCCCATAGGAATCATAAGATGAATTAAAAAATAAGTATAATTAGTATAATAGGAATCACATGATGGAGTAGACTACTAGCTACTTAGTCTAGTTACTTAGTAAATAGTAAATTAGTAATAAGTTGATAAATAAATAATCTAACATGAATCTCATGATAAGTTATGATTAATTAATATGGTAATAATACTACATATATTATGGTAAATTGGTAATAATTACTACATATAAATTATGATTAATTAATAAAGTATGATAGATTATATCATATAATTATATCGTATAATGATATAATTAATAAAGTATGGATTAATTATATCATATAATTAATGAAGTATTATTATTTATATCATATAAATTATAATTAATAATATCATATAATTAATTATTTTAAACCTATTTTCAAAAAATTTGTTTATTTTAGAGTTTTTATGTGGTACTATACACGCACGGTTTATTTGGTACTTTAGTTAATTAAACAGTTGAGATTTGATTGATATAAATTTGTATTTGATTTTAACGGTATAGATCATCTATTGGGTAACTAAGAGGCGAGCTCACCTGAAATTACCCATACTAGATTATTTAGATTATTTGAATTTTTGAATTTTAGACGTTCCAAATTTTCAATCATAGCCGTCCGATTTAATTTGATTTAATTGGAGTCATTGGATCGTATAAGTGGACGACAGCTGTAAACCACCCCGCCAAAGCCAGTTATCCAGTGCAGCATTCACACTATAAGCCTATTAATCGCACGGTCTCAAATTCAATGAAAGTAATAAGCATCAGAATCAACAGTAAAAAAACAATCATGTGCTTAAATAATTCCAGTTTCAGTGAGTCATGCTGCGGAGAATCATACGCCCTACACGTCTTCGCACGCGGCACACGCGGATCGAGACCGACACGTCTCAGGATCTCAGAAATTGCTTAAGGCCGTCCATTTTTTTAAGATGAAACGTGAGCCGTTGGATTGAGAAATTGCATTACAGTTGTAAACCAATCGCCGCGTGGTGATGATCTGGTGTTCCGAATAACACGTGAGGTCACGTTTCTGAAATAATTTTAAAAATCAATCTAATAATAAATGGTGCAGATGAAATCTCGTGTACACTTGAACCGGCTTCACAAAATCACACACGCACTAGATAATTATCCAGTCTCGTTTTCCCAACGCACGCACAATAAATGTGGCAGTAGGTTATAGTTTAATTTCGGCCGTCCAATTTTTGGCGATTAAACTTCAGCCGTTGGATCAATCTAATGGAATACAGATGTAAACCAAGCCCAACCCAAGAGTCATTTGGTGTTCCGCGAATCACCGTAAGCTTTCTAGAATTAAGTGATCGAACGAGTGAGATCAATTTTAAAATTTAATCTATATAATCTACGGCCAATATGAAAGGGTTACATGAGATTTTTTTAGATACGACCGTATTGGATAAAAAACCTATAAACGCATAAGTGGGACATGTGGCACGCTAGGAAAAAACCATAAAGATTGGATCAAATCCAACCGTTCATTACTAAAAGTTAATCAGATCCAACGGCTGGGAAACATTTGAGAAAAAAAAAAAACCAAAATCCCTAATCAAACCTCTCGTTCCCTCAGTTGCTCCCATTCCTAGCCTCCCACTCGTTCGCTCTATTCTCAGACTCTCAGTTCGCTCTTCTCACCAGTCACGACTCAGTGACTCACTAGTTCAGTAATTTGCTCTGTTTTAGTTAGGGTTCTAACCATGCAGCCTAACCAGATTCCACATAGCTACAAGCCTACAAGCCTACAATCGAATCGAACGAAGAGAGAACTAAGAAGGGATTCAAATGAATCCCTTCTCTCTTCGTTTGAGTCGTTTGACTTTGAACCCATTAGGGCCATTACCCATTTCCCATTACATTTCATCCAAGTCCAAGAGTCTGCATAACAGCATGAGTGCCTATTGCCTAGGGTTTAGTTTAGCATATGAGACCGAGAGGGAGAGGGATTTGGAGACTGTGATTCTGAGCGAGCATTCAATGCTTCTCAGAAGAGTTCTCCTACCTCGTCCAATCTCGCCGCCTAATCGTGATTTTGTGATCTTATTTACACTGTTTACTTGTTTATTTGTGTTTCTTCAACTGTTCTGTGACATTTTTTCTTCTGATTTGTAAGAAGCAAAGATGATTACACTTGATCTGACTATGACGGAAATGGCAATCGAGTACTGGGCTATCAAGTACTCGATTGCCATTTTTTTATTTATTCCTAAATCCCCCCATGATCCATCCCCCTTTTATAGTTATATACTTATATACTTGAGTAGAATCAGAAAACCTTCTGGAAGACTGGAATCTGAAGAGCTTCTTCTCCTTTACCTTAAGTTAAGTTTATTTCAGACTTTTTTAGTTTTCAGTATTCTTGTGTTTTACTGTTTTGTTTTTCTAAAACCCTAACTATTAACTAATGTTCATTAATTTTATTTTCATCATTTCAGGGAGTCTCTGGTAGCACTTAATTTGCAACTTGCAAGGTAGTAGCTACAACAGAGTTGAATATGCTAATTGTTTGAACTTTGAAGTTTCAGGGTTTTTTTTTTTTTTT
>VIBQ01000133.1:0-100000 GCA_006937295.1 Carpinus fangiana
CTCCTTACCATCTTTGCCTATGTGGCACATGACAAGTCTTCTTTTTCTATTTATTTTTCTTTTTTTAAAATTATAAAATATGTGCCACATAGGCAAAGATGGTAAGGAGAATGAAAAGAGAATGCATAGAAGCATATCTCTATAGAATGTATTATTATGTATGGTAAGAAATATCTTTTCCCCCTCTCCCGCTTAGAGTAGAAAAAAAATTATTAATGACTACTTAGATCATACGTGTAGTTTTTTTTTTTTTTTTTAAATAAACAGTTCAGTTTTATTCATTGATAAATAAGCATAAAACTTTGAAGCAACCATAACTGAAGCTATGAGGTTACAAATGTCAAAGATGACGTATTACATTCCAAAACTCATACAAAATTCGTTAACCTATGACTAATTTTCAATTTAAACAGCAAATTCGTGTCAAACAGACTCAAATCAACGCATAGGTTGCTCTTATTCCTCGGCATTGAAGACAGAGAACCCCCCCAAGCCAAAACTTATACTCTTCAACTCGAAAGCCATGATAATGTTCATATCCACAACCTAAAGGTCTATAACAAAGCAGCAAATCTAAAGGGCATCAGGCGGGCAAATCGAGCAAGAGAGGACCGATCAATTATTACAAGCAAAAACAAAAATTGATTATAGAGAAACAAAAACAAGACAAAAATTACACCAAAAGGAAAAATCAGCCTAAATTATAGGGAAATAAACAATAAAGAAACACACTAAGCGAATGACAACAGTCGAAAAAAAGAGCCAATCATGCGCTTGCTGAAAATCAAAATCGGAAGGGGGCGTTGAAAGCTCATCGCAATGGGGGCGCAATAAAAGGCCCAGCAGAAGAGACCGTGTAGTTACAGTATGGCCATATAATTTTTCATTAAGGTGAATATTAATTTGACTTATGACCAAATTAGTAATATCGTTAATTAAAAGAAAAAAAAAAAAATTTGAAACAATTAGAAGACCAATATCATTGTTTCACCCCAAAAATTGTATTTTATTTACTTAATAGGTTTGCCCGCCATATCAAAAATTTTGGTTTTGCCCTTGGCATGACCATCTCATTCATTTTGAGACCTCACCAGTATCCATCGCCATACCATTATTGAAATCCGTTGTCGCACGGTCATGTCACCATTCAGTACCATTGCAAAGTCCTTTACGCGCTACCCCAAAGACTCTTGGAGTGATGATTTGGCCATTATTTTGATCGAGGCCTAACCACCTCATAGTTTCGGAGTGATTTGGCACCCACGGGTGATTGTCTGGTTAAAATAAAATAAAATAAAATAAAAAATAAAATACTTCGGCTCTCTATTTCGGCTAAAATACTTTTAATTTAAATATAACGTAGACTGCAACATTTAATTGAATAAAATTTGCAGTTCAACTCATCTCATTGGCACGTACACATCTATTTGTCTTGGATCTGGAAATGTGCATCGATCACGTTCACGTATGCAAAAATGAAAAATTTTCAAGGCGAGAAACGTCACTGCCTATCTTGCGTTTTAGTATTTTATTGGGCGTGAAACGGTGGAAGTCGAATTCGTCAAAAGCCGTCGATTGATTTGGAGATTATCAAAAGCCATCCCCATTATTTGTTTACTTAATTCTTTTAGTACTTTATAGTTTCTTTATGGATCGTCGGATAGAGGTCCCTCCGAGTCTCCGACCGTTCATTCATTTGCATGTAGGGACCTCAATCAGTCAATCCTTTTTTTATTAAATATTGATAGATTTTTTTAATTTTATTTTCGTCATTCAAATTCAGCCGTTGAAGTTCTAGAAATGATATAGAAAATCTCCAATTAGATTCCAAGATGATTTGGTGCTTTCGAGCGAGATATATATAATAATGTGCATTTTATTTATGGGAAATATAAGTTAAACTCTTAATTATTTTATAATTTTTAACACGTCTTAGTATGTAATTAAAGAATGTTAAAACTATTTTTTAGTAATTAATTAATGTGCCACTAACCACATGCTAATAAGTACTAAAACTTGTAAAAGAGTTATATGTGTAGCATTACTTATAAGTTATAGGCTTAATGATGTTCTATTTTATCAAAAAAATTTATGAATAATAATATTAATTAGAGCTACACGTCTTTTATATATTTTTTTTACAGCTGGTTAATACATGTCAACATGTGATTGAATTTAAGTAGCTCACAATTTTATTTTATTTTTTTATAAAAAAAATCAATTAATTTATGAAAGAGTTATTTAGCATTTTCTATTTAATTATTATAGATATCCCAGTGAAAAGCGACATACAAGACACACCTATAAAATAGCCGTGGCCACAACGTTCAGTTCTCTCATTTCTAACACGGTGGGAGTACAGACCAAGAGTTTGAGTACACCCACAGAGAGAGAGAGAGAGAGAGAGAGAGAGAGATGGATTTCACTGAACTGAGAGAAGCAATAGAGGAGATGGAGCTAGTGGACGCTCACGCCCACAACATCGTCGCTCTCGACTCCACCTTCCCTTTCATCTGTGGCTTCTCCGAAGCCAACGGCGATGCGTTGACCTTCGCGCCCCATTCCCTCTCCTTCAAGGTACTCACTCTACTCCGTTTTTTTTTTTCCAGCTAAGTGAGAACTGGGTTGGGTTGAAACTTGCGACCCACCTGTTTGTAAACCAGTCAAACTCGACATTGAGCGATTTAGTCCTCGTTTCTAACTTTGTTTCAGTCAAATCCCACGTTTCATATTTGTATGGAATTCCTTTTTACACACTTTAATATGTCTTTGTTTCAAGGGATTGTTTTAAGCTAACATGCAGATTGCCACATTTCGATCAACAAGTTTAATAGCAAGAAAGGAAGAATTAAAGGAAAAAGAAAAATATGTAAATGATGTGGTCAGTAGGGGACAACGTCATAATGACTTCTCTGGCAACTAAATTTAATAACTTGTACTGGGCCAAAGCAATGAAATGATCTAATGAAAAAGAAAAAAGAAAAATGGGCTTGTATTTAGTTATTTTTTTGAGACGTGCATGTTGTGTTTTATTTATTGAATAGTGATTTGTGAGAAGTGTTTTGATTTTTTAAGAGAATTTTATGGCTTGTTTCGAAAAGTGTGTTAATTGTAGTAGCCATATCTAAAAAATTTGTTTGGATAACTAATATTTGAGAAGAGTTTCCAAGACTTGAAAAGGGAAAACTGTCATTCCAGAGTTTTTTCAAACAAACCAAGGGTATAATTGCAAACCTTATGAGATACATTCATTAATTTCATTAATATGTCAGGTATCACCGTACATGTAAACCCTCAGAGATTTGCAACCAAAAACTCATAACAGGTGCTTTGAATGTCACTGGGCTCTCCCCGAAAAACAAAATAAAATAATGTTAGGGGTAAAAATAATAGTTCTCTATGTCCTCAATTTGTAGGTTTTGTGTGACAGGTCCTAGGCCTCGTTCGTTACGTGTAGAGACTTTTAATATCTGTGGTGCCAAGCTCAGTATGCTACATTATCTTTCATTGCCACTATGCAATAATGTGTTGCTGTGACTTGTAACTTCATGGTACTTGAGGACTTAAAAGAAATTACTTCTGGGTTTCCATTCTGACTGCATTGCATTGTATGTGGCAGAGAAATCTAAGGCATATTGCTGAATTGTATGGATCTCATTTATCCTTGCGTGGGGTTGAAGAATACCGTAAGCTCTCCGGATTACAGTCCATTAGCTCAACATGCTTCGAAGCTGCAAGATTCTCTACCATACTCATTGATGATGGGATAGAGTTTGACAAAAAGCATGACATAGAGTGGCATAAAAGTTTTGCTCAGGTCGTTGGTAGAATATTGAGAATTGAGCGTCTGGCTGAGAAGATTCTTGATGAAGTAATATACATTTTGATTTTCACTTCTATGACTTGCATTAAAGTAATCAATTTGAAGCATTTCATATTGTTATAAATGCATGTACATGATGTTCTTTATATTCTCCTATTTATTTCTTTGGTCTTGGGATTTCTCTCAAAGTTCAGCTGTCATCCTTTTTATCTTGATGTCCAACTCTATCCTAAAAGGAAGGAGAGAGTATTATGCTTACTGTTTTTTTGACATTTAAGGACAGCTTGTTGTATAGTTGATCTGTTTTGGTGAAGATCTGAAATAATTTTTTTGCATGCTAGGGGGCCAAGAAAGTATCTAATTATCATTGTTATTATTAAGTTTCATGCCAGCAATGATCTTGATGCTCCTATAGTTTTGAGAAGGTATTCTTATATGCTTTCTGTCATGTATGAGAGATCTTGCTGTTCGTTATTTCTGCAATTTCTTCTGTAGGATTGATTTAAATAATGAGCTACAGTTCTAATTTTTCATTATAGTCATTGTGCCGTAATAATTTGAAGGCATGGAGGTGAGGATACAATTTGTTGGGTTCCATCTAAAAGGAAACTATTTGAAGTGAAGGCTTACTATCAGATATTATCTAATCATGTAAGATCCATTTTTCCTTGGAAAGTATTTGGAAAGTTAAGGTGCCCTCAAGAGTGACATTTTTTGTGTGGAGGATAGCTTTAGGGAAAATCTTAACTTTAAATAATCTATGAATGAGGAATGTTATTGTGATGGAGTGGTGTTGTATGTGTAAGAAATGTGGGGAGTCTATGACCATTTACTCCTTCATTTTGAGGTCGCAATAGAGTTATGGAGTGCGCTTGTTCAGTTGTTTGTGTTGCTTGGGTAATGCCTCGAAAGGTGAGTGATTTGTTGGGAAGTTGGAGGGAATAATTGGGAAACCGTAATGCTTTGAACATATGGAGGCTGACTCCTTTGTGTCTAATGTCGTGTCTTTGGAGAGAGTAGAACGCAAAGAGTTTTGAAAATTGTGAGAATTGATTGCTAGAAATAAAGAAGATGATGCTACAATCCCTATATATATGGAGAGTTGCATGGCATAGTTTGTCTATTTCGAATTTTTCTGAGTTTTTAGAATTATGTTCTTCTTTTTCTATGATTTCGTGATTTTCTTGTATACTCCTTTGTGTACTAGAGTTATACCTTTTTGATTACTTATGAATATGTTCCCCAGGGTCAAGGGCAGAACTACATGGGGCTTCTTTCCCCAAATTTTTTATAAAATTCCCTTAGAATTTTTTTTCCCTCCCCAATTTTTTATTTTGTACTTTTGCTCTCCCAAACTATGATTGCTAGTTCTGCCCTGCCCGGGGTACTTTTTTCTGTTTCTTGTGCATTGTAGATTAGATCTCCATGCCTACGTTGATGAAATATTGATGACCTGCATTAGTGTTTTTTTTTTTTTTTTTTTAGTTTAGAAAAAAAAAAAAAAAAAAATCTTTGTATAGTATCCTGTATCCAGTTATGACCAAGCATTTTTTTTTTCTAGGGTGATTTTTTTTTTTTTTTTTTTCGATCTATTTAAAGTTGAGTTTTATTTACTTTTTTGTGTCCTTCCATCATCATCCGTTGCTCTTTCATTGATTTAGTATCCCTTACTCTCTGCCATCAGACTTGATTTATTTGAGCAGGACGCTCAAGTAATTTTTAATTTGTTTTTTCTTTTTATTTTTGTGTTGTGTTCCTTTTAGGAGTTGCCAGATGGATCTACTTGGACATTGGATACGTTCACTGAAACTTATCAGGGAAAGTTGAAGTCATATCCTTTCAGCTTGTTATGGATTTCTTTCGGTTACTTTGTCCTTACTGGTATTAAAGAAATGCCTATTTTAGTTGACTTCCTTAAGATTCTATCACAGTTGCTAATCAGATATATGGCTTGAAAAGTATAGCTGCATACCGCAGTGGGTTAGAGATCAATACAAATGTCACTCGAAAAGATGCCGAGGAAGGTCTTTCTAAAATTTTAAGTGGTGAGTACAGCATGTGTATTGGGGTTTCTAAGTGTACATTGCAGGTTATTCTAACCAATGTATCTTTCCAGCTGGAAAGCCTACCCACATTACGAATAAAAGCTTTATTGACTATGTCTTTACACATAGTTTGGAGGTTGCTCTATGCTTTGACTTGCCGATGCAGATACACACAGGGTAATAAATTGTTTTGATACTGATAAATGGTTTCACATTATGCTCTGGATGATGGCTGAGAAGATATAGAGAATGAAATGAAAATGTGGAACCTGCGTGACTCTATGAAGGTGGCTGCTTGGGAATTCTACATTATGCTTACAGCTGAGGATAAGCAGATTGCTTTTAAATTTTCTGGAGATTGGGAAGGACTTTCCCATTTAAGGACATTGAAGTCAAATAGAAAACACACCTAAACACACTGAACTTATTTTTATCTTAATATTTGAATTTTTTATCAAATAAATTAATTTGAGGGAGCTGGGCCCACTCTGGTCCACTTCTGGAATAACCAAGCAGCTTCTAAGATTCTAGATTGTTATTGCTGGTCCTTTTCTCAGCTATCAAAAGGAGCCTAAGCGAGTCTGTATGGTCTTAAGAGTGTTACTGACAAACGTATAAAATGTTGTTCCTTTTTACTACAACTAGCTTTGGAGACAAAGATTTGGATATGCGGCTGTCCAATCCTCTTCATCTCCAGACCCTTCTTGAGGACAGGAGGTTTTCAAAATGTCGTATAGTACTTTTACATGCATCCTACCCATTTTCAAAGGAAGCATCATATCTGGCCTCTGTTTATCCCCAGGTCAAATTTAGTGACATGTCCTTTTGATGATAAGCTTGGAATTTCTCTTGCAAATAAGGCAATGCTTTCACTTTCAGGTGTACCTCGACTTTGGGTTGGCAGTTCCCAAGCTTAGTGTCCATGGAATGATATCTTCAGTCAAAGAACTTTTGGAGCTAGCTCCAATAAAGAAGGTGACACTATAAGCAATCTAAAAAATGCTGATACAGAAGTTTAGTATCAAAAATACGAAGGTTACGCCTGCATTTTCTTGCCAAGTACTGTCCACATGTACTCTATGAGAACAGCTTCTTTCTTCTTCTCCCTTTCCCACTCACCCTCCCTTCCCCTTCCTTTCCCCCTCCCTCTCTAACCAAAATGTTCTCCTACTCTCTGACTGTGAAACCATCTTTTAATATTGTTTATGCATTTAATACATATGTTTCCAGAAGAAGGATCTTATGCATAGGAAGATGACATTGCTTTTTTCCTTTTGTTTGGTTTGTGCTAATAACATTTTATGCCAAGCATAAATGAATTTGCAGGTGATGTTCAGCACTGATGGCTATGCGTTTCCTGAAACTTTCTACTTAGGTTTGTCAAAGTGAAAATTTATTACCATTTTACCTAGTCTTGATCAAAATGTTAGTGTTTTTAATGGTATCAGTTCATGACAGTTAAGGCACTCTCTCTCTCTCTCTCAATAACCAACTTTCATCTTTACAGGTGCAAAGAAAGCACGTGAAGTTGTCTTTTCTGTTCTACGTGATGCATGTATCGATGGTGATCTCTCAATTTCTGAAGCTATTGAGGCTGCTAAAGACATCTTTGCACATAATGCAATTCAGTTTTACAAGATCAATTTATCTCTCTGTTCAAAGAATACATCAACTCCATACACTGTGAAGATGAAAACAAGTGCATTGGATAATGATGTCTCCCTTGTTCGCATTATATGGGTTGATGGTTCGGGACAGCACAGATGTCGTGTGAGTACTTTGTTTCCTCTTTATTGTGGTTTGGGCCTGGCATTTTCATTATTCTTTAAGACAAGTGGAGTAATATGTTTTAGAAGCTGAACAGAAGTACAGAACAGGTCTCTGAACTAGGAGAGAATGACGGAGGCTATATATATATTTTTTCATTAGATACTCATATAGGATTTAGTTTGTTTTCTATAATAACGAAGCCTTTGGCACCTACTTATCCCACCTACGTTTGCTGCAGTGATTTCTTGAGAATTGGATAGCTAAGTTCTGTTGCATTGAAATCTCGCATCTCATATTCTTTTTTCTCTTATAAAGATCTTATGGAAAAATTATCAGATTGCTATTTAAGATTTGGGAAATAAGTTGTTCACTTCTGCAGGTATCTAACATTTGAAAGTAGCCCAATGTATTTGACTGCATTAAAATGCATCACTGCCATATTTGTAAAACAATTTAAGGAATAATTGCTTGGTAGACTAGGGATCTGAGTCATCGCTCCTTGATTACCAGAAATCTGACCGAGAAACTTTTGGACGAATCTTTTAAACAGTTATTGTCTCATACCAGCAATTGATTACCATAACTGGCCTTATCCACTCTTTTGTCGAGTGTACTAACCTTTGATATGTGGCACACATTCAAATATTTGTCTCAAGCGCAAGGTGACTCAACAAAGCTTCCCCCAACAATGTCCTCATGTGGGTCATATTTTCTTGCTTGAGATTTATCAGACTGAACTTTTTAGAGAATCTGATGATGAGAACAAATAAGTGCTGTTTCTTTGTCATTTAAATTAGATAATATAGAGCACGGCGTTCAAGTTCATTAAGAGTTTGTAATATAGGATATGATATAAGATGCTCAGAAGTACAGGTGATAAAGACTTGAACCAATTTAAGAAGTAGCTAGTTGCATGTCTCTGTAACCCCTACTGCAGATGACTGTAAGCCTGTACAACCAATCGATTCCCTAGAGTTTCACATGGTAATAAGGAAATGCCTGCACTTGACAGAGATTCGTTTGCCATCTTTCTTGCATTACTATAAGTGTTATACATATTGAAATTAGAGCAATGATTATTTTGTAAAAGATGAGTGCCCTGTGTCGTCTGATTTCTTGTTAATCAGAATAGTACTATGGAGGTGATCATATAGGAGAACTGTTAGGAATAAATGGAGCTAAATTTTTTACCTTGAATAAGAAAACTATATGGTGTTTTCTCTTTCATGCTTTCTTCTTGTGCCTTCTCTTAATTGCACAATTCAATTGCAGTGGTCAGATGTAGTAAAACCAGGCATGGATAACTTCACTTTCCATAGACCATTATGTGGGATTAGTCTGAATATCCTACAATTTATTTTAAACCAGAATCTTTGGCTACACCATTCAAGTTATTTAGTTTCAGATTCTGTTAATGTAAGCAGTTCAGAAGTATAACACACTTCATGTTGCTGATATTGAATGAAAATCGACAATGTATACTATAACCTTCCATTTGTTTTAGAAGCCTGTCTATAACTGTTTGGATTTGGATATGTCATTAAAGAATATCTAGTTGGTTTCCAATTCTTTCTTTTTCCCTATTTTTTCTGTATAATTGTCTCAGGTTGTTCCTAGGAAGCGATTTGACAACGTTGTTAGGAAGAATGGTGTTGGTTTGACATTTGCATGCATGGGAATGACTTCTAGTGCTGATGGTCCAGCCGATGAGACCAATCTTACAGGCGTTGGTGAGATCAGACTTATTCCTGATTTATCAACCAAGTGCAGGATACCATGGTACTAAATATCTTTGAGAGGCATTCTGCTGGTTTATTTCACTTTAGTATATTCCTCTGTCCACTTTGAAATTTCAATTTGTAGCAGTATATTGATTAGATTTTCCAATTCATCCTTTCCATCAAATATTCTTATCTCTCTCTTTCTCTCTCTCTCTCGGTAATGAGGAACCCCAACCACCCAACCTCATCGACTGCAAGATCGTTAGGTAAATCACAGATGCACAAATGCATCAACAAGACTCGTGTACAGGTAAGTCCGGGCATTTGGTCTCAGTGGGATTCGAAACTAAGTGTGGGTCTACGTTCATCCTGATATCCCTACCACTATGCCAATCCATGCAGGTTGACCTACATGGTTTCTTCTAAACACGATTAGCGTGCACAATAATCTGCACTGCATGATGAACACTTGATGAAGTGTGCGTTAGTAGTATGGACCAGCAAAACGCCAATGTTGCCACTGCTTTTATCCCTCTATTGAAACCTTATAAGCTGTCCCCGAATCCTGGGTAGACATCTTCTCCCAAACTCAGCAGGGTTAAACTGATTATCTTTTAAAAGTCAAAATTTCTATGGTAAATTAGGGGAACACAGTTATCAATCTCACAAGCATTTATAAGGACTATCAGTTTATGTTCAGCTTGTTATGCTAGCCTTTGATGGAATCTTCAAATTAATGAAGACTTTAGTCCAATTTTTCTAAATACAAGGGGAAACGAGGTAACAAATTAGAAAACATTGTCAATTATGCTATGTTTTTTTTTTATGCATGGGTTGAGTTCAAGAGAAAACTTGTGGTTGACTATGTGATTGAAGGGATGAGGAATGGAAAGAAACTACACAACAGAAACATTAGTTAAAGACCTTTACTTGAGAAACAAATCCTTGATAACTTAACATATTTGATTCTTTTTTCTTACTCATTACAGGTTCTGGAAAGCATATCTTTCTTTGTTGACCGCTACTACATCTGCTTCTCTATATTTCTTTTTTTCTCTTTTGTTTTCTTTCGACCATATTGTCACTGATTTAGTGCACATAAATTTGTTTCAGTTTCATTAGTACTTCATGCCTTCTTTTTTATTTCTCTATAATTTTGTTTTGCTGCATGTAAAGTCAGGAATTGGGCTATGTGATAGAACTACGACTGTGCACACAATTTATTACCCCATACAATTCTCATATGGGTTACATAGGTTCTCAGAACCATGTTCGTAGTTTAGTTTGTCTTCTTAGAGATCATCTCTAAGGCAAGTAACATTATTTGCTTGTAACTCTGTGTTTATTTACATCATAACTGACGAAGCAATCCACTCTTTTCTTCAACAGGAAAGAACAGGAGGAAATGGTTTTGGCTGACATGCATCTCAAACCTGGTGAATCATGGGAATATTGCCCTAGAGAGGCCTTGCGAAGAGTTACAAAAATTTTGAATGACGAATTTAACTTGGTATGTAGGATAATTATTGTGTTGCTCACAACATAGTCTGATGTCTAATTCCAAATATTATGTTTCCAGGAGATGAATGCAGGATTTGAGAATGAATTTTTTCTCTTGAAGAGTGTACTGAGGTATACTATGATTTCCAGTTTTTGTTCTTTGAAAATCCTGTTAGAACTATTTTAAATGCAATTTAGAACTTACGCAGGGAAGGGAAAGAAGTATGGGTGCCAATAGACTCAACAAATTACTGCTCTACATCGGCATTTGATGCTGTTTCCCCCTTATTTCATGAAGTTATTGCTGCTCTCGAATCCTTGAATATTACAGTCGAACAGGTACAAAAGAATACCTATAATACTGTTATGCTTATTTGTGGGAGGCAATTTTCTATTCAAGTTACCTACATTGGTTTGGTTTCTGTCATCTGTATGTCCATCTGTAGATGAAAGAATTGTCATTACTTCCTGCTTTAACTCTGTTGAGCCACTAAAATCATCTCTCTCCAATGAGTGAATCTGGAAAGAACTTCCAAAGGAACTGAAATTTTATGGAAAATCCAGTGCAAGGCATATGCATGCCAAATTGACAATTAATTGTGCGCTAACTTTCATTTCTTATGTCAATTTTATCCATCCTTGGCCCATTTGAAGAATCTCCTTCACATACTTAAGTTATTCTGATGATTAGTGAACTAAGATTACCGGATGGACAGTGGATCTGTAAAATCTCTGTAAAGATCTTTTTAGTTTTGCTGGTCTAGGAATAGCCAAGTCTTCTATTGAATTTTTGGTTCTATTATACCTGCCTTATTGATGTATTTGATAGATGGAAATTGAAATAGAAGTATAAAGAGTATGTTAAATCTTGCAAAATAGTATAGAAATCACAGCCTAATCCTCCTACTTAAACTAAGAAAACCTAACGAAAATTGAAGTTAACATGGAGGTAAAGCTTGAGTAGGCTTGAGTAACTCTTTTGGCATTTTTTGTAGTTACATGCAGAAGCTGGGAAAGGTCAATTTGAGATGGCTCTGGGGCACACCGCTTGTACTTATGCTGCTGACAACTTGGTTTTCACCCGTGAAGTTATTAGGGCTGTTGCAAGGAAACGTGGATTACTGGCAACTTTCATGCCGAAGTAGGTGCCACATGATACTCATTTTCTTGCTTACAAAAAGGATAGAATTTCAAATTGTTCTTAGATTATTAAAAATTTAGGGGAAGCTAGTCAACGACGACTCCATGTGCAGCCAATGGATTTATTGTGGGGTGCATTATTTATTCTGCGGCAACATTTAATCCTCAATACAAGTGAAGAATCTGTTTAAACACTTTTTATGTCCCTAGAATTTTCTTCTTAATGCTCCATTATATGACATATTTTACTGCATAACATAGTTGACTCTTCTTTTGCCAGGTATGATTTAGATGACATTGGTTCAGGATCCCATGTGCATATCAGTTTGTATCAGAATGGAAAAAATGTTTTCATGGCAACCAGTGGAAACTCTCGGTATGGCATGTCCACTGTTGGGCAGGAGTTCATGGCAGGGGTTTTACATCATCTTCCTGCAATTTTGGCATTTACTGCGCCTCTTCCAAATAGGTACCTTCTTGTTCATATGACGTTGTGTGATTTGATGTAGTTCTTATTATTGTTTATAACATCCTGTCTATGGAAATGTAACGCTATAGCCTATAGTCTGTATCTTGAGTATATACCTACCAAACTAAGCATTTTTATAAAGGCTTCAAAATATCTTGGTTTTGTAAACTCCATACATGTAGTTGCAGAATATAAATTTGATATGAATATTCTCTCCGTCAAAATGCCTTCTCTTTGATACTTAAAAATTAATCCTTCCATATCTGCTATGATGAGGAAGAAGAATCTTATTATTAGTCTAGTTGATGGCAGCTTACACGTGTTGCATATGTGTTATTCCCAAGAAAAGATTCATCAGAAATCCGGTGGAAGTTTTGATAACTTGGTATCTAGTGTGAAAAGAAGAGCCAAGTTAGTTGTTACTCTCTAAATCCTCTATATATATATATTTTTGTAAGTCTGAATCCTCTATATTATTTGTTCCAAAGAATGACTTCCACCATAGAAAATACAGCCTGTCAAATTTCCATGTTATTTTTGTCAAATTCATAAGTTTTATTTACACTTGGTTCTTACTTCAGAACCTTTTTTATAGATTACATTTGACTAGAAATTCAATGATGAAAAGAATACCTCTAAGTGTCGTTAGATTGACAAATTTTGGTCAAATAAGTTATGGAAATAATGTTTGATCAAGGAAATTGCCTTTCTTATACATACCAATGCCTATATTTTCCCTTCCCTTATCAAAAAATATTTTCCCTTCCCTTTTACCTTCTTGATTTAATTTCCCAAAGCCTCCTTAAATGTTTAGCATTTTGGGTGGTCGATGTCTTAGCAAGAACTCAAGTTTCAAAATTCTCTTTGTAAAAGTTTTGCATTACAGTGGAACAAATGTGTAGTATAGGTATCTACTCAATAGAACTTTTATGTTGGATATGAAACGAAGTAGGAAGATAGCATGTAGGGACTACTTTCTTCTTATAGTGGATGTATAGTTGAAAAATTGCATTCTATGGACTATTTTCTCCTATTGAACTGTTACATGTTGCAGTTATGATCGACTAGTACCGAATACATGGAGTGGAGCATACCATTGCTGGGGAAAAGAAAACAGAGAAGCTGCATTGAGAACTGCTTGCCCTCCTGGAATTCCAGATGGTTTGGTCAGCAACTTTGAAATTAAATCATTTGATGGGTGTGCAAATCCACATTTAGGATTGGCTGCTATACTTGCTGCTGGCATTGATGGCCTTCGGAGGCATCTTTCTCTTCCTGAACCTATTGGTAATGTTGTTTAATGTTTGATAATATGAGATGGCATGGCAAGTTAAACACCTGTGATAATTACTAAATTTCATGACAACATTTCTTTATGAAACAGATACAAACCCTGATACCCTCAGTGATAAACTTCATAGATTGCCAAAATCACTTTCTGAATCTTTAGAAGCTCTCCAGAAAGATAGTGTCTTGAAGGACCTAATTGGTGAAAAGCTTTTGGTTGCCATAAAAGGAATTCGCAAGGTATATTTCAAATAAGCTTTCTGAATGGTGAGGTTGCAGATACGTGTGTTTTAAGCAAAAAAAAAAATAAAAATTCCTTTTTGATGCTTTTGAGCAAGATTGGCTCATCATCTATTTAGCACTGAAACTTCGTCTATGGATGAGCCATTTCTGTGTGGGACACTTGTTGGACACGGGCGCTTGTCTCAAAGTAACTGGACATTTGTCCAACAGTTGATGCGGGAAAAACAATAATCACAACAACACACTGAAATGAACCTGACAAATTGTAGAATGAGTTATAAATAAGATGCTGCTGCAGAATCGTTTTTAAAGATTTTTTCTCACTTCCGAATGCAAATTATAATGCTGTGATTTTTGATTTCTTGTTTGCAGGCGGAGATTGATTATTACTCAAAGCATAAGGACGCATACAAGCAACTTATCTACAAATATTAAGCTGATTATTTTCCGATTCTGGTCAGCTTGTTTACTAGTTTGATGATTCCTTCTTGTTGTGGGCTGTCTATTCCCACTGCCACTTGCGTTGATACTTGGAAAAATTTTATGAGAGGAAATAAAGAGTTTCTAACAAACAGCTTTTGTTTTAGTTGCCCCCATGTCTCGCTGTTATTGCATGTTAAAGTACGATTAAATGATTAAATTTATAATTTTCTATCAATTTAAACTTTTGGGATAAATAATGATTTAGCATGATATTAGAGTGAAGATTTCGTGTTTAAACTGTCAAGTTGGAGGAAAACTATGTTCAGGGGAGAGATCAAAAGAGAGGTGTTACAAAAATAGGTATAGTTTTACATTCTGGTTTGGAAGGGTGGCAAAGGTCAAGCACCACCACCTTCTAACTACCCCAATGAATAACATCCTTTCAAATTTTTTTCTAGTTGACCAAAATGGAGAAGAACAAACATAACATAAATCTAGTACCATATATACCCGCCACCTTGTGAGGATTGAAGGTAAAATATTAGAAAAAGAATATACATAAGATAAAAAAGAGGAACCAAAGGGCCTGCAGGCAGCCAGCCATCCTCTTCCTTCGTGTTCCCATGGCATTGCCATTGCACGCCCTGTTGGTTTCATTGCTGCTGCTAATTATTACAGTGTCCGATGATGCCCATGCGGCTGTTGTACGACATGGGCATCATCGTTGGCACAAGCGGCATGCAGTACGAGGACGAGGGAGACACATTAATTTGCGGAAGCACCATAGGCCCAAGTTCAAGCCTGGCCCGTGGCAGCACGCTCGTGCAACCTTCTATGAAGGCGGCTCGGGATCATTTGGTATGATTATTATGAACGTTAATTAATGATTGTTTAATGTTAAGAATCTAATTAGGATATGTTTGTTAGTTTTGAGGAGTGTGTTTTTTATTTTACTTTTTTGGTTTGAAAAGTGTTATGACGTAATATAAGATGAAAACAATTTTTTAAAGTATTTTATATTTTGAATTATTAGTTAATTTATTTACGAAAATATAAAACAAAAAACAGAAAATAAAACCATTAACAAATATAACCTAATTTCCCCCTTTTTTTAATTTTTTTTTATCCACCTCAAATCCGTCAAATTTGTTTTCTTCTAAATAATTTTTTTTAAAAAAAAACCCTCGAAAACAATACAATGTATGTTGTTTTCTTTCTTTCACCTTATTTTCTCATGACAAATGGACATACATTGTCATTAGAACATGTGATTCTCACAAGCATTTTCTAAAATGTCTAAAAATCACATACATTTTGAACATGTTAGTTTTGACTGAATTGGCCGGAGGAAAATTGTCCTCTCTCTTACATAACATAGGCATTTTTTCTCATTTTGAAAAGAGTAACGCTACATATCATATTTTTATCTTAAAACTATCTCACAATGTTAACTCGACATTTTTAATCAACTGATTAATCAGCTTTATTAAAAATAAATAAATTCAATGGATAGTTGTAATTATTACATCAACATTCTAAAATGGTTGTGAAATAAAAATGTGTTACGTAACATAAAAGATTTGGGCCGGCCAATTGTAAAATCTTATGGATAAACATAATCTTCTACCAACTCCCAAACATAAACTGTAGTTGTAGCTATAGGCCCAAATGTTGCCATGCCCAGGCTACAGCCAATGTTGTTGACTTGTTTCCACACGTTTTGAGCGTAGGGGGAGCTTGTGGCTACGAAGACGTGGTAAACCAAGGGTATGGCCTGGACACAGCAGCAATAAGCTCAGTGTTGTTCAACAACGGGCAGAGTTGCGGTGCCTGCTACGAAATCAAATGTGTGAATGACCCTCAATGGTGCAAGTCAGGGCAGCCATCTCTCTTTGTTACGGCCACCAACCACTGCCCTCCAAACTACAATCTAGCTGGTGACAATGGGGGATGGTGCAACCCACCCAACGCCCATTTCGATATTGCGCAGCCTGTGTTCGCCAAAATTGCCGAGTACAAGGCTGGCGTTGTTCCAGTCCAATACCGCAGGTTCATATATATCTTCTGCTTCCTTCTCTATGCACTTATAGAATTTGTCTAGAAACTGAAATATAAAATTAACAAACATATATATCATTATGGCAAAGAAACAACAAAAGGAAGAGATGTTAAACATGAAAGACAATAGGGGATTTAACACTTATGATTAATGATTCAGATAAAGCGATAGTCTCATCTGTATTATTACTCTAACCTAGAATCACTTATAAAGCTTGGGGAGATTTAACATTTATGAGCTCATTTATAAATCATCCACAATCATCTTTCTATTAGCTTAAGCTTTTAAGATGGATGGTGATCATTTAACATGATATCAAACCGGTGTTGAGTTTGAACATTGTCTATATCATTTACCTCACATTTTAATAGAAGATCTATGTGTTAGACCTCGTTTATTAAAGGAGAGCTTAAGCATACACTTGAGAAAAAGTAATATAATATATAAATTAAATGATTAAGTTTATCCATTATGGCCTATTAAGCATTTGGAATGAGTGATGATTTAACATATACCATTTGTAATGACCAAGGAAAAACGCTAGTCAACACTGATCACTTAAAAAATGACTAGTCAAATTGCAATTAGAACTTCCTAGAATCACTTATAAAACCTAATTTCAAATAGTAAGAAATTAATATGAAACTTATTTATAAAAAAAAAAAAGAAACTAATGTGAAACTTAGTACTTATGAGCTCATTTATAATTTACTCACTCGATGTGAGCTATTCATCCTCCCAATGTTGGATTGGTGTGTTACATATGACATCATATATAGCAAATAAAGGAACAAATTTCCTAAATTGGAAGATTTCTGATCTAAATGTTTGAAGAACTATATATATGATACTGCGCAGGATTCCATGCAACAAGAAAGGAGGAATTCGATTCACCATAACAGGGAATCCTTATTTCAACCTAGTCGCAGTATGGAATGTTGGGGGAGCTGGAGATGTGATAGGCTTGCAAGTGAAGGGTCATCGGAAGTTGAAATGGACAGCAATGAAGCGAAACTGGGGTCAGAAGTGGGAAACCAATGCAATGATGGTAGGGGAGTCATTGACCTTCAGGGTTAGAGCAAGTGATGGGAGATACTCAACCTCATGGCACATTGCCCCCAAGAATTGGCAATTTGGTCAGACTTTCGAGGGCAAGAACTTCAAGTAGATCGAATACGTTAAAGTTCATCAGCAGTTCTTCTTGTTTCATTTCTCCATGTTGCTTGCTTAAAGTTTGCTGCATCGACTCTTAATTAAATGATTAACTTTATTTTTATCTATAAATTTAAGTTTTTTGATAAGGCGTGGTAATTGAAAATTAGTATAAGAACAAATGTTATGAATTTTATATTAAAATATGAATGAGTGAGGCTCATGTACAGCATATATAATGTGTTATTTCAAACTTGGGTAGATTGCGAATCTTAAAAATAATGATGTACTGGTATCCTGTTCAGGCCCAAATCATGGTTTCATTAATTGCGTTCGCTTGTAATAAAATGTGCTATGGATTTATTAGTCATGATACAAGAATCCGGCTTGTTTTGCAAACTGCGACAAGTTTAAAAGAAAATTTTGGAGTTGTAAAAAGAAAAAAGTGATATACTTGCACCTCCTCACAAGATATGCCTATATTAGAAGTTAAGAAATTTTTTCTCCTTGAAGTTGCTTGGCAAAAGGGAGTGGAATTTAGCAAATACAAATCTTTTACTTTTTCTTTTTTTTTTCTCTTGGAAGTTGCTTGGCACAAAAGGGTAGGATTCAGCAAATGAGAATCTTTTTGCTTTTTTCTCAATGAAGTAATTGCTTGGCACAAAGAGGTGGAATTTGGCAAATGCAAATCTTTTGCTTTTTTGTTTTTGTTTCTTTTTTCTCCTTGAAGTTGCTTGGCACAAAGGGGTGGAATTCGGCCACTACAAAATCTTTTGCTTTTTTCTCCTTGAAGTTGCTTGGTACGAAGGGGTACTGGAATTCAGAAAATTAATATAGTTGAGTTCATGAATTTTGGCAATTTATACATATATAGTAGGATAAGATATGAGATAGATATACCATGGAATTATCGGAAACGCCACGGTAATCACATAAAATGAAGATATTAAAAAAAGAATTTATTTAAAAAAAAAAAAAACCGGGGAATGAAAGATAGAAGTCGAAAATAAAAATTTGGAGTTGTAAAAACAAAAAAAGCAGCCAAAATCAGAATATGCTTGCCTCCTCTATAGCTTAATTACAAGTTTAGAATTTTATTATATATATATACACACACAACTTGTTTTTTTCTTTTTCTCTTTGAAGTTGCTTGGGCACAAAGTAGTGGAATCTGAGAATGCGAATCTTTTGCTTAATTTTATCACCTTTGAAGCTTCTTGAGTTATTGGGCATAAAGTAGTGGAGTTGGGGAAATATATGCTAAATATTTTGTACGTGTTATCACAATTAAGCTGCCAAAAATCTTACCACCTAATTAACGCCCAAACACCTGCCACACACCACTTACCACTCCGTTGTTTGCGCGCGCGTGTGAAAGCTAGAGATGGAGATTGTACTTTTTCTAAGAGACTGCTTGAGACAAGATAAGTTCTTACACAGAAGCGGCGGGGGTTTCCATCCATTGAAGTTCTTAGAAATGCTAAAAAATGATGGCAAGGAGGAAGTTATTTGTGAGCGCTGCGAGGAACCGATCGAATCGTATCCCGCTTTCAAATGCAGTGCCTGCCGACTCATCCGTCATGTATCATGCGCCAGATACACTGAGTTCTACGAGTCAGCAATTTTTATTCATTTCGGTCGCAGGCATGAGCAGTTGATCTTCACAGAAGAGCTAAAGAATGATGAGGGGGGAGTTGTTTGCGTAGTGTGCAGGGAGAAAGTAGAGGGTCCCGGATACAAATGCTCTGCCCATGAATGCAACTTCCAGCTTCACAAATCATGCTCCCAGCTGTCCCGCGAGATGCACCACCCCTCGCACCCAGACCACATCCTTATTCTTCAGCCGCCAGGTATCAATCCCGAAAATTGTAATGCTTGCGGTAAAAGCTGCGGTCGTACAAGCATCTTTTACCATTGCGAGGAGTGCGATTTTGTAATTGACACCGCATGTGCTATCCGCACGCAAGTTAATAATACCGACAACTGCCAACATGCATTCGTCCCGTTCTTTAAGAAGATCCACCTCACTTGTGAGGCCTGTGGTCGAGAAGGCACGGACTTTGCCTCCTCATGTACTATATGTCGACTCTTGATTCACTCTAGATGTGCTGGATTTCCACGCACCCTGATAATTTCAGGACACAATCACACCCTCACTCTTACCTATTCCCTTCATCATCAAGTCAAGGATTTTAACAATGTAGTTTGTAAATTATGTGGTCAAAAGGTGAAGACAGAGTATGCAGCTTTCTCTTGTCAGGAGTGTGATTTTGTGGCACATTTATATTGTGCAAAGGCATATAGACGCGAGTCGCTACCTGAGAAATCTGTTGATGTTATGGAGAAGATCATCAACCCAGGTGAGATACAACATTTTAGTCATCCGCATAATTTAATTCTTAGCTATGAGGAAGTCCTACATGAAGAGCTGTGTGATGGTTGCATGCATTTTATAAACTCGGCCCCGTTTTACAACTGTATGCAATGCAAATTCTTTCTTCATGCTACATGTGCTCATCTGCCAAAAACCAAGAAACACATACTTCATCAACACATGCTCACCCTTCTTCCACATGCACCTTTTCTTGGTGGATTATTCTTTTGTCGTGCATGTGGCCATTTTCGTCATGGCTTTACCTATAGATGTGACCCGTGTAGCTATGGTCTTGACGTTCAATGCTGTTCAGTTCTAGAAACCCTGAAACATGATGGTCACCAACATTCACTCTTCCTTCTTGCAAGGTCTAATAAAAGTTGCGGTGCTTGTGATAACGATAATGTAGGACACATGAACGACGGGGTATTTGTATGCACTACTTGTGATTTCTCCTTGTGTTTTGAATGTGCAATACTTCCACTCGTAGTTAGGCACAAATATGACGAACATCTCCTTGCACTCACCTACAATGTTGAAGAAGATCTCAAAGAATATTATTGTCTAATTTGCGAAAAAGAAAGGGATCCCATGCATTGGTTTTACTATTGTGCAACATGTGACTTTCCTGCTCATCCCGAATGCGTTCTAGGAAAATATCCATACATCAAGTTTGGAAGTTCTTTAAAAGATGATGAATGCCACCAGCACCCTGTCACTTTTGTTCGATCGACTGAGTACTCCCCTCCATGTGATGCTTGTGGCAACACTTTCAACGGCATGGCCCTAGAATGCACTCAATGCAACTCCAACGTCCACTACAGCTACTGGAATGATTTAGAGTGTTTCAAAAAAATGAGAAAGAAAGTGCCACATCCGTAACATTGCATGGTTGCGCGGATAATGGCTGCATACGTCAGTTTGGTTGTTGAGTCCATTAAGTTCCGGTTGTTGGGTCCAATAAAGCCAACCAATTCTGGTTGCTTCAGCAATCTTTTAGTTTAATCCTTAAAGCTTGGATTTCATTTGAGTCAGGAGTTTATCTCCAAGAGTAGTTCTTGTGTTGTCTTAGTCTTTTTATTTATATTGTTATTGTAATCTTTATTTCAAGAGTTAATAAAATCATCAGCCATTATTTTCCACACATAGGAGTCAATCTACACCACTAAATTTAGGAAAATAATAATAATTACTAATGGTAAAAAAATAGACGCAACAAAGAAAACTATTTATACAGATCAATCTTGAAACAAATAAATAACAATAGACTATACTTAGATCAAAATTTAACTGCCCCACCAATACAAACTATCCAAGGCAGAAATTAATGTGCTTTCAACCAGGTTGTTTGACTCCAAAATCATGTCGAAGCATGCATATCATTTGATTTATTCTGTTTCTTCTTTTTCCGTTTTTATCTTCTCTTGTCTCTGATTAACCTGTCATCTAAGTGCTTTGAATGTTGTGCACGGATCTTTAGTAACTTTGATTTTGCATCTCCAAAGAGTTCATCAGAACCTGAAGCCCCCAGTTGATGAAATATCAAATTGAAAATCAACGTCCTATGCCATTTTTTTATTTTCATTTATATTTTCGGCGAAGCAGCTCTTTTGACATGATCCATAGCCGCAAGGTTGAAACCAAGTATTTTTGCATTCATGACAGAAATTTAACCATCATCTTGTCAAGGATGCATCTTTGGAAATGATTTAAGACAACAATTACATTGATATGATTAAAGATTTTAGGGAAAAGTCCACACCCCCCTCAAATTATCACCCAATTGACAATGCCCCCTAAACTACTAAAAAAAAAATTGACAATGTCCTCTAAAAATAAAAAGACAAAAAATATTCCAATAAATTCGAGAAAACAAAAAACAAAAAAGAAATATATTTTTTTATCAAAAAAAAAATCCACACCCAGGTTTTTAAATTTTTTTTTAATTAGTTTTAGTTTTTATTTAAAAATTTTAAAAAATTATTTTACTAAGGATATTTTTATTATTGGGAGGACATTAACAATTTTTGAAATTTTGAGAGAGATATTGTCTCAATTGAAAGTTTGGAAAACATTGTTAATTATGTGATAGTTCGAAGGAGTATATGAACTTTTCCCCAGGATTTTAACTAACAAATGTTAAATTGATTCATGCAGCCTTCATTATAACCGTTGCCAAACACTAACTGGTTTGAGGGATGGAAACAGAGCATTTTAAGAAGCCCACAAAAAGAATGAACATGGTCCCATATTCAATTAGGCCACCCAACCACAGAAGCTTTTGTTACAACAGAAAAAGAAAAACAAGCTACTGCTGGATGTCCAATCAAAATAAAGTAGCTTACGAGTTTAGAATTTATTAATTACTTGCTCATATACATATATATGCAACTTCTTTTATTCTTTTCTCTTTTTCAACACCGAGTTACTTAATTGGCACAAAAGGAAAATAATAATTACTAATCGCCAAATTTAAGGAAAAAATAATAATTCTAATCGTAAAAAAAAACAAACACAAAAGAGAAACTATTTATACGGATCAATCTTAGAACACATAAATAACAAAATACTATACTTGGATCAAAATTTAATTTCACCACTAATACATACTATCCAATGCATGCAGAAATGTGCTTTCAACCAAGACGTTTGACTCCAATCTTTGTTGCTTTCACAGAGTCATAGTTCAGCTGAGGATGATATTATGTTTCAAGGAATCTGGAACCTTGTCTTGCCTCAAAATCATGTCCAAGCATGCATATCACTTTGATTTCTTTTGTTTCTTCTTTTTCCGTTTTTCTTCTCTCGTCTCTAATTAACCTTTCATCTAAACGTTTTGAATATCGTGCACAGATCTCTAGTAACTTTGATTTTGGATCTCCAAAGAGTTCATCAGAAATTGAAGCCCTCAGTTGCTGAAATATCAAATTGGAAAATCGACCCATGTCATTTATTTATTTCTTTTCATTTATATTTTAGGCCAAGCAGCTCATTTTGAATACAACATATAGGCAAGAGACAATGAACAAATACACGAACCTTGACATGATCCATAGCTGCAAGGTCGAAACCAATTCTATCTTTGCATTCTTGACAGAAATTCAACCATCATCTTGTCAAGGATAAATCTTAAGTTTCTCTGTTTTTCTTATCATAGCATACATAATAATACCGAAATCATTATATATAAATATAATTAAACAATAACAAACATCACCTCCCATCTCCACACTAATTGCATGTTAGTTATATGTACACCAGTTTTAGTGTTCTTGTTGCATATATCTTAAATGGCTATATAATGTTTTGTCTCCTTGTTTTGGCCGGGTGACCAGTTACATGTCAAGTTAGGAGCAAATTTTAGTCAGTTAATACAAAGTGATGAGAGGCTTTAATATTTATTAAACCATTGAAAGAAATCTTGACATTAAGATTAGTAAAGTAATGGTGTTAGTAACCATGCTGGACTAGGGCAAGGCAAGAAGAAACACTTGTTTACGATGGATTTCCTGTTTGGCTCAGTCTATGCATCAGACAAAACACCCATTTCTGGTTTCATTGTTACTTCCTTGCGCTAGTATAGTTATACCCTACAGACAAACGACTACAAATTGGAACTTAATGAATACATATTTTACACCAACAAAGATTGACCAAGACTCTGTAATACGGAGATTGGCAACCCCACAGACAAGTTTGGTAAAGCCTTTCACCTAACATGTGTAATAAATTCCATTGATTTTAGGCAAAAGTCCATGTACCCCTTTTAAACTACCAATCAATTGACAATGTCCTCTCAAACTTTTAAGTTTTAATTGAGACAATGTCTTCCCTAAACTACAAAAAATTGACAATATCATTCCAAAGCCAGCAAAAAGACAAAAATAACCCCATTTTTTTTTCAATAAGACAAAAATACTCTAATAAATTAAAAAAATTATTTAAGAAAAAACCAATTTTTTTTTTTTAAAAAAAAAAAAAATTTCCACACCCAGGTTTTTTATTTATTTGTTTTTTTCTATTGAGGGTTTTTTCGTCATTGGGAGGACATTGTTTAAATTGAAAGTTTAGGGGGACATCTTTAATTAGGCGGTGGTTAGAGGGGTATATGAATTTTCACAAGATTTTAACTAACAAATGTTTAATTCATTCATGCGGGTTTCATTATAACGGTTGCCAAATACTAACTGGTTTGAGGGATGGAACAGAGCATTTTATAAGAAGTCTATATATATATATATATAAGTAACGGTTGTAGATATGACATGAAAGGCAATTCATTCAAGAAACCCACAAAAAAGAATGAACATGGACCCATTCAATTAGGCCACCCAACAAGCTAGAAGCTATTGTTACTACATTAAAAGAAAAAGAAGCTACTGCTGGATATTTTCCAAACAAAAGAAAGTCATTAATTTAACTTCTTTTATCGCTGGATATACATCAATAATTATGAAGCCTGGACAATACAAATTAACCTCTTAATCTGTTGTGAAAAAATGAAGATAAAAACTAAGAATATTGGAAGGTCGAAGTTGAAAAGAAAATTTTGGAGTTGTAAATAGAGAAAAAAAAAAGCGGTCAAAATCACAATATACTTGCAGCTCCTCACAAGATATTCCTACATAAATGTAGCTTACAAGATTAGAATTTATTACTTGCTGCATATATACACAACTTCCTTTATTCTTTTTCTCTTTTTCAACTCCTCGTCATTACTTGGTACAAAGGGGTGGAGTTGGGACTCTGCAAATCTTTTGCTTTTTTCTCCTTGAAGTTGCTTGGCACAAGAGGGTGGAATTGGGTCTGAAATGCATGTTATTCTCACATTTATTTTTATTGAATTATGTGATTCTAATTTTGAAAAAGAAAAATGTTAGACTTCTAACTATTTTACAACTTTCGACATGTGTCGACATGTAATAAAGGATGTTAAAATTAATTTTTTTAGTGACTTATGAGTACATCTCAGAAGTTGTAAAATAGTTATGCATTAATGTAGCATTACTCTTTTAAAAAACAAAGAATGTGTAAAAATCACATGCATTTTAGGCATCGGGTTGTAGAAAATTTTGACAGAAAACTTTTGTCTTCACTCTTATACAACATGGGCATTTATCCTCATTTCAAAAATTATAAGACAAATCCAGAGCTAATCACTGTAAGTGGACTGTATCTGCCAAGATTTGGCCCTATTGTAAAATTAGGTGGACAAACGTAATCTTCTACCAATTCCAAACATAAACTATAGTTGTAGGCCCAAATGTTGCAATCATAAACCAACGTTGATAACGTGTTTTAACTTTCAGTGACTAATATAAGAAGTCACTTAAAACATCAACCAAAATGAAATAGATGTGAAAAAATAACATTACTCTATTTCAAACTGAGGCTCAAATTCTCTCTATACCTTTTATTTTCTCTATTTTTGGTACATAGAGTAAAAAGTCGATGAAAGTTTGTGACAAGTTTTGAGTAAATAGTTGTCTTGAAACAGGATTAAGATGATATATATTATGATATTATCCTATCATTTGATCATCCAATACACATCGTGACTATATCCATTATAGATTATACTCTTAGAATAAAGTTTGATATCTGAAAAAAGATGCCTCACCAAGTTGAGATGCGTGATTAGTGCCAATAAACATAATTTCATATATATGGTCACAATATATAGAAAATAAAAACAAGCCATTGATGTCTAAACAAAAGAAAGTCTCATTAAATTTAACTTGTTTTATCGTTGGATATACATCAACTATGAAGCATGCATGCATGCATGGACTATCAATCTGTTAATCTGATCTGAAAGTGATCATATATATATGTCTTGGCAATTTTGCCCATGGTAAAGTGTTAAAGAAAAGGGGTGGAATTCGGCCACCGCAACTCTTTTGCTTTTTACTTCATTGAAGTTGCTTGGCACAAACAAAGGGGTAGAATTCAGCAAATGCAAATCTTTTGCTTTTTTTTCCCATGAAGTTACTTGGCACAAAGGGATGGAATTGGAAAAATGCAAATCTTTTTGCTTTTTTCTCCTTGAAGTTGCTTGGCAAAAAGGGGTGGAATCCGGCAAATGCAAATCTCATGAGCTTAGTTTAGTGCATGGGTAATGGCTACATGAGGTTGTTTGATTGTTAATGCCATTAAGTTCCGGTTGTTGGGTCCAATATTAAAACAAAGCAATTATGGTTGCTTCAACTATCTTTTAGTTTATATTGTCATTGTAATCTTTATTTCAAGAGTCAATAAAATCATTAGCCATTATTTTCTACACATAGGAGTCAATCTACAACACTAAATTTTAGGAAAAATAATAATTACTAATGGTAAAAAAAAAAAAATAGACATAGAAAATAAAACTATTTATAAGGATCAATTTTAAAACAAATAAATAACTAGAGACTATACTTGCCCCATAAATACATACTATCCAAGGCAAAAATGTGCTTTCAACCAGGATGTTCATGTCCAAGCATGCATATCACTTGATTTCTTCTGTTTCTTCTTTTTTTGTTTTTCTTCTCTTGTCTTTAACCTTTTATCTTAATGCATGCTTTGAATGTTCTGCATAGTGTTAAATCATCACTTATCTCAAAAGTTTAAGCTGATAGGAAGAGGTAAATTTAATCACTTAGGCTCCATCTGGTTTGCGAAATGAGTATTTTATTAGAAAAATGAATAGGTATTATTGGGAATAGTACAAGTCTAAAAGAAAATTTTGGAGTTGTAAAAAGAAAAAAGCAATATACTTGCACCTCCTCGCAAGATATGCCTATATATGTAGCTTAGAAGTTTAAAATTTATTAATTACTTGCTGCGTATAAAAATAAAAATAAAAATCTTTTACCCTTTTTTTTCTCTTGAAAGTTGCTTGGTACATAAGGGTAGAATTCAGCAAATGAGAATCTTTTTTATTTTTCTCAATGAAGTTGCTTGGCACAAAGAGGTGGAATTTGGCAAATGCAAATCTTTTGCCTTCTTTCTTTCTTTCTTTCTTTCCTTGAAGTTGCTTGGCACAAAGGAGTGGAATTTTGCAAATGCAAATCTCTTACATTTTTTTTTTCCTTTTTCTTTTTGTTGAAAGTTGCTTGGCACAAAGAGGTGGAATTTGGCAAATGCAAATCTTTTGCTTTTTTTGTTTTTTTTCTCCTTGAAGTTGCTTGGCACAAAGGGGTGGAATTTAGTCACTACAAATCTTTTGCTTTTTTCTCCTTGAAGTTAGGGGTGGGCAAATTAACCGTTACCGATTAACCGACCGATTACCGATATTAACCGAACCGATATAACCGTTACCGTTAGTTATCGGTCGGTAATCGGTTAAAAAATTTATACCGATAATCTTATCGGTCGGTAATCGGTCGGTTAAAATTTTATTATCGGTTAACCGATATGACCGATATGACTGATAAGTATTTTTAATTTTTAATTTTTTTTTAATTTTATATTTTTTACTATTTTGATTTTGATTTTATAATATAAAAAAGATGTAGTGGATCATTATAAAAAAAGATTTAATAAGCTAGTTTAGCCATATATATTTAGACTCCCAAAAGGGCCAAAACAACCAATTTTTAATAAGTTATTTTAGGCTTTAACCCAACAAAAAGTATTTGAGTTCTCAAAATAACTAATTTCTGGCCCCATTAACAACTAGTAAAAAGCTCAATAAAAAGTTAACAAAAACCGGTTTAACCGGCCGATTTAACCGATTACCGATATGACCGATTAACCGATTAACCGATAGCTTATCGGTCGGTAATCGGTCAAGAATCGATTAACCGATAGCTTATCGGTCAATAACCGATAAACCTATTAACCGGACCGATATGACCGATACCCAACCCTACTTGAAGTTGCTTGGCACGTAGGGGTGCTGGAATTCAGAAAATATAGTTGAGTTCATGAATTTTGACAATATATAGAAGGATAAGATGTGAGATAGATACACCATGGAATTATCGGAAAGAAATAGAAAACAATTACGCGCGTTTGTACGAAACTAATTAATTAATTTGAGAGTTGTCAATATATACGGCTCAACAAATATAAAGGTATAATCTTTTCCTTATAATAAGCAAGCGCCACGATAATCATATAAAATGAAGATATTTAAAAAAAATTTAAAAAAAACGGAGAATGAAAGATATAGAAGTTGAAAATATAAATTTGGAGTTGTAAAAAGAAAAAAGCTGCAGTCAAAATCAGAATATGCTTAATTGCACCTCAGATATGTGTATATACGTAGCTTACAAGTTTAGAATTTTATTATAGAAAAATGTTGGAATTGAATAATTATTCCAATTTTTTAGTTTGGTAGCAATACATATTTCACAATTGGAATTGAACCAAAATTACTAAAAAGTCCATTTAATTTCTAATTTTTCCAAAACTCAAATTAAAAATAAAAATAAAAATAAAAGATTGAACCTGTGGTGGCTGGGTTCATCAGAAAGTTGAAGCCCACAGTTGCCGAAATATCAAATTGAAAATCAACCCAACCTATGCCATTTATTTATTTTCATTTATATTTTCGGCCGATCAGTTCATTTTGAGATGATCCATAGCTGCAAGGTTGAAACCAAGTGTATTTTTGCATTCCTGAAAGAAATTTAACCATCATCTTGTCAAGGATGCATCTTTGGATATGATTTAAGACACATCAATTACATTCATGATATGATTAAAGATTTTAAGAAAAATTCCTCATATATACCCTCCTCAAATTACCACCTAATTGATAATGTATTTTTTAAAACTTTAAATTGAGACAATGCCCTCCTAAACTCTTTTTATTCTTTTTCTCTTTTTCAACTCGGAGTTACTTGGCAGTTGGCACAAGGGATGGAATTCTGCAGATGCCAATCTTTTGCTTCTTTTTTTCTCCTTGAAGTTGCTTGGCAGGAAGGGGTGGAATTCGGCAAATGCATATATTTTGCTTTTTTCCGCTATTATCACAAATCTCAGACGGCTATCTGAATCTTGGGACCTAATTTGACCTCCCTCGATCTAGACGACCAATTAAACAGCTAGCTAGCTCCCACTCAACAATTACCTCTCCGTTGTGTGCGCGTGTGGAAGCGAGAGATGGAGATGCAACTTTTTCTAAGGGAGAGCTTGCCACAGTATCAGTCCTACCACAAAAGCGGCGATGATTGGCATCGAATCAAGTTGGTAGAAGAGCTGAAAAACGAGGGCAAGGAGGAATTCGTTTGTAATAATTGCAACGAACCTGTCGTATTGGGTCCCGCTTTCAAATGCAGCGTCTGCCGATATCTGATTCATTTATCATGCGGGCGATGGGGAGATCCCCGGGATTCAACCATTTATTTTCATTTCGGTCGTAGGCATGATGAGTTGATGTTAACAGAAGAGCTGAAAAATGATGGCAAGGAGGGAGTTGTTTGCCTCTTGTGCGATGAGCAAGCAGAGGGTCCCGGATACAAATGCTCTGCCTCGGAATGCAACTTTCGGTTCCACAAATCATGCGCCCAGCTGCCCCGCCAGATGCACCACCCTTCGCACTCAAACCACATCCTTATTCTTGAGCAGCCAAGGGGACATTCCAGTCAGTGTAATGTTTGCGGTAAATGGTGTTGTAGAAGCCTCTTTTACCGTTGCAATGAGTGTGATTTCAACATTGACATCACATGTGCTACCCGCACGCTAATTACTACTACTGAAGACTGCCAACACGCATTCGTCCCATCCCTTAAGAAGATCCACTTCACTTGTGAAGCCTGTGGTCGAGAAGGCATGGACTTCGCCTCCTTATGTACCATTTGTCGGCTCTTTATTCACTCCAGATGTGCAGGATTTTCACGCACCATTAATATTTCAAGACACAATCATGCCCTGACTCTTACCTATTCCCTTCATCGTCAAGTCAAGGATTTCAACGACGTAGTTTGTAAATTATGTGGTCAAAAGGTGAAGACAGAGTGCGCAGCTTTCTGTTGTCAAAAATGTGATTTTGTGACACATTTATATTGTGCAGAGCGATACAGATTCATGGGTGAAGATACCGAGTCGCTGTCTGAGAAATCTGTTGATAATATGGAGAAGATCCACCCAAGTGAGATACAACATTTCAGTCATCCACATAATTTAATTCTTAGCCATGATGAGGTCCTCAATGGTACGCTTTGTGATGGTTGTATGCATTTTATAATCTCGGCTCCGTTCTACAATTGTACTCGATGCAACTTTTTTCTTCATACTACATGTGCTCAACTACCAAAAGAGAAGAGACACATAATTCATCCTCATAGGCTCACCTTCCTCCCACATGCACCTAGCAGCGATGGAGTATTCACTTGTGGCGCTTGTGGCCATTCTTGCCACGGCTTTGTCTATAGATGTGACGTGTGTAACTACCACCTTGATGCACAATGTAGTTCAATTCTGGAAATCTTGAAACATGAAAGTCACCAACACTCCCTCTTCCTTGCTGTAAGTTCCGATAAAAACTGCAATGCTTGTGGTCATGGTTACAAGCATCCCAAATATCCTGGGGTATTTGTATGCACTGCTTGCGATTTTGCTTTAGGTTTTGAATGTGCAACAACTCTTCCACTCGTAGCTAGGCACAGATATGACGAGCATCCCCTTGCACTCACCTACGTTGTTGAAGACAAATCCAAAGAATATTATTGTTTGGTTTGCGAGGAAGAAATGGATCCAAAATATTGGTTTTATTATTGTGCAAAATGTGAATTTCCTGCTCATCGTCAATGTATTTTAGGGAAATATCCATACATCAAGTTTGGAAGTACTTACGAAGATAAAAATCACCGGCATCCTATCACATTTGTTCGAAAGACTGAGTCCTCCCCTCCATGTGATGCTTGTGGCAAGACTTTTGACGGCATGGCCCTTGAATGCACTCAATGCAAGTTCAATGTCCACGGCATGAATTCCGAGTGTATGCAAAAAATAAGTAATGAAGTGCTACATCCATAACAATGCAGGGTTGTGCGGATAATGGCTACACGAGGTAGTTTGGTTGTTGAGTCCAATAAGTTCCAGTTGTTGGGTCCAATAAAGCTAAGCAATTGATATTGCTTCAGCTATCGTTTAGTTTATCCCTTTAGGAGTAGTTCATTTGGGTCGGGAGTTTGTCTCGACGTCCGATGAGAACAATCGTGAGTGGCTTTTAAGTTGAATTTGTCTTTTATTTCTACTGCTATTGTAATCTTTATTTCAAGAGTTAATAAAATAATCAGCCATTATTTTCCACACATAGGAGTCAATCTACATCGCTAAATTGAAGGAAAAAAATAATAATTACTAATCACCAAAAAAAAAAAAAAACACGTACAAAAGAGAAAAACTGTTTATACGGATCAATCTTAAAACAAATAAATAACAAAAGACTATACTTGGATCAAAATTTAATTTCCCACCAATACATACTATCCAATGCATGCAGAAATGTGCTTTCAACCAAGATGTTTGACTCCAATCTTGTTGCTTTCACAGAGTCACAGTTCAGCCGAGGATGATATTGTATTTCAAGGAATATGGAACTTTGTCTTGCCCCAAAATCATGTCCAAGCATGCATATCACTTTGATTTCTTTTGTTTCTTCTTTTTCTGTTTTTCTTCTCTCGTCTCAAACCTTTCATCTAAACGTTTTGAATATCGTGCACGGATCTCTAGTAACTTTGATTTTGCATCTCCAAAGAGTTCATCAGAAATTGAAACCCTCAGTTGCTGAAATATCAAATTGGAAAATCAACCTATGCCATTTATTTATTTCTTTTCACTTATATTTTAGGCCAAGCAGCTCATTTTGAATACAATAGGCAAGAGACAATAAACAAATACACGAACCTTGACATGATCCATAGCTGCAAGGTTGAAACCAATTCTATCTTTGCATTCCTGATAGAAATTCAACCATCATTTTGTCAAGGATACACCTTAAGTTTCTCTGTTTTTCTTATCATATCATACATAATAATACCGAATCAATAAATATAAATATAAATATAATTAAACAATAACAAACATCACCTCCCATCTCCACACTTAATGCATGTTACTCATGTTAGTTATATGTACACCAGTTTTGGTGTTCTTGTTGCATATATCTTAAATGGCTATATAATGTTTTTTTTCTCCTTGTTTTGGCCGGGTGACCAGTTACATGTCAAGTTAGGAGTAAATTTAGTCGGTTAATACAAAGTGATGAGAGGCTTTAATGTTTATTAAACCATTGAAAGAAATCTTGACATTAAGATTAGTAAAGTAATGGTGTTAGTAACCATGCTGGACTAGGGCAAGGCAAGAAGAAACACTTGTTTACGATGGATTTCCTGTTCGGCTCGGTCTATGCATCAGACAAAACAGTATAGTTATACCCTACAGACTAACGACTACAAATTGGAACTTAATGAATTACATATTTTACACCAACAAAGATTGACCAAGACACTGTAATATGGAGATTGGCAAACCCACAGACAAGTTAGTTCAAGCCCTTCACCTAACATGTGTAATAAAATGCAGATTAAACATATAATTTCTAATTGTATAAATACTAAAAACAACATTCACCTTGTAAAACTTTTTTTTTACAAAACTCTAAGCCTATGATTACCTTGAGTGTTGCATACAGCTTGTCCTTAAGAACTGTCAACATGGGTCTAGCAGCTGGGGTAGTAACCAACTGATTATGATGTGTCTGCAGTAGCACTGTAGAAGCCCTGCAAACAAGCTCAATCTGCAAAAGAGACTGCAATTAATAGGATTACATCAACAAATAAAGTTTAGGTACATATGGCAAAAATAAAGCCTATTCTCTTCCAAGTGCCTTCCAATCTTTGAATTGTTTTTTCTTGGGATTTGTTAATGACTCTTTGCTTTTTTTCTTTTCTTGATATGATAAGTACTTTTTAGGAGGAACTTCACTTACCCTTTGATCTAGAGTAGACTGACTCACGGCCACGCAGTGGGTCGTTTTCATTTTTTTTGCATTTTTTATTTTTATTTTCACTTTTTGAAATAAATTAAAAATTTTAATTTTTTTAAAATCTAAGGTCATGGTTGTACTTTTAGAAATTTTATAGGAGTAGAACAGAAAAACTTTTATACGCTAGCTGTTTAAGTTAAAGAAAAAATCAAATGGTAGGAGTGATTGAAAGGGGCTGATAAATCATAACTCCACATTGCAAATTTTTTAAGTTTATGGGAGACAATGAAAAAAGCGTAGTAGTGAAGTTTCCCCTGATTTTTATTTGACAAAACAGGGGTGAGAATAATGATTACAATGACGAAGAATGATGCTAAAATTGAAAATAGAGGCACACTCACGCAAACAAACAATGAAAAAAATTGATATGAAACCGAAAGGGATAATACATTACAGATGATAATCTATTAAAATGCTAATCATATTAACATTTACAAGAATGTAAAACCTATATATATATATATATATATGCCAATGTTTCGGCAGCTTTACAAGGCAGATAAGCCTACCTTATCAAGATGTGAAGTCCAATCCTTCAAGTAAGACATAAGCTTCAAAGCATCAGAAAACGGTAAAGCCTGCACAGGAAGACACTTGCAGTTAAACTTCTCATGTTAATGATCTAGGCATAAAAGAGGAATCCTAACCAAACCAAGCATAATTGCACAATAACATCTAGTGGCACATGGAATATAAAGATCCATTTTCTGTCCACTTACAGAGTCATCTAACTTTCAGGGGCAAGATCCAAAGTTATTATTTTTTTCAACTTTTACTTTGTTGGATAAGCAAAGAAGGTTACAAAAACTAATTGATCTTTAAGCAACAAAAGGTGCACTGGAATTCTCTTTCGACATCAGTTTTGGAGAAAACTATTGTTCTTTTAAAAAAATATATATATCCAAGATTTCACGAGCCAAAAAAAACTTGTGAGAAGTATACAAAATCAGACGGTGGAAGTATCACGTGTTCCAGGTTAAGATAAGGTAGAAGAACTACAGCTGATTTTGCCCAACTAGGAGATCTTAAGTTGGATGTCAAGAATCACGGTTGTATGATAAACCCCTTCCATATAAAATGATAGATGCTTTAGTACAACTGATTTGCATTGATTAACTTAGTTCCTGACTTCACTATATGAGAACAACAGGATATTCATGCTGCTAACTTACCATCAATGTCTGCTCCAAATCACTAGTGTGAACATTAGAAAATGCACGGAGAACATAATCAGATGGTGAGAGCCCGAGCATAATAATATTTGGTTGGAATTCCGTAACTTTTGCTCCGGTTTTCTCCTCCTGAATGTTAAAAGGCCAATCAAGTCAATACAAATATTTATGAATCTGAGATCCCGTTACAGATAATATCCCATGAGATTAAGTCACCAGAATGATACATCCCTCTCAAATAAATTTCTTGGGTGGGAGGGGTTGGGTAGGGGGTTGTGTGTGCGTTTGTGTGTTCATGTATCCAGTAAAGATGCCACTTATCCAACAAAAAAAATTGCAGCAAAAAATTGGGTAAAGTTTTTGTTACAACTTCCTGCATAGTTTAAAATCACACCAAAAAAGCAGTGTTGGCAAAAGCACAAAATTTGGACCTCTGCAAAACGTATTTTTGTCAAATAAATGGATCCAAAAGACATTTTTCTCTGTCACCAAATGCTCAATATGGGTAGGCCCCACCCAAAAATCGCTTTGCGCCCTCCAAGAAATGGAAACAAACAGATACATGGACACATCAGTTAGACCAAATTGGAACAATAATGGAAACTAAATTTACCTCATGTTCAGCAATACGCTTCATTTCTACCTCCGCCATGTCTAGTGCATCAATAATTCTGTCAGTTGCTGTAAGGGTTTCCTGAGTCTTCTTTCCTGCTAAGGCCACAGCCCCCTCCTCGGGGACTTCTTCCTTGGGCATGTACCTGTTTTCAAATGCATTGTCAAGGTCAGACTCGAACATCTCTTCCAACCTTTTTTCTTTCTCTTCCTGCAGGTTCAAATTGCACATTTTGTTTGGTTAAACATTAGTCACAAAAATTGGCGTATCTGAATTAAGGGTTCTATTATTCCTTTTAATTAAATGAAACAATTTTAGAACCAAAGTAAAAACAAGAAGTAAATACCTCAATGAAAAACGGTTCGTCAGTACGATCCCAACGACGTATGGATTGGTCATAAGATCCAGTGACAATGAAATCACCCCGATTGCTGATTGCAAGACAACAAATACCCGCATGATGTCCCTTAAGAGTTAAAAGCAACTCAAATTTATCCGCATCCCAGTATTTGACTAGGCGATCTTTCCCCACACTGAACATGTAATGGGTATTTCGTACAAATTGCACTGCCATGACACTGCCATGTAAAAAGCTCATCAGAATTGTTTTATAAGACTTATGCAAGTGCTAAATATACATCTTTTTACATTTAATTTTATCAAGTGCAGCACCTATCAGCATGAGCGAAAATGGACTTATGGCAGTCACCAAAATCCAAACCCCAAATTTTCAAATTTTTGTCTGAAGAGCCAGTCACCAACAGATCACCATCAGATGAAATATCCATGCATAGTACAGGTAACATGTGACCATATAAGGTAAGAAACAATTTGAGTGAATCCATAAAGTAAACCTGCAAAGGGCATAGATAAATGCATCAGAATAAAGTATCCGACACCAAAGCAAATAGAATCAACATTAGTCCATCAACCATTTAGTCCAATATTCCTCCTTGTTGTCTTTGTTTAGAAATGGCAATGATTCACCAATGATTGAACACTCTAAAGCTGTGCCTTAAATTAGAGAACAAGAACTACATATCCCTTACAAATATTTTGTAATTTACTCGTTTGGACTTATCACTCACACCTTGAATGTGTAGAAGATTGTATCTTCACGCTAACACATTGTCTTCCATTTGTACAAGATATGGTTGGCAAGTGGCTAGTACATGTGATACCTTTGATCAAAGTTGTTCACTTATAAATTTCAAGTAGCAAGTCATGATACACAACTGGCTTCATTTAGTAAGCTTTCAACAATTTTATCTAATCTTGATGGGTATCCCAGAAATCCAACACAACCATAGAGATGGGAAAGTTTAAATGCATATTTCACAGAACTAGAAAACTCTATAGGTCCCTCCTCCAAATGGTTTTTGGTCCAGTCTATCATAACCCTCAGTCAACTTGAAAAGCAGATAACTCTCTTCCTTAGGCTTCTTGGAGACAACTACAATGATCCCTCAATTACCAATTAGCAAGAATCTTATACATGGAACCTATCAAACCAAACAATGAAACAAAACCAAAACGTATAAGGTTGAGTTGGTCACACCTGCACTGTACAATCCGAGACTGCAGCAGCAACATATTTAGCATCAGGGCTTACTGCAACCACAAGAACATCACCATTCACCTTCTTAACGTTCACATTTGAAATTGTTAGGGACTTAGTATCCTGCAAAACAAACAGAGACAACATAACCCTTTATAAGAAAATCAATTTGATTAGAACGCGCAAAATGACGCAAGCCAATATACAAAACGTATACAAGAGAAAACGAACACAAGACCATAAAATTCGTAAAGCTAGAAAAGCAAGGGTATTCGTCAAATAAATCATCTATCATAAAAATCCAGATGTTAAATCATAAGATCTAAACCTTTAAAAAAAATTGCAACAGAATGACACTTTCAAGTGTGGGACTGATTACATCCATAGATATTTTCCCTACTTTGTTGAAATGACACGACCATTTACAAGCACCCAGAGCAGATCACCTGTGTTCACATGTTATCAGAGATATCCATGAATTTCAGAAAAACGGAGAAGGCATCAAAGGGTTTACTTTTTCAAATGAGCCTTAATAGAAAGTAGAAGGTCCCTCGTCATTATCACTTAACAATATTATGCTGGAAATAATAGGACCTTTTTTATAATTACAATATTTTTTTTCATAAAAAGGAGTTTCAACTTGGACAAACATCCTAAATAGATAATGAGGTACAATACAAAACTTAGACATGTTAAGAGTAGAACGTAGAACATACTTGACCAGATTTTTGTTCAATTTGGTATTCCCATAACTTAATATGATGATCCGCACTTCCTGTGACAAAACCATTTTCGTTTGGAATCGCTGCAATTGACCAAACAGTTTTACTGTGAGCTTCCACTGCTTCAAGGCACATCCCACTCCCAATGTCAATAATTTCCACACTTCCTTTTTTAGTACCAACAAGTGCATACTTGTTCTGAGGAATAATTAAACCACATTGTCCATACCCAGACTCAATAGTTCGGAGGCAAGAACCATTACTTGGATTCCAAATCTTTACTATCTTGTCACTAGTTGACATCAAAAGAGAGTTGTCTGAACTAAGTGTTACACTTGTGACAAATGAACGGTGTCCTTGGAGCTTCACAGCAAGTGCTTTTGAGGAACCATTGCTTTCAATGGAATAAAATTTCAATAGATTGTTGTTCAAAGACACCGCTAAAGTAGCCAACAAATTCTTTGGAGTAACTGGACAGAACGAAATGGAGCATATTTTTTTGCTAGCTCGAACAATATGAAAAAGCTTAAAAACATCAGCGGCAGTAACCAAGGGAGCATTTCTTTCCTCTCCAGTGCCATGATTTGTATGGCCATTTTCTATTACCCCAGCTTCTCCTTTTGCAGATTCTTTGTCTCTCTTCCGATGAAGCCTACGTTTTGCTTTACGCTTTGCTTTAGCCTCATCCAATATGCTAAATATCTCAATTGTTTTTCCCGCAACTTGGCAAGCCAGCAAATTTCCTGATTTGTTGAATATCACAGTTGAGACTCTATCATGGCTTTGTCGTTTAATTTCTCCAAATGACTGCAAAATATTCCATTTATTTTGAGTAGATGAATCTCCATTGCCGACAACTTCGGTTTCATCCATAATTGTGTAAAATCGAAGTTCCACATCTGCAGACCCACTGACCAGAAATCTTTCTTCCGGATCAACGTCTATGGACCATATTTCACTATGATGATCACTTACTATTTGCATACACCGCTTGGTTTCAATATCCCACACTCTCAATAACTTGTCTTTGGAGGAACTAACAAGTTTTTTATCAAAATCTAAGAAAACGAGATCAGTTACCTACAATAAGTGAAAGCAAATAAACGATAATCACAATTTATATAGAGTGCAAGATAGATAAATAAATAAAAACAATACGGATAAGCAAGCTAAGCGCTTTAATGATAAACCTGGTCAGAATGCCCAAGAAGGCGATACAAGCCTTTCTCGCCAACCACATCCCATAATATTATATCGTTATCCTTGCCTTTGCCTCCAGAGGCAAGTAAAGATCCAAGCTTATTGTATCGAAGCGCAGTCACAGCCCCTTTATGTCCTTCCAATTTGGTCTCACAATTTCCATTTTCGCTATCCCAAATTCTTATGATACCATCTGCATACCCACTTGCAATCTGCAATCAAAAAATCTTCCTCTTACATTAACCGAGCACATAATGTATCAATTCAGAATTAGAGAATTTGGCACTAACACCGTATTTTAAAAATAGCAAACAATAAGCAAAAAGCATTGAATTCATAGGCTCCAAACTCAATATTTTCATGTTAGCTATTACCTTTCCATAGCTCATTTGTTATCAACCAAAAAAGAAAACCATTTTCCTTCTTTTTTTTTTTTTTTTTTTTTTGCAGGAATGAAATTGAACTTTTAGAATATTAAATTCTAAATTCTCAATATCGGAACCCAGTATGGAATTATGAGGGACTTAGATGTTAGAATCTCAGAATAAGTATAAAATATATGTTGGGGAAGAAATCATTCGCGATACCAAAAAAACTGCAAGTTTTTTCACTAAAAATCCTGGAAAACAGTATTAGAACCAATACACAGCGTAAGTATATCATTATTAAAACTTAAACCTTAGTATCTCATTTTACAGACTTCAAAACATTCAAAACTAAAAGAAAAATATTTAAAGAACTTTATTTTCTTCTCTTTGGTTTTCTTAGCGTCAATTTCTCGGCAACCAAACCAATGCCAAGGAAAAAGAAAAAAGCTGTCACCAGAGAAGAAGAAGGCGAAGAGGCAATGGAGGTGACGGGGACAGAAGCTTCAGGAGAGGCGGGCGAAGGGGCTAGGGTTTTGGTGCAGAGTCCCTGCCGCACGTGCCACACGCCCACCTTCTCCAGCGCCGGAGCCAGCAGGTGCTTCCCAGAGCTGTCGTACGCGATATTAGCCTCACGGGATACAATGACTCCGAAGGCCGCTGCCGGCTCGTACCTAAGATACGACTTCACCATCGCTGCTAAGCTGCTATGGCGGGTATTGGTTTTCGCTGCCTCTGTGAGGTTTAAGGGTTTAAGTTTAACCGTTTAACGTCAAACGTGGGCCTTTAGGTCAATTGATAGACTAGAAAGCCCAGCCCAAATTAAGTTTGTCGAATGTTATAGGTTTTGGTAGTAAAATGATAGTAACAAATATAGTGTAATAATACATGTTCAAAAAAAGCCAAACTTTTGAACGAAGAAATTACATAAAAAGGAAATCAAACCGCATTTGCTTCACTTATTTGAAGTTTTATATCCAAACCCTTTCTATATTTAGTCCCAACAAAATTAATAGTTCTTTATATCTTACTCAAATCCTTAAATTATCATTCTTATTGAAAGCACAATTTGGTTGAGAGAGAGAATATGATGCCTAAAGATATTGGTCACTTGTTGATCCTATATAAAATAAAAAATATAAAAATAAAATTAAAATTTGGTGGCCCAACCACCCCCAAATTATTCTTTTTATTTGTAGTTTTATTTCTTGCTTCTTTTTTTAATTTTAATAATTATAGTTTATATTTGATTATTATATATGACACGTGTCACAATATAATTAGTATTGATATGACACTTGACGGTTTTCCTTAAAAATTTGGATATAAGTTGGATGCATGAGCCTTTTTGTGTTTTTGGCTTACCACACAAAGTTTTCAGGCACTTTTTATATCACAGTAAGCTAATTATAATTATGGAAACCATTTTGACCGATTTTGTATTGCTCCCTTTTCCTTTTGTTTTTTTTTTTTTTTTTTTTTAAGGTATTCATCATAGTTGTCTATCTATAATATAATATACAGGATTTGATTATCTTTTCTAGCCTACCACAACCATCATATTTTACCTCTAAATAGACCATGCAATATAATTGTATCATCTAGTCATTTAATAAAAAGGTATTTACATCGGGCTCTTTTCAATGATAGATGTGGGCTTTTAAAGCTGAACTAACTAAAATCTTTGTGTTCTATATATATTTTTCATGTGTTCTTCTTCCACTTCTCAGCATATCTTATTTATTTTATTATTTTAAAAATGATCCAAGTGTAGCTTCTCTAAGCTCCATCTAAGCAAAATATAAAAATATAAATGAAAGGCACAAAAATAAACAAACAAACAAACAATTAATACTAAAACAACTGGTATAACCTCATTCCACCAGCAAAATGAGAACTTTCTATAGTGGCCGGCTTTCACTTTTTCTCTGGTGGCATAGGCACTTAGCCTCACATCCGGTGGAGTGCCAAAGCCCATCACTTATCTCTCATAAGATTAGCCCATTTGGCATGCCAAACCCTCTCATGACTTATATTTTACAAGAATGATTAAAAAACAAACCACCTAAAACTCAATTAGAGTACATTTGATCTATGATTTTGTATTATAAACATGTATTTTTATACAAAATCGTTGAAAGTGTCCAGCTTGACAGCACGTTGAAAACGAAATGGTAGTTTCAAACAGGTAAAGAAGTGCATTTAAGAGCGATTTGAAAAAGTATGTTTGATTACTAAACATTTAAAAATGTGTTTTAAAGTGTGTACTTACCGCATGTTTTGAAACCATTAAATCAAATTGACGGTGTTTTAATTTTTTTAAAAAACAAATTAAGAAGCTTATTTTGATTATTATACTTTTACCGCACTAGCCCAAAAAAATAAAAAATAAAAAATAAAAAAATTGAGTGATGTATAGACAACATATGGAAAATAATCTTTTCAAAAGTCAACAACTAGAGGTACTACCCATTAAATTTATACATGCAATCTGATATATATACATCAAGCAGCACGTACCCTTTATATAAGGATAATACTACTTTAATTTAATTTGGTGTTATTTTTCACAAGCCCTTTGTAATATTGGACCTTCTTTTCACAAGAAATACAAGTATATATATAGTCAGCTAATCAGGCCGGCTCAATGTTTTATGAGGCCTTAGGCGAAACTTTTAAATGTGACCTTATTTTTTTTTAATCAAAATCCACCAAAAAAATTGACAAAAACTCACAAGAAAATCAAGCACAAAAATAAACATTACAAATATATATATCAATTTTTTTTTATGAATCCTTACCTCATTGATATACCTATTTCAATTCAAACAATACCCACACAAAAAAAAAAAAAAAAAAAAAAAGTCAAAAAACCATAAAAACCCACAAGAAAAAGCCTATACACCTTTTTAAGTATAATGATATTTGCTTTTATAGGTTAATTGGTCTTATTTTAACGTAGGCTTATTATATTGGAGCTTATTAATTAAATTGAGGCCTTTTTTTTTAAATTACTTACTTATCATGATTAGAGCCCTTAAGTTTTTATTAAAAAAATAAAAAAATAAAAAAATAAAAATTGGGGCCTTATTAACAAAAATGGGCCATAATTTTTTTTTTATTTTTATTTTTTAAAAAAATGGGCAATTTTTTTTTTTTTTTTTTTTGGCCTTATTAATCCAGGGACCCTAAGCGAGCGCCTTACTCGCCTAGTGGTCGAGCCGGCCCTGAGCTAATTGTTAATCAACCTATTTAATTACTATCATGTCGTATACATTCATAGGCCTCCGGACGATCGATAACTTTCCTGTCCATGTTCATGATCGACATCTTTTTAATTTCTTGGTAGAAATTTTGATAATGCATGTGATCACTGTTTTCTGGTCTGAAATGATGATGAATTGTATATATATATATATAAACAACTTTCTCACTTCCTATGACGTCTATCATACGCACGTACCTCACATTTTGTGGGTTCGTGGGGTTTTCAGGCCAGACATGGATGGCGGCACATATATGTGTGCTTCCAGCAATATGGCGGACAGAAATTATATCAACCTTGAAGTTAAATTTGCTGGTTTTGGTCTTCAAGCCATGATTCATGGGGGCACCTGTTACAATTTATATGGTTGGTGACGACTGTAAAGATCTAGCTTCTAGCTAGCATGTACATTGACAAGCTCCACAACTAGCTACATCCATGATCCATATCTAAGTTTAAAGTCTCTTCTCAATGATGATAATTAATTAATTATTGAGAAGAGAGAGATCAATAAAAGATATTTCCAGGGAACCTTTTAGACATATATATATGCCTCAATGACAAGAAATTGTAACCATAAAGAAAGAATTGAAGCATCATATAATTTTTTTTTGACATGTCCACATAAGAGGAGATGGGGATTTGAACTAGTGACCTCCGCTTCATTAAGCGTGATCCTAGCTGATTGAACTACCTCTTGGAGACCATCATATAATATTTTTGGACAGCAAATAAATGTTACAAGATGAGCTGAAAGAGAAAGAGAGAGAGAGAGAGAGAGTTGGCCAGGTGTGCCAATGAGAAAGAAACAAAAGCATTTTCGAGAGAAGCTTTGTATATATATATATATATACATATGGGCCAATAACAGACAAGGTTGTCTTGAGAATATATACTACAAAATTAACCATCCTCGTCATTTGATATTCTAATTATCTTCGATCTACTTAATTAGCTTACTATACATATATATCACTATCTATATACAGAAGAGATCGATATGTAGAGAGACAGAGACAGAGAAAGAGAAGATTTTGGAAACAAAACAAAAATAGTGAAACGAAGAAGAAAATTGAGTCGGTGGTGGGAATGGCCGGTCGATGGTCGGTGGCAATTAGGTGATCAACTTGGAGAATTCGAAAGTGACAACATTTATATATATATATATGTGTGGCCGCCAATATAATTCGTAATTAACCGACCTATATATTCTTAATTAGTTTTGTTATATCAATTTGTATGAAAATAATTAATAACGAGCTATTGAAGAAGCTTTGGTCTATCGATCTCAGCTGTCCTAGTCACAGCCCCACCGGCCAATTTTGCTCTCAATGTGTATATATATATATATAATATACCCATGTGCTTGTGTCACCCGTAGCTTTCGATGAAAGTGGGCAGCATCGAAATGAATAGACAAGACACTATATAGTTAGGTACGCAGGTACCATATAAAAATTGGTGTGGGAGGAAAGTAAAGCAATTGTAGGTAGCATATTGAGTATTGAGTGATGAGGCAAAATTTGGACTTGCAAAGGATAAATTCCATGAGTAAATTAATGTACGTCATAAAAGGTGAAGCATCAATATTGTGGCCCCAAACTTGCTAGCATAGATGGTAGACTATGACCAACCTCACCCTCTAGACCTTTTTTTTCACAAATTTGTTTTTATCTAAATTGAGAGCTACATGGGGTACGTACGTAGCTTGTTCAACATTAAATAAGCCATAATTTATGAATTCATAAGGATAAACTGCGTGCGTGCGGAGTCAATGAAATTGGAGTTGAAATAAACAAATAAAACAAATTGTAGAGTATGATATGGACCAATTCACTAGCTAGCTAGTGGCACACTTTAGACTTTAGAGGGCATCGGGGTCATTCAACTCTTCACCCGAGTGAAGCCCATTGTAGACCCTTCGACCCTCAAATTGTGGCTCAAGGGTCAAATGTTCATTTGATTCCTCAATCAATTAAGTGTCTCATTGAGAAATCCTTGCTCTCCTACCACGTCGTCTTAACGACCAACAATGAAACAACTTTGACAATTGCTTGCAGAACAAAATATTTGTTTGGCACTAGCTAGCTAGCTAGGAGTAGTGCCATCCGGTCATCCAACACTCTTAAATTCTGCTTCTTTCTTTCTTTCTTTCTTTTTTAATATAAAAAATATGTAGTAGCTACATTTTTATGTGCTAATATTTAAGTTCTAATACTTCAAAATTTGTTTATGAATTCAAAACTAAAACTTAAGGGTAAGAGGTTAACCCTTTAAGGATGGTATCACCCTAAAGACATTCAGTTATCCTAAATTTTTATAAGCTAGTATTTGGATTCTAATATTTCAAAACTTATTTTTAGATTCAAAACTAAAACATAGGAGTGGAATGTTAACTTCTTAGGGATGGTATCACCTTAAAGGGATTTAATCATCATAAATTTGGTGCTAATGCCGCAAAACGCTCTCAATTTTATACAGTTTTATTGATACCAATTTCTGATGAATGATTCATGGAGGCCAACAAATTTAATATATAATTTGATCAAATTCTGATTAATGATTCTCGATTTTAAATTTGGCAAACACTTCCTCTTTTAACCTCTTTTCTCTTCAATTTTAATTTTTTTTTTTTTTTTTTTAAAAAAAAATGGTTGATGCTGGGTGCCTCAATTTGGCAGCCGAAAATCCTTACTTAGCTAGCTATATATGTACCATCAACCATGTTTAACCCACACGCCATGCAAGGAATTATGTACTAATTACAAGATCGATGCTCCCCAACAAGCTAATGTCGTATGGTCCAAGTTGTTACGATCATCTCCCTCCCGCCCCACCTTCCCCTCTTTCTCTCTATAAATACGAGACCATTGTAGCAAGTAGCTAGGTTTCTAAGCCTTCCTTTTTTCCTCTTATTCACACCTTTATTTGCTCATTCTCTGAGAATTGTTCACTGACTTGAACATTAGAGTGTCCCTTATCAGGACCTCTATTTTTTATTTTTGTCTTACCATATGTCTTCTCAGCTGGTCTATTGGCATGTGATTAATTGTATTAATAGTTTGGTGCCGTCTACAAGAGTGGTTTGATGATCATTTATAGTCTTACCATAAATGGAGGATTGACATTGTGAGACTAGCTCCTCTTCTGAGGAGAAAATTAAAGCCCAAGTGACCAATTCGAACTACTCTCCTCTAATTAAATTCTAAAATATTTAATATAAGAGATGGGGTACTAGAAGTATCTCCTAAATGTTGGAAATTGTTCTTGGGTTTGCACACTCGTACAAAAAGAAAAAGTTCGTGGACAATATTTGTATATAATTAACATGGTGGGACACTTTAGATATCATTACGAAGCTCGATTTTTTCCCCCCACATAATGACAAATAGATGGTGGCAAATGATCGACCTTTTTTATTATATGTATTTTAATTTAATCTATCTATTACAGAATTATTTAAATTTTGAGTGTTTTGTGTTTTGAATTGTTTATTTGTTAATATTTTTATTTTATTTTTTTAGAGAAAAGGATAAAACTTTATCAAACAAAGCCAACTAGAAGTATTCTTCTTTGATAAAGGTCCCATTCTTGCGGGCTACAATAATAAAAGGTTTGAGATGATTGTGGACCCATAAAACATTTATTTAATTATCAAATGAAATTTCTTGATATTTAAACTATATATGTATTTCTTTTTCTGTGGCCAGCGAAACACAAGAATAGCTAATGATAAGTCGATAACAATTTGTTCTTATTATTTTTATTTTTTTTTTAAATATGAACTTTCATTGATGAAATTTCACTAGCATCAAATTCTTACATCACTGAGCATACAGCTCTGAAAAATTATAGCCAAAAGCTATGAAAGTTACAAAGTCATAAAAATGACTTCAAGCTTCCGCTAATTAACCCGTGTACAATTACATTTAAGGAATATATCTGCTTCTTGCAGACTAGATCTAAGACATAAGTAGCCAAAATACAAAAACAAAAATAAAAACAACTAAACACTAAAAATCCGGCCATGCGAGTTAAGCCCCCACAACAATCTATTTCATCATCAACTCGAAGGCCAGGACAAAAAATAAAAAAATAAAAAAACAAAAATCCCACAAGCAGCAGAGGAGCACGACATCGTAAACATCTTTTCGGAAAACACGTCTTGGCCTAATAAGACGATCAGATCTAAGGTTGAAGAGACTAAATTTGGATCTAAATCTATAAACTAGATCTAAAGCAATCAGACAAAAAATGGAGACCGAAGGATCCTAAAGAGAAGACACCAAGCATTGCTACCATAAAAGGGGAGGAGAGAAGATCTAGATCTAGATCTAAATCTTCCCTCCTCTTAAAATTCTTCTTAGTGTTGTTTAGAAGAAGAAAAATGAATTTTAGAGAGAAGGTAGAGCCTTTCGTTTTTCCTATTATCCTATAATGTATATTCATGATGTCCCAACAACCCAAAAATTGGCACACGCACCATGTAATATTTTTTTGATGGGATGAGACAACATTTTTATTTTAATATATGTTCTTAATTAAAATAAATAATTCTCACATAAATTCTTAAAAAATATACGTAAAAATTAATCACATGCTTTAAAAGGCAAAACAATCTAATAAACTATATATAGTTTGATTAGGACATGATCGATTACAGTTGCTGTGATAAGCAAATAGCTAGATAAAAATAGGTAAAAGTAAGAGAGCATTGTGACGATGACGAGGAGAATATTTGTGGCCGCCGACGGAGACATGCACTTGCCAGTTGCCATGCCACCACCAAAGGAAGAGTATAAAAATTAAAAAGGCCTCCATCAGGAATAAGCTGCTTCTCATCGATCGGCTGGTGTACGTCTTCTTTAACTCACTTTCTTCGGTAGGACCTAACGTAACGTTAACTTAATTTTAAAAATCCAAAATTCTTCCTCTTGGGAACATGATCTGCATGCGTGCTTCAACCACTTGAATTTGCCTTCTGAAAATTCCTGTACAATTTCTATGTCACTAAGCACCCTAGTTAGCCTATTTACCCTACACAAAATTAGTGAATTATAATTTAAAAGTATCTAATTCGTTTAATTAACATGACTCAAATTTAATACACGATCAAAAATTACCATCTTTCTACGTCCATCTTCCTTGTCTACTCTATCCACTCTCACAAATTTCAGGATGTGCCCCCTTTCTGTATGGGCTCATATTGGAGAGTCGCTTTCATCATAAGCTCTTATTAAAAATGGCAGAGAGATATTGTAGATGGGTCAATGGTTCATTCTTCAAGACCCATAATTTAATCATAAAATTTAACTGGTTGAGACATATGTAATCAATGGCCAATCATGCTTGATAAATTTTTTTATTGCATCACCGGCCAATACAAATCTACTGAGACAATTTTTTTATGAAAGACGGAGACATTTCTTTATTTTTAGGAACCTCCACCGGACACTAAAAATATGTATTGTAATCTAAGGAGACATCTTTTTATTAAGGAAAAAGACATGACTTCTTGTTGTTTATTAGCTGTCTATTAAATCTATGTATTACACTCAGGGATGGAGCCAATTTTTAATTTGGAGAAGGACCAAGGGCCAAAATTTTTTTTGAGAAAGGACCAGTTAGCAAAAAATACCTTAAATTATTATTATTTTTTAGCCTTCAAAATTGTTTTCCTTATAATTTGGGGGGGACCAGGGCCATTGCCGGTCCCCCCTAAATTTGAAACGACATTGTTAATTGATGTAATAGTTTGAGGGAGTATGTGAATTTTTTCCTATAAAAAATCTATGAATTACACAAAGGGAAATAATTGTCTCTATTTTTCAAATCTCTTATTTTTTGTACATACAATTTTTTATTTTTTTTTCATAACAAAAGATTTCACATACTCAAAAAAGATGCATATCTCAATAATCGGAAGAAACAAGAATGGAGGGGTATAGGTGCAATATAGACAACTCATGTGAGAGAATACTCAAGTTTTAACTCGAACAAAAAGTTAGGGCACTTATTTAGAATACTTAGGCATCTACCTGACTAAGTGGGGTTCAAATGTTTTATCGTATGAACGCAATATAGACATCTCATTGCACACGAAAAAAAAAAAAAAGAAAAAAAAAAAAAGAAAAAAAGGGGACTAGTTGGATAAGCTCCCAACTTCTAAACCATTAAAAAGGTTTTGGACACACCAGACAATAATTGGTGGCAGTACCCTTTTAAAGTCACCTAAAAGATGATCACCTTTGAGAGGTACCACCAAAACGAAGGCCGTGGGCCCATGTCTCTATCAACGCTCGGGTCAAACAAATCCTAGGCCTCCAATACGGAGCGTCGTCGTACGTGAGTAACAGCCGATCCGCAAGGCGGCAAGCGACATCTTTAATTATCGCTTCCCTATATACTTAACTTAATTGAAAAATTATAATGATTGTACTTGTCGGGGGCCTAATACAAATGTAAAAAGGTAAAATCCAACCACAAAAAAAGCGAGTCAAATGGTTGAGGAGGTTATAATAATCCAGTGATTATTGTTGGATTATATATCAGTAACAGTAAAGTTATATATTAAAATGATAAAAATAGTTATCAAAATTATTAATTATACAAATAATCCCCTTGTTATAAATTAATTAATTATCAGTAAGCTATTTGTATTTGTGGCGCGGTAGCGGTATACAAAGGCAGGTAAATTTTGAGATTCCCGATTTATTGAATGAGAGCGTAGTTGTTACTGCTCACTCAGCTCGGGATTCGTAACAGTAAAAAAATATTTGATTCAAAAGCGTACACAGAGAAAAGAAAAGCTTCAAAAGTCGCTAACCACCTCCGCGTCTTCAGTCTTCAGACTCTTCACCAATCTTCAACAGCTATGTTCAACTCTCTCCTTTGATGGTATACATACTCTCTCTCTCTCTCTCTCTCTCTCTCTCTCTCTCTCTACCTCTCTACACATGTATATGTGCGTTTATTGTAGAGGCTGTGCTTGTTTTGATTCTCATTTGTGATGTTTCTTGTTTGCGAGGTATGTAGTGGTTTGAAGCTGGTTTCTCTTTGATTTTCTGCTAAGTTTAAGAAATTATTTTCGATGATTTTGGTTTTGAGGATATTCACTACCTTTAGCATAAATTAGCTGAAACATGTGATTCTTTGGGATTCAGATTGAAGAAAGCAGGCTAAAACGAGCGGAAAAATGATTGTGATTTGAAGCCAGTTTTGTTTCTTTTTATTATTATATGCTTGTAGCTTGAGTTCTGGAGTTGAAGCTTTAGTTTTGGAAAATATCCTTGAGTTGAATCCGGTGCCGAAATGGAATGGAAATTACTATAATTTTTTTTTTTCCTGTTTAATAGATCAAAAATAGAAATATTATTTGCCAACTATGTGACAATTTAGGGTTTGGTTGACTGATTTTGTGAAAGATTGGCACCTCTTAATTATCGGATTTGAACTGTCTTGTATCCGCCTGTTAAAATTGAGGACGAGTTTTGGGTCTGCATAAAGAAAAATCTAGAACATGGAAAGGATGGAAGAACACGAGTTAATTTCTTAAAAGGTTTATATTCGGTTCCTGTCTGTATGTTTTTCTCTCAATGGAATAATTGGATTGTGACATTTTCAAAAGAGGTTTCTAACTTGATAGAGTAATTCGAGAATGCCAACTGAAAAGTGGATATGTGCCCTGCTTTTCATATTCGCAGTTAGTTAGCATTTTGATAACTAGTTGCTTCCTTATTATTCTGAGTTACTTCATTTCTGTCTATGCATCTTGTTTGTGCTTTTAACCTCTTCCTTTTGCAAGTCTTGTCTTTTTGGAGGTCATAGTTTAGTTGTATAAATTTTCCAATATATAGGATTCCTATGTAAATTCTTTTGCCTTTTAAGGCTTTATATGTTGCTTCCTTCTTGCTTCAATAAGCTATCTGGTGCTAATAATAAGTTTCTAATCTCTCTTCTGTTAAATAGATCAAAGGAAAAGGAGTTTGAGAGGTTGTTTTTACAGTTCCACTGTAAGATCTTTCTGTGATACCCCATCTTGTCATATGGCTTATGAGAACTTTTAAGACACTTAAAATATTATAAGGAACTGTTTCCTTTTGTCCATTATGCATGTCTGGCCCTGTGGCCATTGTTGATAACGTGGAAGGAACAGTTGCTTGTGCAGAGAGAACAAAATCTCTTGATGCCATTTCCGATAGAGACAGCACATCCATATTAACTAATGGGGAAGTTGATCATACATCTGAAACTGCTGGGTTTAGAGTTGGAGAGCTCTTACTTTCCAGTGGGGAATCATATTCTGGGTCATTGCTTGGCAACACCCCCGAGGGTACGGGAAAGTATGTCTGGTCAGATGGTTGCATATATGAGGGGGAGTGGAGACGGGGGATGAAGCATGGGAATGGAAAACAAAAGTGGCCTTCTGGAGCGGTTTATGAGGGTGAATTTTCAAGTGGTTATATGCATGGTGCAGGGACATATATTGGGTCCGATGGTTTGACCTACAAGGGACGATGGCGGTTTAATGTCAAACATGGATTAGGATATCAAGTTTATCCTAATGGAGATGTCTTTGAAGGCTCTTGGATGCAGGACGCAGCAGAAGGGCCAGGTAAGTATGCATGGGCTAATGGAAATGTTTATCTAGGGAATATGAAAGGTGGGAAAATGTCAGGGAAAGGAACTCTTACTTGGACAAATGGGGACTCATTTGAAGGAAGCTGGTTAAATGGCATGATGCATGGCTTTGGTGCATACACATGGAGTGACGGGGGTTGCTATGTTGGAACTTGGACACGGGGCTTGAAGGATGGAAAAGGATCATTTTATCCAAGAGGTAGCCGACTTCCTGCTGTTCAAGAACTTTACCTCAGTGCTTTGAGGAAAAGAGGGCTGTTGCCAGATTTGAGAAAGCAGAACCTTGCACATATCCATCATGCTGCCTCTGTAGATTTGGGAAATGTTAAGGTCAGTGGAAACCAGAGATCTCGTCGTCATTCATCTGATAAGCTCTCCAAAGGAAGCCTGTTAAATTTAGAGCAATCTCGAAGCAGAAATGTTTCCTTGGAAAGGCGCTGGAGTCTTGAGGTATCTATTGAAAAAGTGATTGGACATGAATCATCATTAGGGTTAACTGATTCTTTGCAAGAAGATGGTGAAAAAGAGGTTGAGACAAATGTGCCAATCCTGGAACGAGAATATATGCAAGGAGTATTAATCAGTGAGCTTGTATTAAATAGTAGTTTTTCACCATCATCTAGAAGAGCAAAACGGCTGCAAAAGAAACTTGCAAAAGAGGTTAAGAGGCCCGGTGAAGCTATCATTAAAGGTCACAGGAGTTATGACCTGATGCTCAGTTTACAGCTTGGAATCAGGTGCTTTTAACGTATTTGGCTGCTGCAATTATACTCTTGATTACATTGCTCTATCCATCTCTCTCTCTCTCTCTCTTAAATTTACTCTGCATGGTTTCCTGATAAAAATATACCTTTAACTTTATTCATTTCTTTTGAAATAAATATATTATTATTCGGTGCAGTAATCTTTTATTCTCTCCCAAGAAAATAATTACAAAAAATAGAGAAAAATGTATGACTCCACAAGAATGGTCAAAGAGCCTCAACATATATCTCCTTCAGTTTGCTTCTCATGTGTGCTTTTGGAGTTTCTCCTGATAGATAGACAATATCTGGCTATCCTGGGAAAGACGATCAAAATCTACAATTATCTTTGTTGTTGTCTCATCTTCCATTACAATGTTTTAGAATGTTAATGTTGACCATACATTTGTATATGAACAGATATACTGTGGGGAAAATTACGCCCATACAGAAGCGAGAAGTTCGTGCATCAGATTTTGGTCCCCGGGCTAGCTTTTGGATGAATTTTCCCAAAGAAGGGTCCCAATTGACGCCACCCCATCAATCAGAGGATTTTAAGTGGAAAGATTATTGCCCAATGGTTTTCAGGTTAGTAGTTGACTTTTTCAATCTGCTTTGGTGAATCTTGTGTGGGGCCGATTTATTTTGTATGATGCATTTATACGGCAAACTTGTTATGGTAATCCTAGTGTTTAACGTAATTTTGTTCAGCGCCCCCCCCCCCCACCCCCCAAATTTCTTCAGGGTCTTGATATCCTTTAGAAGGAAAGAAGATGTTATTGATACAGATGTCCTTGCGAAAATTCATTGTAGGAATTTGAGGGAGTTGTTCAAGATTGATGCTGCAGATTACATGATGTCCATTTGTGGGAATGATGCACTCAGGGAACTTTCTTCTCCTGGGAAAAGTGGTAGTGTTTTTTTCCTGTCCCAAGATGATCGTTTCATGATTAAGACACTTCGAAAATCTGAAGTAAAGGTTTGTGCATCCTCTAAGATAAAGATTAATAATGTTTGACAGGCATTAACCTTTTGTTTTGCAATTACTGGATTTTTGGTACCTTGATAGCCACTTATCACTTTTGCATATTGCTTAGTAAAATGTAAGAATGTAACATCACAGGGTTCCAATTTTCAAATGGTGTGTCAAACTTTCATTGCCACCAAATTCCTGTTTCCTTCTTTTACAAAAAATCTTTGCAATTCTTTTTTTTTTTTTTTTAATATTATCATCCTTGATCAGATGCCATTATAGGCTAGCTTGGATGATAATATTTTGGTTTAGATGATAACTTGTTCAGGATTCAGTATACTAAAGGTTACTTTTGAGTGATTAATACACATTTCAATTTCAGGAGTTGATATAACCAGTTTTTTTATGCTTCTGCATGAAATAGAAAACACCATGCTTTACCAAGAATGTAGTTATGAACCATGGTTCATCTGCTATAATTGAATTATATATATATATATGCACACACAGTCACACACACACACACACACACACACACACATACATATATTCTTTTCCGTTTGTTTCTCATTATATACCTCTAAATTCTAGTGACCAAAGTTTTGATGTGTAGGTCCTTCTAAGAATGCTTCCAAAGTACTATCATCATGTGAGAACATATGAGAACACACTCATTACAAAATTTTTTGGCCTTCACAGAATCAAACCTTCAAGTGGTCAAAAGGTAATCAGCACAATGAAGTTTGTTTCTGTACGAAAGCATTTTTGGTTGTATGTTAATGTCGTAGCCGGTTATAAGTTACTCTTAATATTTACAACCAGAGGTTTGGACTTCATTCAACTGTTATGAGCGATATTACTACGTTTTAGAGCTGATTCTGACTTTGTCTCATGCTTTCTTTCATTAAACCTGCTTCAAACGTGAGATGCTTTTCTTTTTTTCACAAGAAGCTAATACTTTTAATTTAATTCTTACCTTGCAGTTTCGTTTTGTAGTGATGGGAAATATGTTCTGCACAGAGTTAAGGATCCATCGAAGATTTGATTTGAAAGGTTCATCCCTAGGACGATCAGCAGACAAGGTTGAAATTGATGAGAATACAACACTTAAAGATTTGGATCTAAACTATTGCTTTTATTTGGAACCCTCTTGGAGGGAGGCTTTATTGAAGTAAGTGATACTTTCAAAGCCGTTCTGTAAATTTCTTTGCTACTTTGGGGTTCACCCGTCAAAGGTTTGTTAACTAAGTAATATAGCAGTAGACCCCTGGTTACCTAACCTGATGTGGTAAGTGAAGGCATGAAGATACAAGGTGAATTTTATTTTTTTCTTCCATAGTAAATTGAAAAACCATAATAGTTACTGTATGGATGCCATATGTGTAAAACATTCCGAGTTTCAAATTTTATCATCTCTAGCCTACTAACGAGTGTATAAGCTTACTGACTTGAACTGTGATATCCATCTGATGCTGGCTGTAGTGCTTATTGTTACCACAGTTATTGGCCACTTTCCTCTTATATGTTTTTTTTTTTTTTAAACATAGGCAGATTGAGATTGACAGTAAATTTTTGGAAGCACAGCACATTATGGATTACAGCCTTTTGTTAGGTGTGCATTATCGAGCTCCCCAGCACCTGCGCTCTCTTATGTTCTACCGAAATATGACAGCAGATGGATTGGCAAGGCTTGCAGAAGAAGGTGGGTATTGTATATAATGTCTTATTTTTAAAATTGGTACTCCTGCATAATCTGTTCATGAAATTTTAGGAAGCATTTTGATTCAGTTCTCTGGTGTCTTTTCATGATTAGAAGGTTACACGGAAACAAAGAAAACTTGTGACAGAACTAGTGTGAAGGGTTACTAGTAGGTAGTGATACACACAATAAGTATTAAGTAATGAGAAAGATTCTCTTTGAGCTATTTTTAAGTTGAACTAGATCAATATGTTGAGTATTGTTGTTATGATCTTGATGTAGGTAATCCTGGAATAGTGGTGTTTTAGAATCACATTTCTTAATGGGATTAGGGTTGACAGTAGCAGTTTCTATGTTGATAGCTTTATAATCCAAGCATTCAGGCTAAGTTCGAATTTGAAAACTTAGCACCCTCTTTATTTAACATTTACCTGCAAATTGGTTTATGTCCTTTTTGGTTCTTGTTATATGTATTGTGATAAGTTTATTCATATTTCCTATGTATTTAACCAGTCAAGATTTGAACCCTATACTTGCACTTCGTATATGACCTACACTCATCTGAATTGTAGCATGCAATAATTCTGATCTGGTCTGGTTATTTATCGCCTGTCCACAACATGCATAGTTTCACTGTTCATTAAGACAACTAATATCAAAATTCTGTTGGGTATGTTCCATTTCAGACGCTCTTGAGGATGAGATCTCCAACTACCCCCAAGGCCTTGTTTTGGTCCCTCGTGGAACAGATGATAATAGCGTTGTTGTGGGCCCTCACATCAGGGGTAGCCGATTACGAGCATCATCTGCTGGTGATGAGGAAGTTGATCTCCTTCTTCCTGGTACAGCAAGGTATGATTTCTCGAAATGCCTATATGTGTGTTATCCTTCAAAGTCGCCTTTCCTGTATGCCAGTATCATAAATAAGTGAATCAGATAGATGATAGTTATATGATTCATACCTTTGAAGAGCCTCGGTCTTTGTGGTAGTCCATAAGGTCTAAGGTTTGAATTCTTTCGGGTGTAAACAATTCCTTGGAATCAACTTACCGGTGAAATTGGAGTATTACCCGATCCGTTTGGAGGGGGCGCTTTACATAGGTTCTAGGTTTACCTAACATGGGTGGGTACACTAAGTGGCCCTACCTTGTATGCGTTCCTCGTAATAATAATAAAAATCATATTAGGAATGCCCCGGAGCAGTAAACAGCTACTCGTAAAATATTTGTATGCTTTATCCATGCTATCACTAGAAAGACGATCTATAAGATTTAGGCATCTCAGGTAAATATCAGAATAAGATATGACCTCCCTGTAGACTCATGGAATAGCTACTACCCTATTTCCGCAGCATTTGAATTTACTTTTCACAACTTTGATAAGCAGGTTCCAAATCCAGCTTGGTGTGAACATGCCAGCAAGGGCGGAGCAGATTCCAGGAAAGGAGGAAACCCAAATGTTTCATGAGGCATACGATGTTGTTCTCTACCTAGGCATCATAGATATCTTGCAAGAGTACAACACGTCTAAGAAGATCGAACATGCATATAAATCTCTTCAGTTTGATTCCTTGTCCATCTCCGCCGTGGATCCTGAGTTCTACTCACATCGCTTCTTGGAGTTCATTCAAAAGGTGTTCCCTCCGAATGCCTTAACAAGTTAAAATTTTGGTTCTAAATACACAACATTCTTCTTTTGGCAGTTGTGATAATTAAATGGGAAGAAGCGTCAACTTGTGTTGTAAGTATTGTGAAATAGGCAAAGTCAGCTCTTAGCACATCAAAATGTTGTTTATAGAGTGAGTTTGATTTTCTGTTCTAATGGTTATTTGGTATTCTCTCGGAGCACATAAAGTTTAGTCAATTTTCTGTCATTCATGTTGTATTCGATTTTCTGTTCAATTTTCTCTCTCGGAGCACATCAAGCGTCTGGAGGAGAAAATCAAGGCAGCGTTTTAGATCAGAATACACAACCATATTCATCATCAAAAAAAAAAAAAACTACCAATCTCATATAAAAAACTGAAAACCTTGAGATATCAATGACCTCTAGGTAGGAACATTCAAATCGAGGGTAAGGATTCCTGCAATTTAGTTACCTTAATTGTATGCAATTCAAACAGTCCAAGAGAAGAGAGGATCCGAATCCCCTAGAATTGTTTTAAAATTTGAAAAACTCAAAATTTGAATCTTGACCATCCATTCTGATTTTAAGAGCCCAAAACAAAAGGCTTTTCAGTTTTTAATAATTAAAAAAATCATAATGTGTTTTGACTTTAAAGGTGAAAACTGAAAAGTTTTTTGTTTTGAACCCTTAGGATCAAGATGGACGGTCAAAATTTAAAATTTGAGTTTCTCAAATTTTGAAAATTTTTTAGGGAATATTGTAGTGCATTCGGTTCCTACTCTTGCACTTGATTTTCATGGTTCCAAGGGGTTGTAGCCGTGGCCAATTTTATTTATGTATTTTTCAGTAAAGGTTGAAAATAGCTTTTCACCTCTATGAGTGGTTCCCTTAAAACTTGGTTTAAGATCCACAATATCACTAGAAATGGAGAAATCATTTCATGGTTTAGAACTCATTTTATTACATTTAAGGGTATACATAATGCTACAACATTAAAAAATAAATAAATGTGGCAACAAATTTAACACATGATATCATATACACATTTAAATATGTGAAATAAAACGTTAGCTATAAAATGGCTACCCTCCATTTAAACTATTATATCATTGATACTAGCACTGCTACCCTCCATTTAAACTATTCTATCATTGATACTAGCACTTGTCATTATGACGATTGACGAGGACGCGACATGGCTAGGTATAATGCAGCTCGCCAACACAGAGAGAATGGAGTTCGACGATAGCTCAGAATCTCCACAGAAGCCCCTTCTAATTTTCTTTTATTATCAACCTTTTGCTCATGGAGGTAAAAGCACCAATAAATCTTGAATATCTACTTGATTAGATATACAGAACTGAAACCACATTAGATTTACAAACTACATGATAAATGGCACCGGCCCATTCCATAGCAATTGCACATAAAAAGCTGTGGTGCACCTGACTTCCCATCCAACACATATATCAACAAAACTGATTCTTTCATTTACACCGAGAATTTGTAGAAATTCAAAGCGTGCCAATAACCTTTCCCTCTATTGGTTTTATTTATTATTATTATAATTTTTTTTTACATGTCCACACAAAGGAAGGAGGAGGAGAATTCGAACTAACGACCATCGTTTCATTAGGCGTGGTTTACAGCCGATTGAAATACCCCGTGAGAACCCCTCTATTGGTTTTCTCTCGACGCTTTTTAAGCACATACATCATCTCCAATGAGACCCCACCCCTGCGTAATTTTCCCTTTTCCCATCTATTGTTCAGAAAAAATAAATATTTCCAATGAAACACTACATGTGTAACACCAAGCAGCATATTGAAGCTACGTTTTGCATTTGATATGTGAAACAAACAAGTAGCAAAATAGATCCAACAAACACGATGAGACTTCTGCTATATCCAAAAACAGAACAAAAAAAAGGGGGGAAATGTATTGATTGTGGAAAAATGACTAGTCAGTAAACTGAAAGCCTCAAATATCTTACAAATTGCTAACCAGATCCAGCTTCAATTCAACTAAAGTATATAGATAACCACATCTTTATCCCTCAAATTAGGAAAAATAAATGTACTGTAGTCGAACACAGTTCTGGTACAACTACTACATAGAGAATTGCTTACTGAGATGAGGGTGGCCTGGGGACATGTTGCCCCATGCTAGGAGGTGGTGGCGGTGGGCGAACACCTTGGCCCTGCATCTGTTGGGCTTGAAAACCATGTGAGGGAGGCATTGGAGGCCTAGTACCAGGAGTGAAATTCGCCATCGTGCCGCTACCAACAGGAGGTGGGGGAGGGACAGGTGGAGTCCCACCAGGAGGCATGGGCCTAGGGCCATTTGCTGTAGGAGGTGGTGGTGGGAATGAAGCAGGCATTGGAGGAGGGGCTCTAGGAGGATTTCCAAGAGGTGCACCAGGTGGCCCTCCTTGCGTTGGAGGAAGTGGTGGGGGTGGACCTTGGGGTGGCGGTGGCAAAGGCCTTGGTGGGACACCAGGAGCCGCTGTGCCGTTGGCTGCAGGGGCAGGTTGAGGTTTGTTTGCCTCTGGTGGCTTGATTTTAAAATATAATTGCAACTTCACATTGACAGACACAAAAAAAAGGGTCAGACATTAGCAGAAACAGACCAACAAAAAAACTTGAAAAAAGAAAATTCAGTGTATTTTAACCAGACTAGCAAGTGGCCTATGAAAATAAAAGATTGTCCAACCCAATTCAGCCAGCCGGTAAGCTGGTCTCCTTGGTTGCGTCAGTAGGTGCCAAAATGAATTGAGAGAGAAAGAGAGAGAGCTACAATGAGAATTAAGACCAAGAGCTGACCCACAGGCAATCACATGACATGTCTAGGTTACACAAGGTTTTTAGTCCACTGACTTATAAACAACTCAGATCAGGTAGACTGTTCAATCAAACTGTCAATATTTGTGCCAAATCACATCTAAGAACATAGGAAGCAGTTGAGCAAATATTAAACAAACTAACCGTAAACATTTTAGAGTCTGGATCCCAATGTGTGAAGAACTTGGGAGGGGTTTTGTCAATCTCTGTGCTAGGAACCTGAAATGAAAATAACAAGCATAAACAATCAAATTTCTTGAAACTAAATGAAATGGTTAAGTTCAGCTATCTACCCTAAACTATGGGGTCATTCAATATCCAATCTACCTTCTCCAAATGAGCATCAAAACTAACATATTAGTTGGGGGATGATGTAGGTAGGAAATTGCAAATTAAAAGGCGCTAATCTATTAATTTTGACAGCTTAGTGCACCCCACCATTCATCTGCCCACTATTACATTAATTTTAACCCTAATTTGGATGGTAGAGTGGATTGCATACGCACAGAATGCAAATGACCCTATAGTTGAGGGTGGATAGCTGCATCTAAACTTAAATAATAAGATGCTGATCAAAAGCATGTACAATTATATGATTGATTTACCTTGAAAGCAATGATCTCATATGGATCAGCTGCAAAAAGAAGATACTGGTATTTTTTATCGAAGGGTTGGACCCTCTGCAACCATTGAGAAGTGATAAAAAGAAGTTAGAACATCATTTCGTCTTCAAAAAACAATTAATTAGCATTACTTTGTCAAGTGCATTGCAATATAGAGAAATAAACCAACAGAAGTATGTGAAGAATTTCAGGTAAGAATCTAGTTCAAAGAAACAAAGAGGCCCACCTGCTCATAAGAAGACATAAACCTGTGTCTTGGTTTTGCAAGGTCTTCAATCTCAGGATATTCAATCTGCTTGACACAGTAATTTTTACCAGAAAAATATTGTTATTATCATCTTTCTCTTACTGCCCTTGTACCCATAAACAAAATTGTTCATTACCAATTTACCAGCAAGAAAGAGAATCTGTATACAATCAAAACACAATGGGGAAAATAAAAAAGGAATAACTAAACACGCACCTGGAAAAGAAGAGACCTCTGCTTCGTCTCTGGATCAAACTGCTTTGTTACCCGGTACCCAGGCCTTCCGATTTTGACTGCAAGTATAGCAGATGGGCGTTTACTCATGAGTCAAGAATTACAAGATTGCTAAAATTATCAATGGAATACTTCTCTTAAAGGTTCTGAGTGAAAAGGAAAAGGAAAATAAAGACCTACAAAATCAGCAAGAATAATAACCACAAAATCAAAGATGCAATACATTCAGGTTCTTTTTTTTGATAAGTAAATACATTCAGGTTCTTAAAGAGTATAACATTTGGGATCACCACAGACCTACCTATTATAAGGTAAACTCTTACATTTGAACTTTTCCTTGTATTGGGGATAAATGATAATGCTAAAGTTGAAACCATTCTAGTCCACAAGACACACAACCCAAACTTTGTAAACTATGAGATACACTATTTAACACTTATCCAACACTCAAATGACACTTTAACTTTTGGCAAGGACTCATAATGTCATATGTGGTAACTCTAATCCTGACAAGTCATTTTGGTAGTACTTGCAGAAGCTTCTTCCTTCTAAATCTTCTTTATTTGAGCTATTTGTAAGCTTGGCGGCTTGTATTGTTTAGACATCACCTCGTCTTACCACAAATGAAGCCAAGACATATATCATTTCCTCCTCCCTCAATTATTTCATTCTCAAGTTACATTTCAAAAACGATCAGCAGGTACATCATGCATAATAATCAATCCATCGTTATAAATAAGGGACTTTGAACTGGTACCCACCATTTAATTAAGGAAACACCTGAACAAGGTTCGTTCTCATGAAATACTAAAAATGAACTTATCCCATTACTGAAGGCAATAGCTCTGACCCAAATGCCCACTCAAGGTTCTTTCTCATAGAATAACTCAGACAAAACCACCTACAAACACACAAAGATGTGATCTTGCTCAGAGGCAGACAAACTATCAACCAGTAAAAATTCTCCAACACAAATCAATTATCTTCGTTACAATTTTGCACACTACATGTTCGACGAAATCACACTTTGGGGACAAACATAACATAACATAGTTCGTTTTGCCACACAACAAATCACAACTCCTAGTAGAAGAAAAAGCACAAAACAGTAGTATCTGTGGGATTGGGGTCGAAAAAGAGACCAAGAAAAAATGGAAAAAGAAAAAAGAAAAAAGCGCTCGCCTGACTTGCGAACGGAGACCTTGCGCTTGTGGGGCTGAGGCTGCGCAGGCGCTTCCTTTGCCTCGCGGGCAGCTCTCTTGGCCAAATTAGTCTGGTGACGCTTTCCCTGTGTGTGGGCCAAGTAATTCCCCTCGTTGTTGTGGAGTGTCAGGCAAAGCTTGCACTCATAACTGCGACAAAACCCCTCAACCAAAACATCAGAACCAAAAAACCCAAATCAAATATACACAGAGAGAGAGAGAGAGAGAGAGAGAGAGAGAGAGAGGGATACCTGCCGAGGTGATTGCGCATAAAATAGGGATCTTTCGCGAGATCGATGGTCTCAAGGGCGAGCCTTCGGAGACGCTCACGGCGGTCGATGGCTTCGTTCTGGGCGGAGGCGGCCCCTCCGCTTCCAGGCTTCGAACCCCATTCCCTGTCCATTCCGACTCCGGCTCCGGCGTCGAGGAGATTGATTGGTCACGAGGCCTTTTGTGATTGTTCGGCCTGAGCTTAGAGTGGGTCGAGAACTAGAGGCTTTGGTCAAGGGCTTGTCCCTCAATTTCTAACTATTACAATTTACAGGACGGTGCGTTTAGCAAAAAGCAATTCCAAAGAACCGATCTCCATCTAGTTATTATTATTTTTTAAAGTCTAAATGTATGGGTGTGTTTGAAGTTGTAATTTCATAAAAATAATTTACATTTTTTAAAAATGAACTAATTGTAGACTACAAGGCCAAAGGATGAGACACGTAATTACAATATTTAAACTATTTTTTATCAAACGAGCCTATTTTTCCTTGGCACTATAATTACTTTTTGAGTAATGTTAAATGTTATATTTTTATCTTACAATTGTCAACAATATTAACAGTCACTCCAAATTGACTTTTGAATTGTTTTTTTTAATTTAATAGAATCTAATCTAAAGATTAGTTTAGAATGTCACGCCAACTTTATTAAATAAATATTGGACAAAAGTCACATAATGATTAGTGTATATATTTCTAGTATTTTTTGTTTTTATTTTTTATGTGTCCACACAAGTCATGATGCATAGTTACTAGCCGATTGAATTATCTCTAAGAAAAAAATTAAAAAATATATATATAAAAAACCCTGTTTTTAACCCTATTTCTTAATGTAATCTCAAGTATACTCTTAAACAATCCTTACAATCTTTTGTAAGCAGAGGAAGACAAGAAAATTTGTAGGGGGCTTGTGAGAGACGCAAGGAAGGATTGCAGCAGCTCATAGACCAGCATGCAAATGTGGGGCTTAAGCACAAAACAACGATGATTTGAGAACAATGATTTTTTGTTGTTTATTCATTTAATATTTATCAAAGAGAATAACATGTCATGTAAAAGTAAAAACCGATTCATTAAGATGATATTCCTTAATTAATCTAAACCCATTGATTCAATTAAGCTTACAAGGTGCAGGATGCTCCACTAAAACGGAATAGCATCAAGAAAAAGAGAGCTTCGAACCTATACGATAAGAAAAAGGGGCTAGAGAATATATACGTTGGCTCTGGTACTCGCGCGCGGTAGCCTTTTTATGTACATTTCATTCACGGTTCATCTTAGACACAGATAATCGTCAGTGATCAGGCACACACGTCTTGGGTTTGAGGGATCAATATTATATGGGTTCGTCTTCAGGGCAAAGCAGTGGCGGCTACGATCACGCCTTCAAGATCTTATTGATCGGTGATTCCGGCGTCGGAAAAACCAGCCTCATCGTCAGGTTCGTCTCCGACTCCACCGAACCTCTTCCGCCCACCATTGGTACTTTCTTCTTTATACTATACTTTTATGGTTTGAACCAACTTCTAGTTTTGTTATGTTCACAAATGCTAACATGGCTTTTCTTTTTCCACCGTTCTTAGCAACCAATTACAGAGTGTGACAATGTAATTAATGAAGAGGAGATTATTAATTCGAATTTCCCTCCTCCAGTGACTAGTATGTCTTTAATTAAAACTTGAAAAATTACATTGCATCAAACGTCTCCCAAACTATAAAAAAATTGCAATATTACTCAAATAACAAATATATCCTTTATAAATTTTTTTTTAAAAAAAAATCTAATAAAGCTAAAAACTTTATAAAAAAATAAAAAGGTGGGAAGAACCAAGGTAATGGGTGGTTCGGCTACTTCAAATAGTTATGGGGTGGCCGAAATTACTCCCATATGACCAAGGAGTGGTTGAAGTACCCCCTTCGACTATATCTAAGGTGGTTAAATTACCTCAAAAATAATTGAGAGTAGTTTGAATAGCCCTCAATTTATTTATTTATTTTTTGCCATTTAAGAGTGGTTTGGTCACACCTGTATATGGTCGAAGGAAAAAACCACCCACCATTTGGCTAAAAAGGGTGGCAACGACCATTTGGCCAAGGGTTGGCTCTTCCACCTTTTGCTTTAAAAAAAAAAAAATTTGTTTTAAATTTTAAATTTTTTAGTTCTTAGTTCTTAGGTTTTTTTTTTTTTTTTTTTTTTTTTTTTTNNNTTTTTTTTTTTTTTTTTTTTTTTTTTTTTTCTTCTTTTAATTTATAAGAGTATTTTTGTCTTATTGAAATTTTTATAATAACTATGACAATATAAGGCTATAGCAGCTACAAAAATCGTCACTAAAAGTTTCTAGTTGTTGCGAAAAAACCTTTAGGATGTTGTTTGATAACTCTTTTTCATTCTCGATCCCTTTTATCTTTCTTTTCAAAATAAAAATATTAACAAACAATAAAAAAAAATTCTCATAAAACACTCGAAATTACTTTCATATTTATATCACATCAGAATACTTTTTCAAACAAAAACATTAACAAATGGAACTTTATACTTTTTTGTTTTAAATAGTAAAAACATACTTTACTCAAAACAATTAACAAACTATTCATTTTTCAAAAAGCAAAAAATATAAAATAGTATTTTTCAAAAACATAACAAATCGAACAGAGAAAACTGTCGCTCTTTCTTATATATAGAAATATTTTGAGAAAGTATATATATATGTGTGTTTTTTTCTTTTTTAAGTGTCGAAACCTTAAAAAATGTGATGTTCTTTGTCTTGAAATCTTTGTCCATCTGAATAAGTTGTTTCAAAATGTTGTCTCCATAGTATATATATACAATAAATTCTATTTGGAGGTCCTTATCTTTAATTTTGGTTAATCAAAATGCAAGCGTTTCTTTCCCTATTGACTTAAGTAATATTTTGAGGTTCTTATGATGTGTACGTAGGTATGGATTTGAAGTTCAAGCTGCTCACAGTAGGTGGCAAGAAACTGAAGCTCACAATTTGGGACACTGGTAAGTGGTAAGCTGTGGCAGTAGACCATTACCTTACTTTATTCTTTCAATTTGAGATTTAAAACACCCATGTCTATATGTGAAAGGACCTTGTGAGCCCTGGCCTCAAAATATTCCAGATTTTTCCTGAGTAATTTTTTTTCCCTCACAATTTGTTTATTGCATCATTACCATGCCACCTTTTGGGGATCTCAACTTGCAAGAGCAGATTTTGTGGAATGAGAAATAAGAAATAGAGATGATTTTTGGTTGAACTAAGGAAAATGCGTATGGTATTACAGCTTTTACTACAACTCCTTAGAAACTCATATGATAGTTCCTATTTTATGGAAATGGGTGCTATATGAATTGTCATGCGATAGTTCATATTTTTAGTGGCTGATGTGGTAAGTGTTACATAAATTACCACGTTAGTTTGTAAACTTGGTTAAGTGTCAATTGTGATTGTCTACATTGGAGTGGCTGATGTGGTAAGTGTCTTTGTAAATTACTTGTAGTAAAAGCTGAAAGGACTTAAAGAAAAATGGGGTATTACTGACATAAGGAAAATGTAATGTTTGTTGCAGCTGGACAGGACAGGTTCAGAACAGTGACACACTCTTTTTATCGAGGTGCCCAGGGAATTATTCTTGGTATGCTAGAAACAATATATATTCATGTTATTCTTCAATGCATGCATGGAAATATCTACTATCTTAAGTTGGTTTATGGAAAATGTCTCATTTGCCTGCAACTTGTAGTTAAGCAGTGTTTTAGACTTTTAGCACACTTGCTACCATCCTCTTATTTGTGCTGATATGATTTATAACAAAATCAGAACATGGCTCTTGTGTCAGATTGACTGCTAAGACAAAGGATATTTACTAAACATGGTAAACATCTAGTATATTGGGAAGCATCACTTATCCCTTTTTCTATTGAACCAGTTAGAGGGAAGCAAAGTTTATTTTAAAGCTTTATTTGTTCTTTTGTAGCTATGAAATCAATATTTGGGTTGATGATCAGGAGAACTTGGAAGATGAGCGTAGAATTTAATGTGCTGCAGGAATGTTAGGACCCAATAGGCGTCAAGGAAAGGCAGTGCTCATTGAAATGTTCATTTTAGCTTTTTGCTTCTTAAAACTAACTAATATTGATAATTGCTACAATAACTATTAGATTCAATTGCCACTCTGATGTATGTTCATAACCTTTTCAATACTATATTCCCATGGTTTGGGTAAACAGAGCTATTACCAATACCTTTTCTTGTATTGTAGTTTATGACATAACGGTTAGAAGCAGCTTTACAGCCATATCAGATTTCTGGGCTAAAGAAGTGGAAATTTACACTACTAATCCGAAGTGTGTGAAGATGCTTGTTGGAAATAAAGTTGATAGAGTAAGTTCTATATTCCCCATATGCATTCTGCTGATAAGTTGACAGAAACTAGCTTCATGCTCTTTCAAAATCTCTAATATGCTTTCATTCTTTACTTACTAATAAAAAAATGGTGATTAGTTATAGAAGTAAATTTTTTGAACTAAAGGCTCTCAATTTATTAAGTTAGTTATAACAATTGGTGTGTATTGATTCCAGGATTCTGAAAGAGCCGTAAGTCAAGAGGAGGGAATCGCACTAGCAAAGGAGCTTGAATGTTCGTTTCTCGAATGTAGTGTTAAAACTAGAGAAAATGTGGAGCAATGCTTTGAAACGCTTGCATTAAAGGTAATACTTATGCCATTTAACACTCTGTAGTGTTGGATATAAAAGATATTTGATATCCGTTACCCTTAATAAGTGAGGTCTAATCCTTGAAATATTTAACTAAAATTTGGAATAAATTGTAAAGTTCAAGTTCAAATTCAAAACCTTTACTATAATACCATATTAAATAATTTGTTCTATTAAAAGATTAAGTTGATAAGAAATTGTGAATTTTACTATTTAATTTATACTTTAATTATAACCATTCTAGACAATCAATTTATATATATATCCGTTTAATCACCTTATGGTTTTTTTTTCCTCTCTTTTTATATATATACCATATTTGAATTAAGTACATGGTGAGTTATATAATAGTTCCATTTCGATCAAGCTACGGTAGAGTTAGTAAATTTTGTATGTTAGTTCTATTTCAAGTGTGGTTGTTTGGCTGGTAGCCTTTGGTTGGAATGGCATGTTTCTAATGAAGGGAAAGGTCGGGTGGCGAAGGGGCTTATCCTGAAAGAACAAAGGTGCAGGATAAAGGGTACAAGGCTTATCCAGGAAACTATGTTGTTTGTAAACCAGAAAAAAGAAAATATGGTTGCCATAATTCTAGAAATATGTAAATGCACGACCTCACCCTCCCACCTTGCTATAAAGGAACAAGGAAATACCATTTGAGCTAAAGCTCATTCGCATAAATCAAATAAAAAAAGAAGAAGAATATATATATATATGTAAATGAAGATAGTGATGTAGCACTGATGTTGTGGAATTGAATTATTTAGTTAACTGTTTAAGAAATATACACTAGGCATATGAGTACTAGAAAATATGATTGCCAATTGTGTGATGTAGCGTTTTCTGTTCTTACTTCTGACGAGTTTATTTATTTACAGATAATGGAGGTTCCTAGTCTTGTGGAAGAAGGAACTCCAGAAAAGAAAAAAGGTGAAAAGCTGATCAATGAGGAAGACAAAGCATCTCATGGTGGGGGCGGTGGCGGCAGCAGTAGCGGCGGCGGTGGAGGTGGCAGTGGCGGCGGTTGCTGCTAAAAGCAAGATTCACATATCATGAATAGATCATGTACATTTTAATTTCTCTTGTAATTTCTTACTGCTCCTCTTGCTGTCATCAAGTTGCTTAAATACTTGTACCACTGAAAATGGAATATTGGCTCTCAGATAACATATATTAACTCGTGGAAATTGTTTGCTTTTGTTTTGTTTTTTTACCCTTTTTTTTAACACATTTTTCTACTTATTACTGAACCGTAATAGTTTTGTGCTCCCCAATGGGCTAAGAGTTCATTTGGTCTCTGATTTCGTTGACCAAAAGCCTATTTTTAAACAAACCGCAGAAAGTGACCATGTTCGTTTTAAAAAAATAATAGTTTGAAAACATTAAAAAGAAATTCACAGTTTTGAATCGCAGTTAAGGGGATTCGTTTTTCAAACAACACGTTTTTAAAGGCTGAAACAAGATTTTACCAAACGCTAATTATATTTATATTAACTGTAATTTAAAATTGCTTTTTTTTTTTAACTGCCAAACCAAACAGAACATTGACCGGGTCACTAGACGCAATTATCCTGCAGCTACTACATTCACTTGCATTGCCCAACAATAAGTAATCAATGTATTCAAATGGAAATATTTAATACAAATCCAACTTAATTTACTTAATTTACGGCACAAAATTTTCAAGTTGAATTTTTAAGATGTGGCAAAAAATGTTATGCTGACTATTAATTTCCTGTAATCCTCTCCTTTTTATCTGGATGTCTTTCTCCCTCCCAGCACCATCACTGTAAAATTCAACCACTCTAAGCCTGTTATTTGGTCTTTTCAAAACCACCGCAACTTGTTTTCCCAAACTCATTATCATTTTTAGTTTTATCTTTATCTTCTTTTTTTTTTCTTTTTCTTTTTTTCCCCCAACGAAAGCCGTATTTCAACACGGGTGTTTTCAGGATATATATCTCAAAAAATTACTTTTCTTTTGACGGCCCGTTAGTGACGTTGTCATTAGCAATGTGTGTGGCAGGTGTGGATCCTATTTCACTGGAAGCTTGATGAGTCGATCTGCCTATACGTAACATATTTGACACCTTTAATTTGTTCTACTTACTATTGAATTCAGATTTTATTATCAGACACCTGATAACTACTTTTTTATTATTTAAATTGGATTTTGTTTATATAATTACCGATTGTCATTCTAATTTTGGCATGAATAGTCACATGACAGGGAACAATTAACACTCAATCCTACTTCATCATACAAGCATTCAATAAACAAATATTCATAGTTCATGTGTAAAACTGAATATCTCATTTAAAACTTGCCAGTTTGGTTGAATTATATGTCTCATCCTTCGACCTTGTAGACTTGTAGTCCACGTACAATTTCTTCATCTCTCTAGATGGATTTAGAATATTCCCTACAATCTTTTTTTTAAAGAGGAAAGACAAGAAAAATTGTAGGGAGTGAGAGAGTAGCCCCCCTCCACAGCCATTGCCCAATAACAAAAAGAGAGGTCGATTAGGATTGCAGCTGCAGGCTGCAGCTCATAAACCAGATTGCAAATGTTGGGTTTAAGCACAGAACACCTATGATCATGATTTGAGAACAATTAAGGATGTTCTTTTTATTATTTTTAGTATTCATTTAATAATTTTCAAAGAGAATAACATGTCTGTTCATTAACATGATATATATATATTCCTTAATCTAAGGCCATTCAATAAAATGGAATAGCATCAAGAAAAAATGAGAGATAGATACAAAGAGAAAAGAAGAGAATAAATAAGTTGCTTAATTGGGTGCTAGATGTTGCTCAAGCTCTTATATCTATATATACATTTCTTTCACGCTACTTCTTACACACACACAAAAAAACACTATAATCATCAGAAAATATGATTGCCATAAGTACGATGTTGCGTTTTCTGTTCTTACTTCAAATGAGTTTCAGATTATTTTATAGATAATGGCCGGAGGTTTCTAGTCTTGAGGAAGAAGAATTTCTAGGGGAGAGAAACGATATAGGGCTGAATATATATGGGTATACAACTGAATATGGATGTTGTTGGTGGTCGTCGTGGTCTAGTCGTGGTTGCAGCCACGGTCGCGGTCGCGGTCGCAGTCTTGGCCGTGGTCACAATCGCAGTCGCAGTCTTGGTTGCGGTATTCATGGTGGTTGAGGTATTTGTGGTGGTTGTGTTATTCATAGTGTTCCTGTTGTTCGTGGTGGTCGCTGCTTAAAGCAAGATTCACATATCATCATGAACATATCGTCTGCATTTTAATTTCTCTTGTAATTTCTTACTGCTCCTCTTAAGTTACTTAAATGATAAATACTTGTACTGTCAAAAATGGAATATTCACTCTTAGATATTGTTGAAGCACTTTTCCAGCTAGGACAAACGACCTCAATAGCTATTATACGGCCTGGACCGAGATGAAGCTTCCCAGCCTTCCCTGGTGTAAGAATGGTGTACCTGCAAAATATAGAATTCGTCATAAGGTCCTCAAGCCGAAAACTCGTCAAAAACTCTCCGATGCTTAAATTAATTAGCATGCTTGTATTTTTGGAGAGTAAAAAATGGCTTGGGTTCTTACCACGTGCGTAAAGCGAGAAAATTCCTTGCCTTATATGTTGTGCCCCCTCTCCACCGCCACCACTAGCCTCCAAGCTCCCCTCCGACTCCATGCGACCCACATTTTGCTCTGCCGGAGTGTGTGTTCCTCTGCTGTGTTTTTTGGTCACCGGCATTCCTCGGTGTTTGTTTTTGTTGTAATTTTGCTACTTTGTTTGGGTTGTATATTTGCTGTTTTGTTGTTGTCGTCTGTTTCTCTGCTTTGTTGTTGTAATTTCTGTGTTTTTAGTTTTAGTTTGTTGTCTGACTTGCTTTATCTCCCTGCCATGACTTGGTTTGATCTTGAGGTGGAGATTGTTTTGTGGGTTTTAGCTTCCATTTTACAGCATTCACAGCAGCGTCTTCAAATTTTATCCTTTAAAATAATCAAAAGTACACTTTTGGTTATTTTAACAACTCACCATTTTAGAACATCATTTTCAGTCTCACTACTTTAACAATTCACTTTTACTATTTTATTTAAATATTATTTTTCAAATATTTGTTTATTCTTTCTCTAACTTTTATATTTTTGAATATTTATATTTTCTTAATGGTTTATTTTACGAATATGTCTTATTCTAATGGTAATATTTTTAAAGAGAGTATTCTTATGATATGTTAAACAAAAGAAACTAATAAAACATTAAAATTGTTGTGTTCTGAAAGTTTTAATGTAGTTAATCGATGTATGTACCTATGTTATTACATCTACCCTTTGTTTGGTAGTCAAGAAAATGAAAGGAAATAAGGAAAATCTAGAAACTCCTCAAAAACCGCAAAACATAACTCAACAAACCCAAATAATCGCATTGCTAATTTTTTTCAATGTGTTTTATAATTTTTAAATAATATTTGAAATTTAAATAAAAAATAATTATAAATTTCATAGGAATAATTTTTTTTTAAAAAAAAATTATAAGCAGTTAAATATTATTAAAAGAGAACAAAAATGAAATCTAGGTAGACATAGTAAGGAGAGAGAAATGAAAAATGAGAGAGAAAATATAGTTGTTTAATGAATAGAGAGTTAATAGTAAATTTTATGTTTGAAGATTTACTGTTCATGGTGTTATTTTTTTGATTAAAATAGAGATGCTAAAAAGTGGCATTTTAAGCCATTTTGGTTAAATTGTCTCTTCAAAATAACCAAAAAATGATTTTGAAGAGGTTGTAGTGAATGCTCTTATAGGGTTTTCTAGGTGGCTGCTTGTAAGTCTTTAAAAAAAAAAAAAAAAATCCATCATATATTGGGATTTTATGCGCTTATCCCATGAAATTTGGGATTTGTCCCGTTTTCCATTGTTACCCATACTTGAGAAGACCAAGTGAGACCCATGTTGAGATTTTATCCCTAACAGTTATCCTTGATTCTCATGACTAATTTGCTCAAATAGTCGTGTTAGTTCTTGTGTTGTCTAATTCGGTGGTCAAAACAAAAGTTCCAAAGCACCAAGATTCATCCACAAGGCAAGGTCGTTCGGACGGGAAGATAACCCATCCGGACGTGAATTCCAACAAGCAAATTTTCATCTCCAACATAGTAGCCACCTGGACGAGGAGATAGCCCGCCCATACGAGAATTCCAGAAAGTTCTCGTTTGCTTCCTGTCTGCATGTTGTTCAGACTCGTAAATCACTAAGAGCTGTTTTTAGGGTTGCCATCCGGACGGGCACTTCCCCTTCCGGATGCCACGTATCAGTTTACGTTTTTAAACGTATGTAAAGTGGGTGACGTGTCTACGGTTTGAGGGACTCATACATATTCATGCTCTTTCAAAATCTCTGTAAACAAATCACATATTACTGAAAATCTATTGATGATTGTTCATTCCTGCAAGCCACAATTGGCATCGTTTGTGTTGCACCAAAATATTGGTATGCGACTGTCTTGTAACCCTAGTTGATCCATGTGCGATTTATAGCCAGCATAATTAGCATATGGGAGACCAATGCCAATAACCCTAGTATATATTGCTCTGTTTCTGATTGAGGCTTTGATGGCCTTGACATGAATGGGCTTACACTTCTAACAATTTATCAGTCCATGCATATCATTATGGAGAAGATTTTATAGCACTTTTGTAGTACTTGGTGCATATGGAATTCATAAATTTAATCTTTGTGGGCACATAAGCTATTGGCATGGAAATTCATAAAAAGTATGCTGTATATGCTATATATCCATTATCATCATCACAGCATATGGGACTTTAATCTTCTTAGGGTTAGTAGTCTATTTTTCCATTTCAAAGATAAATTCTTGTGATTATCTAATATGCTTTTATTCTTTACTTATTAATAAAAAAAATGATGATTAGTTATAGAAGTAAATTTTCTGAACTGAAGGCTCTAAATTTATTAAGTTAGTTATAACAATTTGTGTGATTGTGATTTCAGGATTCTGTAAGAGCTGTAAGTCAAGAAGAGGGAATCGCACTAGCAAAGGAGCTTGGATGCTCGTTTTTCAAATGTAGTGTTAAAACTTAAAACTAGAGAATATGTGGAGCAATGCTTTGAAATGCTTGCATTAAAGGTAATACTCATGCCATTTAACACTTCGTAGTGTTGGATATAAAAGATATTTGATATCCGTTACCCTTAATAAGTGAGGTCTAATCCTTGAAATATTTAACTAAAATTTGGAATAAATTGTAAAGTTCAAGTTCAAATTCAAGACATTTACTATAATACCATATTAGATAATTTGTTGATTTAAAAGATTAAGCCAATAAGAAGTGGTGAATTTAACTATTTAATTAAATATTTCAAGTGTGGTTGTTTGGCTGGTAGCCTTTGGTTGGAATGGCATATATTCCTAATGAAGGGAAAGGTCGGGTGGCAATGGGGCTTATCCTAAAAGAACAAAGGTAGGATAAAGGGTACAAATCTTATGCAGGAAACTATGTTGTTTGTAAATGCCATTTGAGCTAAAGCTCATTGGCATAAATCAAATAAAAAGAAGAAGAATATATATATAAATGAAGATAGTGATGTAGCATTGATGTTTTGGAATTGAATTATTTAGTTAACTGTTTAAGAGAAATATACAGTACTGATTAAATTAAGTGTGATAGCCATGATATGAGTACTAGAAAATATGATTGCCATTTGTGTGATGTAGCGTTTTCTATTCTTACTTCTAACGAGTTTATTTATTTTACAGATAATGGAGGTTCCTAGTCTTGTGAAAGAAGGATCTCCAGATAAGAGAAATGGTGATGAAAAGCTGAATGAGGAAGACAAAGCACCTCACGTTGGGGGTGGTGGTGGCAGCGGTGGCAAGGACGACAGCATTTGCTGCTTTTAGCTAGCAAGATTCACATATCATGAACATGAACATATCATGTACATTTTAATTTCTCTTGTAATTTCTTACTGCTGTCATATCAAGTTACTTAAATACTTGTACCGCGTGCATTGAAAATGGAATATTGGCTCTCAGATAAGGGGATTCGTTTTTCAAAAAACACATTTTTAAAGGCCGAAACGCTAATTATATTAATTTATAGGGAAAAGTATAAAATGGCTCTTTAAACTACCATTCATTTATAATTAGCTTCCTAAACTTTCAATTGGTATAAAGTAGCCCTCAAACTATCAACTACTTATAAAATGGCCCCCTCTGTTAGATAAAACTGTGAAAATAGACGAAAAACCCAAAACGACGTCGTTTTGGTTGTTAAAGTTACTAAAATGCCCATGTTATAATAAAAAATAAAATATAAAAAACCCCAAAGAAAACGTCGTCGTTTTGCTGCACCCTAAAAAAAGAAAGCCCTTATTCCCCTTCCTCCTCCGTGTTCTTTTGGTCTTTCCCACTGCAACCCTTCTTCCCCTTCTTCACAAATTTGTTCTTTAGGGTTTGACTTATGGCTTCCGTCTGAAGGTGGAGAAAGTTGAAACTCTGTTTAACGTAAGTGAGCCGTATGTTGATTTAAGAGAGGACAGTTCATTAGAGATGAAGAATTTGAAAGTTCTTCAATTGGGTAGATATCAGGAGTCGACTAAGCAAGCTGTTGAAGTAGATGATACCGAGTTCTTGAACGATTTAAAGAAAATGAAACATCTTAGATACTTCAGCCTTAGGGGAATCACTAGAGTTACGGTGATTCCAAAATCAATTTGCAAACTCACCAAGCTAATCATCGTGGACCTCCATGCCTGTCATTATTTAGAGAGCCTTCCTGGGATAGGCTCATTGACAAACCTGACATGGTTAGACGTATCTGGGTGTTACTTGATTAGCCACATGCCTGCTGGACTTTCTAATCTCTCAAAACTCCAAGTCCTTCATGGGCTTTTGATTGGTAAACCACCCAAAGGGAAAACTACAGTGCCTGACGACCAGAAGATCTGCAAGCTGGAAGATTTGGCAAATCTGGAAAATTTGAAGAAGTTGAGCTTAAATGTAGACGTAAGGTGTAAGGACAAAGCACTCCAAGCGGAAGAGCTGAAATCTTTATCCAAATTTCAAAACCTCGTGTCGTTATCAGTAGAATGGTCAGAGAAAGAGCAGAGGATCGAACAGAGAAATTCAACGAACACAACCACCTCGTCTCGGGGTTCTTCTTCTTTAGCGAAACTGGAGCTTCGGAATCTCCCTTATTCTGAGATGCCTGAAGGGGAAGAAGGGTTGCAGGGAGAAAGATTGGAAGAACACGGGTAAGGAAGGGGAAGAAGGGCTTTTATTTTATTTTTTTTGGAGGGTGCTGCAAAACGAGGACGTTTTGTTTGGGGGGTTTTTTATATTTTATTTTTTATTATAACACGGGCATTTTAGTAATTTTAACACCTAAAACGACGTCGTTTTGATTTTTTCGTCTATTGTTACGGTTTCATCTAACGGAGAGGGTCATTTTATAAGTAGTTGGTAGTTTAAGAGGCTATTTTATATCAATTGAAAGTTTGAAGAGTTAAATTACAAATGAATGGTAGTTTGGGAGGATATTTTATACTTTTTCCTAATTTATATTAACTTTCAAACCAAAGAGAGCATTGGCCGGCCGGGTCACTAGACGCAATTATCCTGCAGCTACTACGTACGTTCACTTGCATTGCCCAACAATCAGTAATCAATGTATTCAAATGGAAATATATATTTAATACAAATCCTACTTAATTTACAGCACAAAAATTTCATGTTGAATTATTAAGATGGGCAAAAAAAATTATGTTGACGTACTATTAATTTCCTGTAATCCTCGATCGATCTCCTTTTTATCTGGATGTCTTTCTCCCTCCCAACACCGTCACTGTAAAATTCAACCACTCTAATTAAGCCTGTTATTTGATCCTTTCAAAACCACCGCAACTTGTTTTCCAAAACCCATTATCATTTTATTACTATCTCAGGAGTGATTGGTTCAAATCCAATTGTACTAAGTACCTAGAAAATATTAGATTCCTATATATATATATATATAATATATATATATGTTCTTCTTACTATTGAGTTCATAGATTTTATTATCAGCACGTACGTACACCTGATAACTATTTTTTTAATTATTAATTTAGAATTGGATTTTGTTTATATAATTACCAATTGTCATTCTAACTTTGGCATGAATAGTCACATGATAGGGAACAACTAACACTCAGTCCTACTTTGTTTATTCAATAAACAAATACTCGTAGTTCATGTGTAAAACTGAATATCTCATTTAAAACTTGCCAATTTGTTTGAATTATATATGTCTCATCCTTTGGCCTTGTAGACTTGTAGTACGTCCACAATTTCTTCATCTCTCTATAGCTAAATGGATTTAGATTCCCTACAATCTTTTGTTTAAAGAGGAAAGATAAGAAAAATTGTGGGGAGCTATGAGAGAGTAGCCCCCTCCCACATGCAGCCACTGCCCATAACAAAAAGAGAGGTCTATTAGGATTGCAGCTGCAGCTCATAAACCAGCGTGCAAATGTTGGGTTTGAGCACGAAACAACGATCGATGACCATGATTTGAGAACAATAATTTTTTTTTTTTATTCATTTAATATTTTTCAAAGAGAATAAAATGTCATGCAATAGTAAAAATGATTCATTTATAACATGATATTCCTTAATCTAGCTAAGCCATTCAATAAAATGGAATAGCATCAAGAAAAAAAAAGAAAAAAGAGAGATAGATACGAGGCAAAAAAGGATAGAATAAATACGTTGCTTAATTCGTTGCCAGATGTTGTTCAAGCTCTTATATATATATATATATATATATATACACATTTCTTTCACGGTACTTCTTACATATAGGGAGAGACACACACAGAAAAACACTATAATCATCAGACACACAAAGAGAGATTCTTGGATTTGAGGAGTCGATGGATGACTACGATTACTCCTTCGAGATCATATTGATTGGTGATGCCGGAGTCGGAAAAACTAGCCTCATCGCTAGCTTCATCTCCGACTCCAACGAACCTCCTCAGTCCACCAATGGTACTTTCTTCTTTATTGCTATTATTGTTTTAGCCAACTTTAGTTTTGTTATGTTGATCACAAATAGTAACGTGGCTTTTCTTTTTCCCCTATTTTTCGCAAACCAAAAAGAGTAACAAATGTAGTATCTATGACTATATATAATTAGCTTCAAAACTACATATATGTAAAGTAATGTTCATTAGTAGAGTATTGTACTGTTATATGATTGTTGTACAACAAAGATGATTTAACAGGGGAATTCAGCCTTATTCATCTAAATAAGTTGTTTCAAAATGTTGTCTCCATGTATATATATATATATATAATAACTTCTCTCTGGATGTCCTTATCTTTAATTTTGGTTAATCAAAATGCAAGCGTTTCCTTTTCCTTTTGATGGGTTAATATATATGTTAAGGTTCTTATTATGTGTAGATCATATGGATTTGAAGTTCAAGCAGCTCACCGTAGGTGACACAAAAGGTCTTTATCTTTAATTTTGGTTAATCATAATGCAAGCGTTTCCTTTTCCTTTTGATGGGTTAATATATATGTTAAGGTTCGTATTATGTGTAGATCATATGGATTTGAAGTTCAAGCTGCTCACCGTAGGTGACACGAAATTGCTTCTCACAATTTGGGACATCAGTAAGCTGTGGGAGTAGTCCAATATTACTTGGTCACTTTATGCTTTCAATTTGAGATTTAAACATGTGTGTCTATATATATGTGAAATAACCTTTGTCTTAGGAAACTGCATGTAATGTCTGTTGCAGTTGGACAGGACAAGTACAGAACAGTAACAGAATCTTTTTATCGAGATGCCGATGGGGTTATTCTTGGTATATATGCTAGCAACAACAATATATATTTATATTCCCATGGTTTGGGTAATTAAACAGAGTTATTACCAATATATTTTCTTGTTATATAGTTTATGATATAACGGATAGAAGCAGCTTTACAGCCATATCAAATTTCTGGGCTAAAGAAGTGGGACTCCGCACGAATAATCCGGATTGTGTGAAGATGCTTGTTGGAAATAAAGCTGATAGAGTAAGTTCTATATTCCCATATCTTATGCATAAGCTGACACAGCCGGCCAGTAAAAGAAAAGCTAAGTCATAGGTTATGTTGTCGATCGCCATGTGATGAGAACCCACAAATATATAGTAAATGAAAATAGATTGATAATGAACTCCAATTAGGGTTAGTGGTCTATTTTTCCCTTTCAAAAATAAATTCTTGTGATAATATGCTTTTATGATTCCAGGATTCTAAAAGAACCGTAAGTCGAGAGGAGGGAATCACACTAGCAAAGGGGCTCCAATGTTCCTTTTTTGAATCTAGTGCTAAAACTAAAGAAAATGTGAAGCAATGCTTTGAAACACTTGCACGACAGGTAATACTTATGCCATATAACACTTCATATATAGTATCATATATATATATATATATATGTATGTATCTTTTCTTGTCCCTATTGTCCTTGATTAGGGATAACGGTTAATGGTTACCCTCAACAAGCAAGACCTTGTTAGATTTATTTGCAATAAATAAATAGTACTTCAAATAATTATGAAAGATATTTTATAATCTAAATGTCTTTATTTGCATCTAGTTGAAAGATTTCCATCTTTCAAGTCAATTCAAATTTTCTCTAGTTTTGGCACTATATATATTCGAAAGAAATATGTAAAATGCAGATAGAGGTAATAATATAGCATTGATGTTTTGGAATTGAATTATTTAGTTAACTGTTTAAGAAATATACACCGATTAAAGTGTGATATCCATATGACTAGAAAATATGATTGCCATAAGTATGATGTTGCGTTTTCTATTCTTACTTCTAACGAGTTTGAGATGATTTTACAGATAATGGAGGTTCCTGGTCTTGAGGAAGAAGAGGAAGAAGAGGAAGAAGAATCTCCAGGGGAGATGCGCCATTTACAGACAGTACAGTACTGTATGATGGCCCATAGTGACAATCTAGGTCGTGGTCGTCGTCGTCGTCGTCGTCATGGGCGCCGTCGTCGTCGCCGCCGCCCCAGGCCCCCACCCCAACTCTTAGCCCTACCCCCACCCCCACCCCCACCCAGTAGTCATGCTAGTGGTGAATGTAGTTGTAACTAGAACTAGTGCTCCTTGTGGTTGCTGCTAGAAGTAAGATTCACATAACATGAACAAATCGTCTGCATTTTAATTTCTCTTGTAATTTCTTACTGCTCCTCTTGTTGTTGTCATTAATTAAGTTGCTTAAAAACCCGTACCGTTGAAATGGAATATTGGCTCTCAAATATTGTTGGAGCATATTTCTGGTCAGGACAAACCACTGCAACAACTATTGTACGGCTGGACCGAGATGAGGCATTCCTGGCGTAAGAATATTGTATACCTGCAAAATAGAGAAATCAAATCATCATAATGTTGCCAAGCTAGAGTCGAAAAACCTTTCGCTGCTTAAGTTAATTAACATTTTTTTAGCGTAAAAAATGGCTTAATTGGGTTCTTAATTACTAGAACTAGCATGTCCACGTCTTATGTGTCCCCATTAAAGTTAAAAAAAATTCAATTTTGTGTATTGAATTTTTAATTTTTTCCAATATGGCCACTCCGACAAAAAATAAAAATAAAATAAAAAAATAAAAAATCATTATTTCTGGTGCTTTGTCTACTTGTTCGGTTTGTGATGGCGCGCGATACTGGTTGGCGTCACCTCGATCAGGTATTGAGGTCCTTTTCTTGGAATCTAAAGAAAGCGATGATTTGAGAACAATGATTTTTTGTTGTTTATTCATTTAATATTTATCAAAGAGAATAACATGTCATGTAAAAGTAGAAAACGATTCATTAATTATGATGATATTCCTTAATTAATGTAAACCGGTACCCATTGATTCAATTAAGCATACGAGGTGCAGGATGCTATGCTAAAACGGATTTTTTTTTTTTTTTTTTGACATGTCCACATAAGAGGAGGAAGGGGATTGAACTAGTGACCTTCGCTTCATTAAACGTGGTTCCAGCCGATTAAGCTATCTCTTGCGAACCGCTAGAACGGAATAGCATTAAGAAAAAGAGAGCTTCGAGCCTATACGATAAGAAAAAGGAGCTAGAGAATATATGAGTTGGTTTTCGTTGCCAGATGTTGCTTTGGTACTCGCGTGCGGTAGCCTTTTTATATACATTTCTTTCGCGATACATCTTAGACACAGATAATCATCAGTGATCAGACACACACGTCTTGGGTTTGAGGGATCAATTAATAGTATATGGGTTTGTCTTCAGGGCAAAGCAGTGGCGGCTACGATCACACCTTCAAGATCTTATTGATTGGTGATTCTGGCGTCGGAAAAACCAGCCTCGTTGTCAGCATCATCTCCGACTCCACCGAACCTGCTCCGCCCACCGTTGGTATTTTCTTCTTTATACTATATTCTTATGGTTTGAACCAACTTCTAGTTTTGTTATGTTCACAAATACTAACGTGGCTTTTCTTTTTCCACTATTCTTAGCAACATTCCAGAGTGTGACAATGTAATTAATAAAGCAGAGGTTACTAGTTTGAATTTTCCTCTCTTATGACTAATATATCTTTAATTAAAACTTGAAAAATTACATTGCATCAACGTCTCCCAAACTACAAAAAAATTACAATATTACTCAAATAACAAATATATCCTTTATAAATTTTTTAAAAAAAAATCTAATAAAGCTAAAAACTTGATAAAAAAATAAAAAGGCGGGAAGAACCAAGGTAACGGGTGGTTCGGCTACTTCAAATAGTTATGGGGTGGCCGATATTACTCCCATATGACCAAGGAGTGGTTGAAGTACCCCCTTCGACTATATATGAGGTGGACAAATTAATTACCTCAAAAATCATTGAGAGTAGTTTGAATAGCCCTCAATTTATTTATTTTTTGTAATTTAAGAGTGGTTTGGTCACCCCTATATATGGTTGAAGGAAAAAACCACCAAATAAAAAATTTCGTTTTAAATTTTAAATTTTTTAGTTCTTAGTTTTTTTTTTCTTATTTTAATTTATAAGAGTATTTTTGTCTTATTGAAATTTTTATAATAACAATGACAATATAAGGCTATAGCGGCTACACAAATCGTCACTAAAAGTATCTAGTTGTTGCAAAAAACCTTTAGGATGTTGTTTGATAACTCTTTTTCATTCTCCCTTTTATCTTTCTTTTCAAAATAAAAATATTAAAAAAAAAAAAAAACCTCATAAAACACTCAAAATTACTTTCATATTTATGTCACATCATAATACTTTTTCAAACAAAAAAACATTAACAAACGGAACTTTATACTTTTCTGTTTTAAATAGTAAAAGCATACTTTACTCAAAACATTTAACAAACTATTCATTTTTCAAAAAGCAAAAATATAAAATAGTACTTTTCAAAAACATAACAGATCAAACAAACTTTTGAGAAAACTGTCGCTCTTTCTTATATATAGAAATATTTTGAGAAAGTATATATATACAATTAATAACTTCTGTTTGGAGGTCCTTATCTTTAATTTTGGTTAATCAAAATGCAAGCGTTTCTTTCCCTATTGATGGGTTAACTTAAGTAATATGTTGAGGTTCTTAATTATGATGTGTACGTAGGTATATATGGATTTGAAGTTCAAGCTGCTCACAGTAGGTGGCAAGAAACTGAAGCTCACAATTTGGGACACTGGTAAGTGGTAAGCTGTGGCAGTAGACCATTACCTTACTTTATGCTTTCAATTTGAGATTTAAAACACCCATGTCTATATGTGAAAGGACCTTGTGAGCCCTGGCCTCAAAATATTCAAGATTTTTTCTGAGTGATTTTTTTCCCTCACAATTTGTTTATTGCTTCATTACCATGCCTAGGGGCGGAACAGGATGTTTTAAGGGTGGGGGACAAAATTTTAAAAAGTAAAAATTTAGGGGTAAAATTTTAATTTTGGGGGGACATTTGTTAAAAAATCCTAAATTTTAGGGGTAAATTTTAAAATTTTAAGAAATATTGGGGGGACATTGGTCCCCCAAGCTACAACACAGGTCCGCCCCTAACCATGCCACCTTTTGGGGATCTCAAGTTGCAAGAGCAGATTTTGTGGAATGAGAAAAAAAAGAAATATTAGAGATGATTTTTGGTTGAACTTAGGAAAATGCTTGGGGTATTACAGCTTTTACTACAACTCCTTACAAACTCACATGATAGTTCACATTTTATGGAAATGGGTGCTACATGAAATGCCATGTGGTAGTTCATATTTTTAGTGGCTGACGTGGTAAGTGTTACATAAATTTGCCATGTTAGTTTGTAAACTTGGTTAAGTGTCATGTGATTGTCTACATTTGAGTGGCCAATGTGGTAAGTGTCTTTGTAAATTACTTGTAGTAAAAGCTGAAAGGACTTAAGAAAAATGGGGTATTACTGACTTAATGAAAATGCAATGTTTGTTGCAGCTGGATAAGACAGGTTCAGAACATTGACACACTCTTTATCGAGGTGCCTAGGGAATTATTCTTGGTATGCTAGAAACAATATATATTCATGTTATTCTTCAATGAATGCATGGAAATATCTACTTTCTTAAGTTGGTTTATGGAAGCATGCAACTTGTAGTTAAGCAGTGTTTTAGTACACTTGCTACCGTCCTCTTATTTCTGCTGATATGATTTATAACAAAATCAGAACATGGCTCTTGTGTCAGATTGACTGCTAAGACGAAGGATATTTACTAAACATAGTAAACATCTAGTATATTGGGAAGCATCAGTTATCCCTTTATCTATTGAACCAGTTAGAGGGAAGCAAAGTTTATTTTAAAGCTTTATTTGTTCTTTTGTAGCTATGAAATCAATATTTGGGTTGATGATCAGGAGGACTTGGAAGATGAGAGTAGAATTTAATGTGCTGCAGGAATGTTAGGACCCAATAGGCGTCAAGGAAAGGCAGTGCTCATTGAAATGTTCATTTTAGCTTTTTGCTTCTTAAAACTAACTAATATTGATAATTGCTACAATAACTATTAGATTCAATTGCCACTCTGATATCTGTTCATAACCTTTTCAATACTATATTCCCATGGTTTGGGAAAACAGAGCTATTACCAATACCTTTTCTTGTATTGTAGTTTATGGCATAACGGTTAGAAGCAGCTTTACAGCCATATCAGATTTCTGGGCTAAAGAAGTGGAAATTTACACTACTAATCCGAAGTGTGTGAAGATGCTTGTTGGAAATAAAGTTGATAGAGTAAGTTCTATATTCCCCATATGCATTCTGCTGATAAGTTGACAGAAACTTAGCTCCATGCTCTTTCAAAATCTCTGTAAACAAATCACATTGTACTGAAAATCTATTGATGGTTGTTCATTCCTGCAAGCCACAATTGGTATAGATCTGTTCTCAACCTAACTGCTTCACACAGTAAACATCGTTTGTGCTGCACCAAAGTATTGCTTCGAGACTGTCTTGCAGCCCTAGTTGATCCATGTGCGATTTATAGCCAGCATAATTAGCATATGGGAGACCAAAGCCAATAACCCTAGTAAATATTGCTCTGTTTCTGATTGAGGCTTTGATGGCCTTGACATGAATGGGCTTACACTTCTAACAATTTATCAGTCCATGCATATCATTATGGAGAAGATTTTATAGCACTTTTGTAGTACTTGGTGCATATGGAATCCGTAAATTTAATCTTTGTGGGCACATAAGCTATTGGCGGCGAAATTCATAAAAAGTATGCTGTATATGCTAGGGTTAGTAGTCTATTTTTCCATTTCAAAGACAAATTCTTGTGATTATCAAATATGCTTTTATTCTTTACTTATTAATAATAAAAAAAAAATGATGGTTAGTTATAGAAGTAAATTTACTGAACTAAAGGCTCTAAATTTATTAAGTTAATTAATTAGTTATAACAATTGGTTTGTATGTGATTCCAGGATTCTGAAAGAGCTGTAAGTCAAGAGGAGGGAATCACACTAGCAAAGGAGATTGGATGCTCGTTTTTCGAATGGAGTGTTAAAACCAGAGAAAATGTGGACCAATGCTTTGAAACGCTTGCTTTAAAGGTAATAATTATGCCATTTAACACTCCGTAGTGTTGGATATAAAAGATATTTGACATCCGTTACATATAACAAGTGGGGTCTAATCCTTGAAATATTTTACTAAAATTTGGAATAAATTGTAAAGTTCAAGTTCAAATTCAAGACCTTTACTATAATACCATATTAAATAATTTGTTGTATTAGAAAATATGATTGCCATTTGTGTGATGTAGCGTTTGCTGTTCTTACTTCTAACGATTTTATTTATTTTACAGATAATGGAGGTTCATAGTCTTGTGGAAGAAGGATCTCCAGAGAAGAGAAATGGTGAAAAGCTGAATGAGGAAGAAATAGCACTTCACCGTCTTCACGTTGTGGTTGAGGAAGACGAAGCACGTCACTGTCTTCACAGTGCATTTGGAGGTGGTGGTGGTGGCGGTGGCAGCATAATTTGCTGCTAATTTAATTTAGCCAGATTCACATATCATGAACATTTTAATTTCTCTCGTAATTTCTTACTGCTGCTCTTGTTGTCATATCAAGTTGCTTAAATACTTGTACCGCATTGAAAATAGAATATTGGCTCTCAGATAAGGGGATTTGTTTTGCAAAAAACACATTTTTAAAGGCCGAAACGCTAATTATATTTATATTAACTGCCAAACCAAACAGAACATTGACCGGTCGGCCGGGTCACTAGACGCAATTATCCTGCAGCTACTACGTACATTCACTTGCATTGCCCAACAATAAGTAATCAATGTATTCAAATGGAAATATATATTTAATACAAATCCTACTTAATTTACAGCACAAAAATTTCATGTTGAATTAGTAAGATGTGGCCAAAAAATTTATGCTGACGTACTATTAATTTCCTGTAATCCTCGATCTCCTTTTTATCTGGATGCATGTCTTTCTCCCTCCCAACACCATCACTGTAAAATTCAACCACTCTAATTAAGCCTGTTATTTGATCCTTTCAAAACCACCGCAACTTGTTTTCCCAAACCCATTTTCAGGATGCTAGCTCCTAACAACCAACGAATGTCAAGTGTTTTTTCATGTGTAAAACTGAATATCTTCGATCTCATTTAAAACTTGTCAATTTGTTTGAATTACGTGTCTTGCTCATCGTTTAGCCTTGTAGACTTGTACGTAGTCCACAATTTCTTCATCTCTCTAGATGGATTTAGAATATTCCCCACAATCTTTTGTTTAAAGAGGAAAAACAAGAAAAATTGTAGGGAGCTGTGACAGAGCAGCCCCCTCCCACAGCCACTGCCCTATAACAAAAAGATCGATTGCAGCTCATAAACCAGCGTGCAAATTAATGTTGGGTTTTATAATTAAGCACAGAACACCTATGATCATGATTTGAGAACAATTAAGGATCGATGTTCTTTTTATTATTATTAGTATTCATTTAATATTTTTCAAAGAGAATAACATGTCTGCAAAAGTAAAAATGATTCATTAACATGATATTCCTTAATCTAAAGCCATTCAATAAAACGGAATAACATCAAGAAAAAAATGAGAGACAGATGCAAAGAGAAAAGGAGAGAATAAACACGTTGCTTAATTGGTTGCCAGATGCTGCTCAGGCTCTTATATCTATATATACATTTCTTAGGGTTTAGGGTCGGTTCCTTAAAACGACACTATACCAGCCGTCACTAATCCTCTATTTTTTTGTAGTGACCTATGATCATGATTTGAGAATAATTAAGGATCGATGTTCTTTTTATTATTATTAGTATTCATTTAATATTTTTCAAAGAGAATAACATGTCTGCAAAAGTAAAAATGATTCATTAACATGATATTCCTTGATCTAAAGCCATTCAATAAAACGGAATAGCATCAAGAAAAAAATGAGAGATAGATACAAAGAGAAAAGGAGAGAATAAATACGTTGCTTAATTGGTTGCCAGATGTTGCTCAGGTTCTTATATCTATATGTACATTTCTTTCACACAGAAAAGCACTATAATCTTCAAACACACACGAAGAGAATTGAGATAGAGAGAGAGTCTTGGGTTTGAGGAATCAATGGATTCGTCTTCATTTCAAAGTAGTGGTGACTTCAGCTACTCCTTCAAGATCATATTGATCGGTGATGCCGGAGTCGGAAAAACCAGCCTCATCTCCAACTTCGTCTCCAACTCCTTCGAAACTCCTCAGTCCACCGATGGTACTTTCTTCTTTATGGCTATCATATATTGTTTAAGCGAACTTATATATAGTTTTGTTATGTTGATCACAAATAGTAATGCATGTGGCTTTTCTTTTTCCGCTATTTTTTAGCAAACCAAAAGAGTAACAATGTAGTATCTATAAATTATAATGACACTTTAAAACTGTATAATATAGATAAAGTAATGTACATTAGTAGACTGCTATATGACTGTTATACGCAAAAATGATATGACAGTAAAAATAAACCTTATTCATCTAATTCAGTTGTTTTAAAATATTGTCTCCTTATCTTTAATGTTGATTAATCAAAATGCAAGCGTTCCTTTTCCTTTGATGGGTTAAGTAATATGTTGAGGTTCTTATTATGTGTAGATGTGGATTTGAAGATCAAGCTACTCACCATAGGTGACACGAAATTGATGCTCAAAATTTGGGACACTGGTAATTAAGCTATGGCAGTCTTTCAATTTGAGATTTTAAACATCTGTGTCTATGTGAAATAACCTTTTGTCTTAGGAAAATGCATGTAATGTTTGTTGCAGTTGGACAGGAAAAGTTCAGAACATTAACACAGTCTTTTTATCGAGGTGCTGACGGGATTATTCTTGGTATATATGCTAGCAAAATATATATATTCATTTTATATTCCCATGGTTTGGGTAATTAAACAAAGTTATTAGCAATATCTTTTCTTGATTTGTAGTTTATGATATAACGAATAGAAGCAGCTTTACAGCCATATCAGATTTCTGGGCTAAAGAAGTGGGACTCCGCACGAATAATCCGGATTGTGTGATGATGCTTGTTGGAAATAAATTCGATATGGTAAGTTCTATATTCCCCAGTAAAAGAAAAGTCATAGGTTATGTTGTCGCCATGTGATGAGAACCCACAAATAGTAAATGGAAATAGATTGATAATGAACTTCAATTAGCATTAGTGGCCTATTTTTCCCTTTCAAAGATAAATTCTTGTGATAATATGCTTTTATTCTTTAGTTATTAATTAAAAAAAAAAATTTAAAAAAAATTAATGATTAGTCATAAAATAAAATATCTAAATTAAGGCTCTCAGTTTATTAAATTATTTATGCCATTGAATGTGTATGTAATTTCAGTATTCTGAAAGAGATGTAAGTCAGGAGGAGGGAATTGAACTAGCAAAAGGGCTCGAATGTTCGTTTTTTGAATCTAGTATCGAATTTAAAGAAAGTGTGAAGCAATGCTTTGTAACACTTGCACTACAGGTAATACTTATGCCATTTAGCACTTCATAGTGTTGGATATTATATATATATAAAGAGTAAATTTTAATAATTAACAAAGAATACAACACCCTCTTGCAATCAGCTAGACACACCAGGAAGCTGTACAGAAAGGAAAGACCAACCTATACAACCAACAAATTAACAAACCGACAGCCTAAGCCATTCCCTAATTAAATAGAACTCCCAAGCACAACTAGAAACCAAACAAAAGACAAGGAAAGCCATACAAATCCATCAGCCAAAACCACATGCAGCAAGCAGAACTTCACTGAAAGCAGACTTCAATACACAGCAACCAAACAGAATGGCAGAGAAAGCCTAATATTCTTCCTCGATCAAAATATTATTCCACAACCAAAGAAGAGATGCTCAGTAGTGGAAAGAGCTTGTTGAAAAACATGCCGAAGAAAAAAAAAAAAAAAAGCTTGATTAGGGATAACGGTTAATGGTTACCCTCAATAAGCAAGGCCTTGTTAGATTTATTTACAATAAATAAATAGTGATTCAAATAATTATGAAAGATATTTTCTAATCTAAAAGTCTTTATTTGCATCTAATTGAAAGATGTCCATCTTTCAAGTCAATTCAAATTTTCTCTAGTTTTGGCACTATATTCGAAAGAAATATGTAAATGCAGATAGTGATAGCAATGTAGCATTGATGTTTTGGTATTGAATTATTTAGTTTACTGTTTAAGAAATATACAACGATTAAAGTGTGACAGTCATATGACTAGAAAATATGATTGCCATAAGTATGATGTGGCGTTTTCTGTTCTTACTTCTAACAAGTTTGAGATTATTTTACAGATAATGGAGGTTTATGGTATTGAGGAAGAAGAAGAGGAAGAGGAGGAAGAAGAATCTCCCGGGGTGAATATGGGTATACAGGTGAATATGGATGTTGGTAGTGGTGGTGGTGGTAGTGGTCGTCGTGGTGGTCGTGGTCGCGGTAGTGGTCGCGGTCGCGGTCGTGGTAGTGGTCGCAGTCGCGGTCGTGGTCTTGGTCGCGGTCGTGTGGGTCGTCGAGGTATTCGTGGTGGTCGTGTTATTCGTAGTGTTCCTCGTGTTCTTCGTGGTCGCTGCTAAAAGCAAGATTCGCATATCATCTGCATTTTAATTTCTCTTGTAATTTCTTACTGCTCTTCTTGTTGTCATTAAGTTGCTTAAATACTCGTACCGTTGAAAATGAAATATTGATTCTTAGATATTGTTGAGGCTTCCCTAGTGTAAGAATGGTATATATACTTGCAAAATATAGGAATTGTCATAATTAAGGTCTCTAAGCCAAAAACTCTCCGATACTTAAAGTTAATTAACATACTTGTATTTTTGGAGTGTAAAAAATGGCTCGAGTTCTTACCACGTGCGTAGAGCGAGAAAGAGACCGAGAGAAAATCCCCTGCCATATACATTGTGTCCCCTTTATAGGGTTTTCAAGGTGGCTGCCTGTAAGTCGAGAGAAAACCCTTTATAGGGTTTGCAGTGTTAGTCTGTTACCCATACTTGAGAAGGCCAAGTGAGACCCATGTACGTTGAGATTTTATCCCCATCATTTATCTTTGATTCTCATGGCTAACCTGCTCAAATAGTCAGATATATATTGGAAATCTTTGGTGTACTCGTGATCAGAGTTACCTTTGTTTTCCTTGCTGAGAGCGGGGTGTCTGTCGTTTGGTTCCTAGTCCTTGGATGTTGTGGTACCCAACATGTTGCATGGGTCATATTTGGGTATTCCCTATAGATCGAAGCTCAAGTATACAAAGAGACGAGTAGCAACTTTGCTACTGGTTATCTCAAGCATTGAACCTTAATTAGTCCAAGATAATCAATAAGCAAATAATACTTTTGGAAAACTACTGAGGTGCAACAATGTTATTCTGCTTACTTCGACGGCTCTTAAAACATGGCTTGCAGGATGTAATTTCGAATGCTATAAAAGGATTTGGCTTCCCTCACTGAACAACAATTAGTTTTTAAATGAATGGTCAAAGGCACGACCCAACAAAAACTTCATTTAATTTTCCTAAACTTCCATCACTTTTTCAATAACCCCATTAAAGTTCAAAAACTTGGTGTAGTATGTAAAACTTACCTCTCTCAAAGGAAAAACTTTCAAATCATTATTTCATTTGCTTTGTCTACTGTTCGGTTTGTGATGGCGATACTGGTTGGCATCACCTCGATGAGGTATTGAGGTCTTTCCTTGGATTCTAAAGAAAGCGATGCATAACGAATTCAACAAATCGACAAGGACTCCTTGCACTTTTTTTTTTTCTTTTTTTTTTCAAGCTCTGAGTATAACTTTATATGTTTCAAAAAAAGCTAAGAGCTTTTCATCAACTCCATGTCCTTAATTTGTTTTGGGGAGCTTATGCCAGGGTGCTTTCAAAAAGGATTCGTACGTAAATGCTTTTATATTAGGCCTCAACAAGATTTCAAGTAACTATTAAGGATATGAATGTGTTAGCTGGGAAGCTTGTAGTGCAATTAACTTCATCAATAATGATAGTGTGACAAGTTTGTTAGTTAATTTATTTTCTTCTTTGGTTCAAATCAAGCCAAACAAGCGTATATGTTAGGAGATGGGTATTACTTTGTGGTTTCGAATATGACAACATGGGATTTGAATGTCTACAATGTTCTAAACAAAGTAGGTGGAAAAAACTTTTAGGCAAACCCAGATTAAAGTCAAATAAATTAAATGTCATTTCACTAAAAAGAGTGGCAAAATGGGAGGCTGTATTAACTTCCTCATCCGATCCCCTCTCATTCATGAATTGATCGAACTTATTAAATAGGCCTATAGGACTGACAAGATAACCTAACACAATGTCTTTTAAAGGTAGAAGCCATATCAGGTGTAAAAATCTGTTTAAGATTGTGGCCAAAAATGAAGAGAGAAAAGGAGGCAGGTCATAGACAAGACTGCTGCCTGCAAATTAATGTTGGGTTTAAGCTCAAAACATGGATGATTTGAGAAAGTGACGTTTCACCGAAGCTCATAGCTAGACAAGCCTTATTAGCTTGTTGTGTAGCTCCTTTAACACTGCGGGGTCACACTCACATTTTTGTTAACAAACAATGAGAGTGCCCCTTCACCATAGGTGGGTGGGGCATGCAGCAGCAAGTTAGGAGACACACCGGCGGCCGTGTGTTCTTTCTTTTCCTCCATAATTTTTATTAGACCTCTATTTAATTCATCTCTCATAGAGCTAGAATACAATAATAATATTATATCTAATTCTAAACTAATTAAGTTTAGCTTTGGAGAAAAGACACCTATCAATTCCAAGCTATCATCTCTTTGCCACTTAAACCAACATACTTGAACTTTCTCAAATGGTCCTAAACATGATTTAAAAAGAAAAAATTGAAAGGATGGCCAAATTACTCTTACTCTCTGCCACCCCCTTATGGGCCTATGGCTGAGGAGTGATTCGGCCGATCCTGTAATTTTTTTTTTTTAATCTATTTTTAATAATTTTAAAGATATTGTTGAATGATCAAGTTAAACAAATTTAGTGTGGCACAAATAATGTAATATTTTTCCGTCCCTTTTAACGTCAAATGTCAATGACGGAAGTGTAACTTAATGGAGGGTCGTTAATTAATTGGAGGATTTAAAATGTCATTCGAGATAAATAAATGTTATATACTATATTATTATTCACGGGTCGATAGGTGTAATCATATCAACCCAATGAGATGATAATATAGTATTTACTATTACTTTTTTTTTTTAACACTTTCAAATTATAATAAAGTTACTTTTTATATTCATTTATCTCATTTGTCACGCATGTTTTAATTAATCATTTAAAATACGCAAGATTAATTCATATGAACTAAATATAATAAAATTGAATACAGTAAATGAGTGTGAAAAGGAAAACTACTGCTCAAACTAACTAAATGAGTTTCATACGGGTTTATTTTATTTTATTTACCCAACATGAACAAACGGAGAGTAGGATGTCGCGCGAAAACGGAATGGAATAGCATCAATAAAAAGGGAAACATTTGAGAAAAAGAAAAGAAAAGAAAAGAATAAATACGTTGTTGCGTTGTCTCAGGGATGCCCAGGTAGCCGTTTCTTTAACTTCTAACTCTCCCTGTCCCAAGATGCCCCATTATTATACTATTAGCTTTTCTCTTTTTGCTCTCTCTCTCTCTCTTTCTCTCTCATTTCTTTCACTGTACTTTTTGGAGATAGAGAGAGACACCCAGAAAAGAACTAATCATCAGACACATACAGAGAAAGATAGACAATCTTGGGTCTCAGGAATCAATGGGTTCATCTTCAGGTCAGAGCGGTGGCAGCTGCGATCTCTCATTCAAGATCTTATTGATCGGTGATTCCGGTGTGGGAAAAAGCAGTCTCCTTGTCAGCTTCATCTCCAACTCCGTCGAAGATCTTTCACCCACCATTGGTACTCACTTCCTTCTTCTTTTTTATTACTATTGCTTAAGCCAGCTTTCAGTTTTATAATGTTCACTAAAAGTAACGTTAAGCTCTGTTCTGTTGGGTCTTCAATGATTCGAAATGAAAGATTTTGTAGATAATTAATGTGATTTTTCTTAGCAACCGAAGAGAGTTCGTTCAACACTGTTGGATCTATAAAATGATTCTTAAAAATTTGAGTGATCGAAAATTATATATAATGAGATTGTTTTGAGTGTTCTAGTTACCTTAGCTGCCCTACGAGACTCATCAAAATGCACCCAGTTAATAAATTTCTTGAATTTGTGATTTTTTTTTATTTTTTTTTTTAAGTATGAGAACCTTAAAAATGTGTTTTCTTTTTTCTTCAAAGCGTTGTCCATCTAAATTAATTATTACAAAATGTTTTTCCACGTAATAATCACATAATCACTTCTCGTTGGAAGTTCTCATCTTTAATTTTGATCAATCAATGCAAAGCATTTTTATCCCTTTTGACGGGTTGAGTAGCTTATGTGATACATATATAGTAGTTCTTATTATTTGTAGGTGTGGATTTTAAGATCAAGCTGCTCACAGTAGGCGGGCAGAAATTGAAGCTCACAATTTGGGACACTGGTAAGCAGTGGCAGTAGTCCATTCTCTCACTTTATGTTTCTAATTGGAAATATAAAAATGTCTGTCTATATGTGATAGAATCCTGCGAGCTCTCGCCTACGGTGTTGAAAGATTTACAATTTATTATTTTATTTTTTCGCTCACCGTTTTGTACATTTGCTATTACATCATTACCATGCCATCTTGTGTGGATCTTAAGTTGCAGGGGTATAATTTTGTCAAATAAGAAATTCGTGATAAGTTTTTCATTCAACTTAAGCTGTAACAACGGCTTCACCTTTCTCTGAATCCTTAATGGTGAATTGTTTCATTTTTACAATATGAATCAAGAATCTTATCTATACTTGCAATAACAAGCCTTCTATTTTTCCAGTTTGTCAGTATTACGTCATTGATGCATGTAATGGAACTAGTGACCTTGTAATGTTTCACTGGAGATTTTATAGCAGCATATTTTTGAGTTGACTAACCTTTACATTCAGTTCGCTCTTAACGCTTCTTTATGTAATTTTTATTTCATCATGAAGTTAGAAGGTAAATATATAAAGGGGATACTTCACTTATCCCCCTGAACGTTGGTCACTTTTGCAAATACCCTCCCAATGTTCAAAACATCTCACTTAGGTGTATCAAAGTTTAGTTTTCTCTCACTTTGCTCATTCCGTACAGAAAATCCTAACGGAATGCCAATTTTACCCCTAAAAACCGCGTCGTTTTGGGAACGATGTAGTTTTGGAGTCAGGGGTAAAATTGGCATTGCAAAGGATTTTTTGTACGGAAGGGGCAAAGTGAGAGAAAACCAAAGTTTGATACACCTAAGTGAGAGGTTTTGAACATTGGAAGGGTATTTGCAAAAATCGCGAAAGTTTAGGAGGGGTAAGTAAAGTTTCCCCATATATATATGCACTGACTCTAGGTTTCATCGATAGAACATATCTTATACTCTTTGTCATTTCTTGATTGTGTCTGTAACTTTTGTCGCAAAATATTCATTGAGAAATTGTTTGACAACCTAAATGAATCATGATTGACTTAGGAAAATGTAATGTCTGTTGCAGCTGGACAGGAGAGGTTCAGAACATTAACAAGCTCTTATTATAGAGGTGCCCAAGGGATCATTCTTGGTATACTACTAACAATCTTTATTCGTGTTCTTCTTTGAATCATTCATGGGAATATCTACTTTCTTAAATTGGTGTGCGCAAAATGTTGTTTTGGTTGCAACATGTTATTAATATGTGCTTTAGTGCACTTGCTGCTGCTCCTCTTATTTGTGCTGAAATGTTATATAACAAAATTTAGAACATGGTCTTGTGTCAGATTTACAGCTAAGATGAAGAATATTCACTAATCGGGTAATCATCTTATATATTGGTACACATCACTAATCCTTGCCCTGCCAAGGTTAGCTCTTGTGTAGTGCAGAGACGCTTTATACAGAAGTGAATAACATTTCTTTACTCATATTGTTTACAAGCTTATTTTATAGATGTCATTCTTTAATCTGTTTATTTCCTAAAACCACTGTTTCACGCTTTACAATGAACTTGCGATTACTTAATTAAAAAAAAAAAAAAACCACTATGTTTTAACTCCAAAGATATCAGTGATCTTTTTCACATCAATTTTATAAGTTTGACTGATGCAAAGATCTATACAACAATAAGAGAACCACTAAAACAAGTTACCTTGTTCACAAACCTATTTTTCATTGAACCAGTAATAGGGAAACAAAGTTTCTTTTAAAGCTTTGTTTGTCCTTTCGTAGCTATGAAAAGAATCTTTAGGTGGACGTCTAGAAAGACTTGGCGATAGGATTAGAATTTAACGTGTTGAAGGAAAGTATTGCGATTAAGTGAAGATCCAACACTTGTCTATTTATTTCAGCATTTTCTTTTCTTTCTTTTTTCTTTTTTCTCTCTCTCTCTCTCTTTAACTTAAGCAGTCTGGTCAAGTATTGAAAAGATCCCCCCCCACCCATCCGCCTTTCTTTTTTCTCTTGTACATTTGCATGGATAGCTACCTTATCAAACATTTTTATATTCTGATTATAAGATGTAGAAATGTTTTCTGCATAGGAATCGCAGAGGCCTTGGGGAACATTTTCTCTATTTTTCCACACAAATTTCATCAGCACAAACACATAGGTCTGCCCACATTGTTGAAACAAGTTGATCCGTGCATAGGTCACTAGCTTAAAACTAATATTGATCATTGTTATCATAAACACTAGATTTCAATTATCTCCCCAATATGTTATCTGCTGTTGAATTTTGACTTCATTCATTACCTTTTCATTACTATCTATAATTTCATCCGAGTTATTACCTATTTCTTTTCTTTTATTTTAGTTTATGATGTTACGCGTAGAGATACATTTACAAACTTATCAGATGTATGGGCTAAAGAAGTGGAACTCTACTCGACTAATCAGGACTGTGTCAAGATGCTTGTTGGAAATAAAGTTGATATAGTAAGTTGTATATTCTCCATATCTTACGCGTTCTGCTAATAAGTTGACAGAAACTTAGCTCCATACTCTTTCTAAATTTCTGTAAGCCTATGCGGGAAAATAAATGGATCAAATAGTCTGACACATTTGCCTCTGGTCGGATCTGCAATTCTGCATTCCTTGAGACAGCCAGTAAAAGAAAACTCATAGGGTATATTCTCACCGTATTTTCTCCACATACTTGGTTCTTGTAGGAAATTAAAAGTTTACTTGCTGAGTGTAGAGCTGCTTAATTGTTTCATTTTACTGAAAATCTTTTGATTGTTGTAATGCTTTCATTAAATGCATTCATCATTTACTCCTGCAAGCTACAAATGGTATAGATTGTTCTTAACCTATCTGGTGAAAGTAAACATTGTTTGTAGCCAGCACAATCAGCATTTGGGAGAATAAAGCCAATAACCCTGGTATATATTGTGCACCGTTTCTGATTGAGGCTTTGATGGTCTTTGCATGAATGGACTTACATTCCAGCAATTTATCAGGCCATATCATTATGGAGAAGATTAATCATTGTTTCTGTAGTTGATGCTTATTGAATTCTCATGAATTTCGTCTTTGTCCGCATGAAGTGAACTTCTGTTCTTGGCATATTGTAAAAGTATGTGGTAAGTTGCAGGATGCATCTCCAAGAGTGTGTTTGCATATCGCTTATACTGATTATTATTATTATTTTCATTTTGTAAATTATTTTTCCTGCTGGTAGTAGATAGGTGTAGTTTCATCATTGCCTACAGGACTCTTTTCTCAGGGTTAGTAGTCTATTTTTCCCTTTCAAAGATAAAATTTTCCAGTGATTATATGTGTTTTTTATTCTATAGTTATTAAAAATTGATTATTAGTTATGAACTAAATTTTCTTATAGATTAACTCTCAAATATTGGTTTAGCTATAACATTTGATTTATATATGATTCCAGGATTCTGAAAGAGTTGTAAGTAGAGAGGAGGGAATCGCACTAGCAAAAGAGCTTGGATGTTTGTTACTTGAGTGTAGCGCTAAAACTAGAGAAAATGTGGAGCAATGCTTTGAAGAACTTGCATTAAAGGTAGTACTCATTCCATTTAACACTCCCTACTGTAGGATATTCAAGATATATGATAACCACTCTAGACAGTCAGTTTATCCGTCTAATCCTTTGTGGTGGTCTTTCTTTTTCTTTTTTTAATAAATACATGGTGGGTTATATGATGGTTCTATTTCAAGCTATGATGGGGTCTATAAACTAGTTCTATATCAAGCTGTGGTTGTTTGGTGGTAGCTTTTGGTTGGAATGGAATGGCATATTCCCCCTAATTATGAGGAAAGGGGTTTGTTGTTCCATAGGGAATCAGGGAGATAAAGGTAGGATGAAGTGGGGAACAAGGGGGTTATCCAAGAAACTAATTTCCTTCCAATAGTATGATTTGGTGTTTTTCTAATCTCACTTCTAAGGAGTTTGAGATTATTTTACAGATAATGGAGGTTCCTAGCCTTTTGGAAGAAGGATCTACTGTAGTGAAGAGAAACATTTTAAAGCAGAAACAGGAATACCAAGCACCTCCAAGTGGCGGTTGCTGCTCTTAAAAGCAAGACTGGGATATCATGAACAGATCATGTACATGTTAATTTCTCTTCTAATTTCTGCTGTCATCGAGTTGCATAACTACTTGCACCATTGAAAGTGGAATATTGGCGCTCAGATAACATATATTAGCTTGTGTAAATTGTTTGATTTGTTTTTCCTTTTGTTTTTCTTTTTTCTTTTTGTTATTATTATTATTAGTCTACCCATGTTATGGAAACGAAATCGCTTGTATTTTTTTTTTTTTTTTTTACTATTTTATTTGTTTTAACACAGATTTTCTTATTATTGTTTGAAGTGTAGTAGTACCAGTTTGTACTTCAAAAATAAAAGGTGCAGTAGTTTTTTACTCCCCACTGTTAGAATTTATAATTTCTATATTAGGTTGATGATCAGATTTTTCTTTGTTAGAATATTTACCATTTATGCGTGTGATTGTAATCAAATCTACTTTTACTGTACTCACTTCATCTATCCCATTGCCCCTAGGCCTATAATATGGTCATTTCATTTGTGTTGTAAATTAACCAAGTTGAATGATAGCAAATTGTAGCCCTTATGGTAGGTAATTTTCAGTGGTGGACATAGCCGTCTAAGGTCAAACCACTTCAAAATCTTTTGTTTTTTTTTTTGTTTTTCCTCTCTTGTTAATTTCTACAACATTTTTCTCAATTTACATTTCATCACAAACTTCCACATCACTTTTCTATGGGCTTCAACTTTTTCCTTCCTTTTCTTGGTGGTATCTCCCTTTTGACATTCTCTATCGCCGTTCAATCAATGTTTGCCTTAAATTACTATCTTTTGAGCATCTTATCAAATTTTTTAGTACATCAATCAAAAGTTCATAACGCAACTAAAATCAGCCCAAACAAAACTCCCACTCGCCCATATCCGCCACCAAAATATTATGCTATAACTAACACGCACTTCCATGTGCTTACCACTTGCCCTCATGCGTCGTCCATGTGCTGATATGATCCAATCCACTTAACTTGGTCCTTTAGCCCAAGTGGCCTTGTCTACCAACCGAAGTAGGTCCTGTCTTTTGGTCCATAGTCGGCCCTATTATCCCGCCATCATTCAGTCGCCATCTTTGCCAACTATTCAGCCGCTATCTCCATCCGCTATTTAATCACCATCTCCGCCCATCGTTGGCCGCCACATTTGGCCATTAGTTGTCCTAGTCCACCGTTGACATAGTATCTAATAGCAATCCTTCATCTATCACCAGCATTAGCATATCTCTTCAGCCAATTTCACATCAAAATTTTCCTTCACTGTCGCACCATATTTCAACCCATACAACGACATGTATTAGTCACTTAAAGAAGAAGAAAAAAAAAAAAACTCAAAACACACCATATCAATTAGTGTGAAAAATAACATTACTTTTTTCTTCTTTTTTTTTTTCAAATTACACATAACAAAACAAATATAATATGTTTGAAAAATGTTTTTTAATAGACTGTTATACAATTAGAATGATAAGATAACAAAAATCATTCACTGATTTTCTTTTTATAAAGACCTTGGAGATCCAAATTTTAATTTTTATTGTCATGTCATCTCTTTTTTTTTTTTTTTGTTCTTTTGACACGTTCGCACAAGAGGGGAGAGGGGGGATTCGAATTAGTGACCACTGCTTTATTAAGCGTAGTCCTAGCCGATTGAGCTACCTCTTGGGGACATTGTCATTCATCTCAGTTATATGATAGTTGTATAATAATCTATTAAATAGCATTACTCTATATGTTTATATTATTTATTTTAGAGTAATGCTATTTAATAGACTATTGTACAATTTTCGTACAATTTAATGATGTGACAATAATTAGCACTTATAAAAAAAAAAATTAAGTGCTAATTCAGCTGATTTCTACAATTATACCAATTGTATGACATTTATACAAGATTCTACAAAATAGATAATTATTATTATTATTATTATTTCAATGTAAAAAGAAAAAGAAAAAGACGAAGGAAAAATAAAAAAGAAAGTTAAGATGTGAAAAAAAATGCTACACTTTTCAAAAATTTTTTTTTTTTTTTTACCAAAATTAGTTGGGAAGCGGTGAAAGTGCTGTTCATATAGGAAGTCGGCATGCGCCACGCACGTGTGAGCTAAGCTGATAGAGTGATACAAGAAGTATTTGGTTTGTTGCGACCTGCGAGGTTTATACTTTATAGTATTTGTCTCCGCCAAAATCGAATAGGTGAAGGGGATAAGGCCGCTCGGTTCAAGGATTAGAAACCAAGAAAAGCATTTTTCTTCAAAATCTTGGTTTTCCCAGGTACCCAAAATCTGCTTCTTTCCCTTCTCAATTTTCTTGCTCTCCAACTTCTCATCACTGTTTGCTTTTGGTAGGGTTTAGGGTTCTTTCTGAGGTACCAATATTTCATTTTTCTCATTAATTTCATTGTAATAAGCGACAGTCAGGATTTTATTTCTGGGTCTCTGTGTTGTGTAAGAAAATGTTAAATTTGCTTCTGACAAGGCACCATGGCCATGCTGTGGGGTTGCTTTAGATAGTGTGTGCGTGCGAAAAAGAGGACTGGTTGTGCACATTTTGTATAATCGACAACACTTTTTTGGAAATTTGTATTGGATAAGGAGTTTATTTATTGCCAGAGATGGGTTTGTGATAATTTCTTGATTAGGGTTTAATTTTGGCGTTTTTTGCAGTGTTTGCAACCGAGAACTTGTTATGTGGACTATTTGCTGATTATTATTTGTTTTGGGTTTTTTTTTGTTGGAGTAGTTGGACAAACATTTATCTATGGCGTCCTTCACACGTGAATGGGTAGGGATCAACACGTTCGCTTCTGCCACACAGACCAAATTGCTTGAATTGCTAGGAAAACTCAAGCAGGAGGTTCTTTTTCTGAGACCCATATTCTCATTATTAACAAATGTGCTTGCTTCTGGGCGTGTAATTGATTATTTCACTAGGGCTTGATACATATGTGGTGTTTATAGTTTTTGTTTCTTGTATTTTGAACTTTTGTTCATATATATTGGTGTAGAATGTGGACACGTTGACGATACTTGTAATGGGGAAAGGTGGTGTTGGGAAGTCATCGACCATAAACTCAATCATTGGGGAAAGAGCGGTGTCTGTTAATCCCTTTCAGGTATATGCTGCTTTCCTTGTCATGGGTCATTTATGTGGTTTCTGTGCTGTGCACTTCATATTTATATCAACAGATTTTTGTGTCTTTTAGTCAGAAGCACCCAGGACTGTTACGGTGTCACGTACGAGGGCTGGATTTACTTTAAACGTCATTGACACTCCAGGGCTCATAGAAGGAGGTTATGTCAATGCGCAGGCACTTGAGATTGTAAAACGGTATGCTTTTGCTTGTTAGTATGAGTTGTATGATTTCCTAGTGAAATATGTTTCTGGCTATTGCTTGGGGAATCGACTTCAATCTATTTTATGACTCTGACTTCTTTTTCTTTTCTTCATTTCATGTTCAATTGGGGGTTGGGTGTGGGAATTTCCATTTGAGCAGTTCTCTTCTGAACAAGACCATCGATGTTCTACTATATGTGGACCGTTTGGATGCATATAGGGTTGATAACTTGGATAAGCAAGTTGTTAAAGCCATAACAGAAAGTTTTGGTAAAGGAATATGGGATAGGGCTTTGGTTGTCCTAACGCATGCTCAGCTCTCGCCACCAGATGGATTACCTTATGAAGATTTTTACTCCAAAAGGTCAGGGGCTCTTCTAAAAGTTGTTCGTGTCGGTGCGGGGTTAAAAAAAAAGGATAAGCAGGTACATCCTTTTTATCTTTTTCTCCTTTTTCTACTTCTGCAACCTCAAGTTCAAGGCGTGTTTTTCTTTTTTCCTCCTCTCCCTCTATATTGTCATCGGTAGTTCATATTGAAGTGCCAAACTGTTTGATGTAAGACATTGTGCATGAACTTCTATTATTGTCCAATTCTCTTTTGGAAGATTCATGAAGTGCATGGAAAGTGGTTTTCTTAATGATAAACAATATTTGCTCTTTTACTTGTGCATTCTTTCAAGTTCTCTGTATGGATACTGCACGCATTTTGGTAAATAACCAATATGCCCATGAACCTCTTGTCATATACATTTAAATATATGTACTTTTTTCTTTTTCATTTTGTCACTTATTGCAACTGTTAGTGAATGAAGATCTGTCAAGCCAAAAGAAGATGACTTTAAGTAATTTTGGCTTGTCATTTTCTCAGTCACGAAAGTATTGACATTGTTGCTGAAAAATTCCAAAATATGCTACTTTTGTTTCTTGACAAATGAATTTGACAGTGAGTTTCCATGTCCTAACATATACTGAAGTGTTCACTATTATATATCTCAATACTGAAGTCCAACTTGTGGAGCTTCTTTAAGTTGGAGCTCAGCAAGTTGAAATAAGTCTCAGTTTATAAAGAAATGTATTTATGAAATTCATTTGTCTATTTTTTCTTTCTCTATAATAGGATTTTGCCATCCCTGTTGTTTTGGTTGAGAACAGTGGAAGATGTAATAAGAATGAAATTGATGAAAAGGTTAGTCATTTTTCCTGATGCCACTTGTTTGTGGTCCTCATCTTT